>CP045906.1:14018743-14054204 GCA_013387185.1 Caligus rogercresseyi | reverse complement strand
ATTATTTTTTTTTTTTTTATTATAATGGGTCATTTATTTAAAAATCATACATAAAATAATATATACAATAATAAATAATAAAAAAGCAAGAGGGGTTGTGATAAAAAAATCATAAATAAACATTGTAGTTTAAAATTAACCCTCTGAGGCAAGACCCATCACATCATTAAAACATCATAATCTGCATTATATATAGTGGAAGTGAGTACACGAAATATAGGAAGAAAAAAAATTGTAAATAGTATATAAGCACATCCTTTATTGCACGGCTCCCTCGATGATGTCATTTGAAGTCCTCTTATATCTTCTTACAATGAGTCTCAAGCGAGAGTAAAAATGACAGGACCACTGAGGAAAAACTTTGACGATATCCGCGGCGAAGTCCCATAACGTCACTTTCTTAGAATGTGGAATCTTGAGGGCAAAGGCTCCATATCTTGCAGCCGCAGAAATAAATATTTTTTTAAACGACTCATTACGAATGAGTGTATTGGAGGTTAAACACTCAGCGATGTGAGCTTTAGCGCTAGCAAGTGCAAAACTCAGAGCCTTGGACTCAGGAGATGCAGTCGCTGCCCCCAGAGGATTACCAAATAGGATATAGGCCGATAAAAACTTAGCCTCATTTTCAGAGCTGTATAAATGACTTATGTTATGGGTGACGAAAGCACGAAGATATGACAGGGCATGGCAATCAGCGAAAGCGTGAATGATCGAATTATAGACTTTTCCGCAGTCCTTACAAGGAAAGTTGAAAAAGATGCAACCGGTAGAGATTTGAAATTGTGAGGTGAATTTTTTGCTATCCTTAACGTTGGTTGATTCCATAATTATTTTTTCCCATCTTTGCGGAAGATTTAGGTCTTGAATAAAAACCCGGCAGATTTTCTTAGCGTCCTCGTCGGGTCCGGGCGTTGTACTTAATTTAATATGCCAAGGAGTAGGCGATGTATGAAGCCTAGCTGCTCTAAGAAGTGGGAAGTAAAACTTTCCCGCTCTAAGACCACAGTCTACATCTTTTTTAAATCGTGGATGGTGAAAGTTTCTGTTCTAAAGGCGTCTAATTCCAAGCTCTGGGGAGTTGCATGTTGCCCAAAAAAGGCCTTTTCTTGGAGTTATAATGAATAATGTCTACAGTAGAGGAAAAGTCGTAGGTTGGCGTAAGACTCCATAATATTCTTTGACATGAAGCCCATATCGGAGAATTTTTTAATAGCACATTGGAGGCTAGGGTACCCATCATTAAAATGGAGTAAATGTGGCTATTAGAGACTGTTGACCTCCACTCCTGCTCTGGGTTGCACGAAAGATCGATGAAAATTTTCTTGTAGATTTTTGGCAACACTTTGGAAAGTTGCACCAAGCCTCCTCCGAGTTGTTTTTTAGATCTCTTCAGGGATGGAAGATAACTTTTGTGGAAGAGTTTCTGGAGCCAAGAGTCCTCTTCCTCTATCACCCAAAGGGCAATTTTGGGTAAAGCGTTTGCGAAGTAGAGAACTGAGGGAACAAATTTAATATTGTAAAAATCAATTCTTGTTTGAAGATTGTATTTTCTCCACTCCATTAGACTTGTTCTAATTAAGTTGGCCAAACTATTTTTATTTGAATCTGAATTTCCACTGCGTTTCCACTCAATACCGAGTATGTTTAGACTGTTCCTCACTGGGCAACCCATAATATGTGTATTGTCTTTCGGGCACCACTGTCCCAAAGGGAGGATAGCAGTTTTCTTGCAGTTGATTTCCAGTCCAGAGTGTTTCTTAAATCTTTTAAAAAAGGAGATTAGAATGGCCACTCTATTACACACCTGAAGCTCAGAGTTTCCTTCCACATAAAGTGTGACATCATCTGCGTAAATGTCAAGAAGATGCTTGAATTTTCCGAAATTGATTCCAAAGCCCGAATATTTGTATTTCAATCTCTGAGCAAATTCTTCAATTGCAGCCACGAACAGAAGAGGGGCTAAGGGACATCCCTGTCTACAACCGCGCTTAAGATGGATTGGCGGACTCTCGAGACCCTCCAAAGTAATGGTAGAAGTTCCATTAAGTAAAAGAGCTCGGACTGGGTTGAAGAAACGGGAAGGAAGTAATCGCTTTATTGCACGAAGAATACACCGATGATAGAGAGTATCGAAAGCCTTTCTAAAGTCAATGGCTATAATTGCGCCAAATTTTTTATTCGAGTCCACCAAATCTATTGCGCACTGTAAGTTCCGAGCTATATCGGAGATTTTGCGCTGCTTCAAAAAGCCTTTCTGGTGACATCCAATTTTTTTATTAAGCAGAGGCTCCATTTGCTTAGCAATTACTCCAGCCAGAATCCTGTACGATTCATTTAAAACCGTGATAGGCCTCCAGTCCCCAATCTCAATTGCCTTCACTGTTTTGGGAATCAAAACAATACGACCCTTAGACACATCTTTTGGTATTTCACCCACTTTTTCCATTTCTCTGCCCACTTTTAAAAGAAAAGGTATACACTCTTCTCCAAATATTTTAAAGAACTGACCACCAATCCCGGCAGGACCTATGGCTTTATTTCCTTTAAATACTTAAAAATATACTCATGTACATTATCCTTTGTAAAGAGTGCACAGTAGGTTCCCTTCTTTCTACCGGGAAGTCTGGGGCCTCTGACTCCGACAAGGGACTGAAACGATTCATTAAAAGCTTGAAGGATATCTTTAGTGTTGGTTAAAATCTTGCCATTGTATAAAATCTTTTTCAGTTTTAGAGTTTTGTCATCGTCCTTCTTTATACGTTTCAGGCGTTGGACATGACTGTTTTCTTTTAAAACTTTACTTCTCATGTCCTCCTCGCAAACTTCGGCCAATCTTAAAGTGTTAATTACATCAGAGGTGTAGCTCCTTAAAAGATAGAACCATTATCTAAAACGTCGTCCACATCCCTTTGGAACTTTTCACGAGCAGATTTTGAGTCGAAGGCAAATTTTTTAGTGGTTAAAATAATCATACTGTTAAAATGCCTCAGACTTTTGAGGCTGAGAATTTAGGCTTAAAATCACGAATTAATGTATTTCTCATGCGGCTCTGAAATTCATCGTCGTTTAAAATCCACTTTTGCAATCTAAATGATTGAACATGAGAATGGTTACGGAAATCTATATCTAAAAGCTTATGGTCTGAACTCGGTTCCGGTCTATAATGAGCTTCCACAACTATTCTGTATAAATATGGGGAAGCAAGAGCGAGGTCCAATCTTGAAGTCAGTGCTCCTCTCCTCCAGGACACAGTTTCCTCCGGAGATTTGATCCTCAAGATGTCAATCAGATTGAATTGACAGATAAGTTTGTTAAGGAGATCCTTGTTTTGGATAATGCCTGCCTTCTTTGTCAACATCTACATTCATATCACCAATTAAAGAAGAGGTGAATTATCATTTTTGCAATTGTTGATGATGGATTGAAAGAAGGAAGACGCTTTGTCATTTGGTCCATATGCATTTATCAAAGCAAATGAGAAACCGGAACAGGTGACAATTATTTTATGCCAATCGCTTGAATTTGAGAATTCCTTCACACAAATCGAACCATCTAAACTTTTTGAAACAAGAGTAAGAACACCTCTTTTAAAATTTGTTCCAGTAAAATAACTTTTGTAGGTATGAGGTGGCATTTAAACATGAGAGATTAATGAGGTTGAATGCCAGGCCTTTATGTCCTGTAGGCAAATTATATCAGGCTTCATACATAAAATACGATTCATGAGGGCATGACGAGCGTTACGATCCATGCCTCCTCTACAATTTAAGGATACAATTTTTCTCAAACCTATGGACGGCCCTGAACTCTTTCTGAACGATTTAAAGAAGAAGTCCGAGACCTTTAGTTGATCCGTATTTTGAAGAGGGACTTCATAAACTTTGGAAAATAAACTAAGCAATGAAGCCATTAAATACGCTTATGGAGTTTTGGCTGTGTTCTTTTTTCTTTCAGGGGAACCATGAGAGACAGATCTCTCCCTTTTACCAGTAGATTGGGATCTTGTTCGCGATGTCAGAACTTTGCTAATTCTAGATGAGACTTACGAGGTCTCTCCGGTAGTTTCGAATTTGTAGCGAGCTCTGTCTCCAAAGGTTGGCGAACAGAAACTTCCAGTCTTGTGGTTTCCTCATTTGGTCCCTCTGAAGCATCACCTTCGGAGGAAACTTCACAATTTTGATTTTCCGTTGATTTCTCCGTCGCTTCAGTAACAGTATTAGGCTCTGAGGGAAGTCCATATATCCTCGGGCTCCTCGTTGATTACTTGGTCCCCATTTCCTAAAGTAGTTGTTTTACGCTGTTGAGAAACTGATAAAACTTCAACTTCAGGCGTACAGTCTAGACCCTGTATTACAGTTTCAGGTTCCATTGGCAATGCATTATCTTCCGCGGTAGATTCCTTCCCGTTTGGCGGAATTGTCACATCAGACTTATCTGAGTTTTTTGGCAATTCCCCTGAAGTTAAGCCCCTGACATAAAGGACCTCAAGGACCTTTCATACTCAAAGAGGCGAACTTTTTTATGTGTGCAGTAGTGCTTAAGGTGGCCAAAGTTGAAGCAATTCTGGCACTGCATTCTAGCACCGGCAAATCTCAGCTTAATAATGTTCCCTTGAAAGACAACTATTTGTGGAATCATAGAAGGGTCAGCTATTAATTCCATAATGTAGTCCCCGTCTCTCCAATCATTTTTGTACTTAGGAAAAAAACTTCCGCCTCCTTATCAACCGGGTTTTTTTTAGGGTAATGGGCCACTACTTCTCCGAATTGTTGCATCCATTCCACAAATTTCGACTCATTAATTCTCTTAAAGTATTGATAGCTGTTAAGATAACCTCTTTTTACGATCAACGGTGATCTTATCGATACCTTGTAATTTGATAGTGACCTCTTCATCTATTCCTTCTCCATTTCTTAGCTCAATTTTCTTCTCTTCTTCAACTCATTCAGCCTGTCCTTACATCCACAGGGAACTTAGTATAGAAGCACGCCAAGCCCAAGCCAAGCCTTGGTTAGCTCCGCAATCTCATGTTCTTTGAAACCAAAGAACAATGCTAATTTATACATATCGAAGTGTTAAGGCCCACTTGACGAAATGCTTTTCCATACAATCCTCATATTATAACGAACGTCTCCCATTTAAAACGTCGTTCATGTTGATCCGTTCTAAATCCTTTTTGACTTGATTTTAGGCTCTTTAATTAATATGTTAG
The DNA here is from genome assembly GCA_013387185.1 of Caligus rogercresseyi. Lineage (NCBI taxonomy): Eukaryota > Metazoa > Arthropoda > Copepoda > Siphonostomatoida > Caligidae > Caligus > Caligus rogercresseyi. Next base: position 14,048,989 of record CP045906.1, on the reverse strand, counting down.
TTTTTAACATGCTTTAAGGAAGCATTTTTAAAAAAAAATAGAGATAGATAGATAGATATAGATACATATCCAGGGGTGTGCAGGCGAATCTAGACTTTTTTAGCACGGAAACAAGGAACTCATATCCAAGAACAAGACCTTTTAATTGACTTTTTTAATATCACACAAATTTAAATGACTTTTCTCTTAATGTTCATTCAATCCAACTTCCTCCTTTCACAATAACAGCCTCCACACGGTGCCTGAACCTCCCAACGGCATGAGCCACCTGTTCCCTGGACAAGTTGGCCACTGCCTGGATGATGGCAGCTTTCAAGGAGTCCACAGTGTTGTGAGCACGCTTGTTAGTGTCCCTCTCAAGGACGCCCCACAAGTAGTAGTCGCAGGGGTTGAGGTCAGGGTGCTGGGGGGCCAGAACTCCGATCAATGAAGTCGGCGCTCCTCTTCCTGACTTGGGATTGTTCTGGAGTCTTTCTTTCCAGTGTTAGGAGCCCTTCCTCGATGTACTCCGACTCCTTGAAGGACTTGGCAATGCTGTAAACAGTAGCTTTTGAAGAAGGGAAATTTGAAGAAGTCGATGATCTCCTTGGGCGCACGGCCGCAACGGAGCGCCACAATAATGGCCGTCCTTCGCTCAAGTTCCGAGTACTAATACTTAATCGTTTATTTTATAAGCTAGGCGTAGATAAAACAGGTGTCGATCCAGGACAAGCAATCCAAGGAATCTGTATTTTTCTATCACAAATATATCCGCCTGAACTATCATTATTATATGCAGGGGTGCAAGGTATATAATGTATTCCCCATCAAAAGAATGCTCTTATAAGCTATTGTTGTCATAATTAATTGCTTGAGATCTTCTCATCTAAAGGAATAATCTTGGATCGAAGTGTTCCTCTAATTTCCAAAGGAACTCCTACATCTCTACTCTAGAATATTTTTCTTTTAGTATGTAGTTTGACATTCCTTCCCCTTGTCACAGATAGTGTTATGACTTTTCTCCTTTAATAATATTAATTCCTTTAACCTTTTGTGGCCGTAGAGATTCATTTATGTCGGCTGTCATTCTCAATCGACATCTCTGTCTGAGTTCAGTAAAACGGTAAGTCATGCCGAAATAAAACTCTAAACTAATCTCTTAACACTAAATACAAAGTTGAAATAGGTTTGTGAAAGTTAACAGCCATCTACATACCAGGCAAAAATGCAATGCTTAATTAGACCATCGATTTATTGGTCGCGTGAGAATCTGCACAACTTTTTATACATTAAACTGTTTATATTTTTCGGTTCGAACAGTGTTCTCAATGACTACGATATGGGATGATAGTGATTATGGAGTAAATGTGCAGGCATTTATCAACATGAAAATAAACCCCACACTGAAATCGTGAATGAATGCAAACAATACAAACTGAAAAAGAAGTTCTGAAATGGTCAAGGACTGAAGTGGACAAAATGGAAGTGGAAGAAAACATAATGTGAAACCCATTTCAATCCATGAAACAATACTCCTACTATGAGGGTCAGCTTCGATACAGCCTTATATATTTTACAAAATGGCGCATCGAGTTATTGTCCTGGGTTCATGTAACTTTTTCCGAACTTAAAAAATCAGGTTCCAACCGCAAATATCCCCTAAAAAGGCTTCTATGACAATATTCCAATATGCATACGAAGATAGCTTTTAATTATTAATTTTTTTAATATGTCTATTTGGATCCATGTACAATGTAAGACCAGCAGAATCAGTATTAAGTCCTGAAGTCCGCTGCTAATATGTACCGGGATGAAATTGACACTCACTAAAAATTAAATATCCCTGAATTTATAAGACCAAGGGATGATAAAGCTCTTTCAAGCCCAATGTAAAATTAAAGTAGTCGTTTTAATACATAAAACTTTAATTCTACAAATTAAAACTATGCTACCTGTGTATACTTACAAGAACTCAATAAGCTTTAAGATACCTTTGATACCGGATATGAACACAGATATTGAAGAAAATGAAGAGTCTTCGATCTTAAATACAGCAATTATTCCAGGCAAAATTGATCCAGAACTTCAAGAAACTTCATCATATCTCATTTCTAATATAAAAAAGCCAATACAACTACTAGGGAGTGACACGATTCATTCATAGAAACAACTCTTTAACTTTCTGATGGCTTAGCCAAGGCAAATTAAAATAGAAGGTATGCCCATATAGAAAAGAAAAAGGGGATTTTGCTTGCCGGCATGACGTCACTAAAACACCATTTAAGTAGAGAAAGGGGACAATTTTTGATAAAATAACAATAATAAGACATATGACAATTCATTGTGCATGAAAATATGCAATTAATATGTCTTACATTCTTTAGACCTTGATAAAGCCTTAAAAATTGACTTAATGTAGTACGCACTAAAATATTAAAACCCTTTTTATGAGTGGCTTTCCGATTTGTTTAGTAAAAAATAATAAAACTCGACAATATTTTTTTTTCGTGGTTCTTCAAAATTAAACATTTTCCTTATAAGCCTAAAATATACAATAATAATTATTTTTTTTGCTTTTATCTTAGCTTGAAAGCATGACATAAACTCAAATCCTACTTATATTAAAAAGGCTATTTATTTTCATATATCTATCTAGCAATCTTTCTCTCTCTTTCTATCTCTCTCTCTCACATATATATATATATATCTTCTCCACTACAAACATTGTTGTTCTTCTTGAAATAATTAATTTTCCTTATATAAGTATGATCCATCAAGGTGTAATGGAGATGAATGCGGACAGACTTGACCACAAATATATATACATTTGTATGTATTAGTCTTGTATTGTATTTTAAATCTATCAATCTTTGTTAGCATGGAATTGACCCACTCAAGAACATGGTTCATTAATATCGAATAATCTATATATTAATTCACCAATCTCTGTCTGTCTGTATGTCCGCAAGCTATCCCCTCCCACATTTATGGTCAGATTTGAACTTTGAATGCACCTATGGAATTCTTGGGTCAAGACGGACATAATAAAACTATTTGCAAAGTGATGGGACCAGAAATGAAAAAAAATCAGACCTTGTCTGAATTGAACTACCTACTTTTCAAGGTAAAGAGAGGAAAAAGAATAGGAGGAGTTAGAGAAATATGCGAGTACTTACAATATAGATATTTATTTTATATAACTAAATATATATAACTATAACTATATATATATATATATATATATATATATATATATATATATATATATATATATATATATATATATATATATACAGAGTGGCTAGGCAAAAATGTCCAGTTTGATATTTTGATTTTGTGAACTTAATTAACTTTAATTGGTTGCTTCTATGGAACTGAAATTTATTTGGCTTTAAGTAGTATATAAAAGGATCTAAATTATTCAATATGGCCTCCATTGGCCTTCACGACGGCTTCGAGGCGGGGCCGGAAGGTTTTGCAGGCATTTATAATGTGCTTCTCAGGGTAGTTGTCCCACTCCTAGATGATGGTGGCCTTCAGAGAGTCAAGATTGAGGTGAGGGGTCCGGTTGGTCTTGCTCTCAATTGCGCCCCACCAGAAAAAATCCAGCGGATTTAGATCCGGGGATGACGGTGGCCAGAAGTTCTTCGGCCAGAAATGGGCCATATTGTCCTTGCAGAACTTTTGGTTCTTAGCCGCCATATAAGATGGTGCACCATCCTGCTGCCACACATAGTTTCCGGTGGGGTAGTTTTTTTTACCATGGCAGAACAGTATATCTCAGGACTTTGTAGTAGGCCTCGGTGTCGATCTTCTCGTCCGGCCGAAAGAAGAATGGAGGCATCTTCTTTCCGTCGGACCTGAATACACCAAGGACCATCACTTGCTGGGGATTCTTGGTCCTGAAGACTCCTTGGACATCCTCACGTTGCTTAGCAAGCCATCAATCATTTCTGCGACTGTAAACTTGGTCCACCGTGAAGATCTTTTCGTCTGAAAATATTTTGATGAGACACGGCTTCTTTTTCAACCAATTTAGGATGATCTTGCACCTATCGAGCCTCTTCTCCATCGCTTTTGCTGTCAATAGCTGTCTGTGGGTCCGAACGAATGATTGCAAGCCCAAATCTTCCTTGGCAGCCAGCTAGATTGTGCGCCTGGACACGTTGAACTCTTTTGAGAGACGGTTTAGGCTGATGGTGGGGTCCGATTCAGCTTTGGCCTTAACTTCATTGAGAAAGTCGTCTGTCCGCTTTTTGTTATGGCCACCAGATCCAGGAGCTCTGTTGAAGCCTTTACTATCATTTTTGGCTTGCTGGATACGGATATCCACGCCAACGATCCGGTCAATATCGACTTGATTTATTTGCGGCGTCAAGCAAATCGTGAATCCGTTGTCTTTTCGCTTGCTGAACACTCATTTCTGGTCTGAGAGATATTTTTTATAGTTATAAATTGTAGCTATTTGTTTCAAAAGCGTAGCTGATTTACTTGTTTTGAATTTTTACGTACGCTCTGCGCACAAAAACAAACTTATCAACCGGACATTTTTGCCTAGCCACTCTGTATATATATATATATATATATATATATATATATATATATATATATATATATATATATATATATATATATATATATATATATATGCTATAAATCTAACATTATCATCTTCCCAAACTAACTTCGTAATGACTTTAATTTGTGAAAGGAGTGAGAGTAACACAATAGAAGTTTGTAGAAGAAAGGAAATAATATTATATGATTACCAAGAGAAATCCTTTTTGAGTAGTAAGAAGAAGATAGTGTAAGAGAGAGAAATCTACTTTATTTCAGCAAATGATAATGGCTCATTGGAGACTCGTTATTTGAAGGAGTGTGAATATCCTCCTCAAATGTATTTTTTTCATCTCCATCTTCTCCTCTCATCATGACAGAAGCTTTAATTCAAAGGCCTCCAGGGAGTTATATCCTGAAGGAAGATGAAAAATATCATAAAGAAATATGATGAAATATATATTGTCTGGTTATTTGGTTGGGGCATGGAATATAAAAAAGCAATCATGTACAAAATGAAGCAATCAACAACATCATTTCATATCTTACTTAATTCTAAAATAGTACTGGCGAAAAAAGGATTATAAAGCATAGATGATCGAAGTCAATAGATCAGTTTTGTTAGTGCCTATTTTGTCCCGTTTTATGTAGATAGGAATAAGCATGGTGACATTTAAGATATTATTTAATTACTTTCGAGCCTATGATCACGTTCAAATTATTGTATATTAACGCATTTCAAGAAGGAGTAATAAGTGGACATAATCTCGGCTATATTGTGGAACTCCTCCTCAAAGTTAGACCTCCCTGGCAGACATGGTGCCGTCCATATTTACAAGGGTGCAAGGCAGGGATATTCGTTGTCACCTTCTCTCTTCATAATCTCACTAAATGGGCTGTTGGAGAAGTTAACGAAAGAAAAACTTATAAAAGGGATAAATGTAGAAGGGGCAAATTTTTACTATATCATGTATGCAGATGATCTTACCCTTTTTTATCTGGATCCTCTGAAATATTAAAAGATTCCATTAGAAGATCCTTGGAGCTTATCGAGGACTTTAGGATTTCTTCCGACTTCTCAGTCAATTTTACAAAAACCCAGGTTTTAACAAACTGTGAGGAACTATTGAGGACTCACTAAATGGGGGTTGCCTATGTTAACATGGTAAGTATTTTTGGTGTCATGGTAGCTAGATCTACAGGTGACTCTGAAAAAGTTAATAAAAATAAAGTTATTGACATTCTCCAAAAAAAAACGTCACATTTTACAAAAGGACCCCACTCTCACGTTACGAAAGTTTAATTGCCTAGAACATTAACGTCTTCCCCAAAGTTTTTCATATATTAAGATATTTACCTTCCTCAGAGACCTTATGCAAGGAAATATGTACAAAGAGATTCCCTTGTCTGGGGCAGCTCCATGCCCTACATTGCCTAGAGTAGGTTAAACTCTAGTGTCTCTCAATGGGGTCTGGGATCGCTTGACGTCGAGTCCATGTGGAAATCCTTGAACTTTTCGTGGTTGCGGAGGTTCCCTAAAGGCGAAGACATTTGGGCAATTAGAATAAAAAGCATTTTCTATGAAATAATTGGTTACCACTTCCTCGAGAGAATTTTTATGGGTCCATTGGAACTTTTAAGGGCCGTAAGGTCGTGTGGTTCCCACTGGAAGAAGATGGCTTCGTCCAGGGAATCCACTATGCACAAGGTCCTTCCTCCTTTTGGTGCAAACGAGCCTCTAAATTATAATGAATCGTTGAACAGTTCTTTGATAAGGTCTGTGGGGCGGTAGAGAAAAAAAAATCATTATTATCCATATTTATACTAAAAGGGATAACATATCAAATTTTCAGCAAAAAAATAATAATTTTAAATGGTCATGGAAGTAATGGGTTAAAATATAACTATCTAAGATCATAAAAGATTCAGTGACTAGTGGGATCAAGTCATTTTTGCATGAGTCATTGCCGCTCTACGACCATCTTATATAGTCCAGGACTTTCTCAGGGACTAGTAAAGACTCTAGACCTTATAAAGGTCAACAACTGGAGTGCAGTTATTGGAAGCTGGCTTTTTATTTGCCGAAGCATTGTGAGTTGCTCTCGTCAACAAGTGTGCTCGCCAGGGAGCAGCCGTTTACATAAACTTCCTTTCAAGTGGCCATAACAGACTGCTTTATTATGATCATGTGACGGATGAGATATGTGCCCTGTCAAGAAGGTTGGACACGCGCAGCCGATATGTTCTCTTAACTCCCCCTAAACTTGCAAAGGATTTGTAGATGCCAAATTGGGCTTCTGTGGTGACGTTAAATGTCGATGGGACGCGAGCGTGGTGTAGAAGATCAGATAATAATTTATCTTTCGTGTCACACTGGCTGACGTCTCGATTTTCTCAATATTCTTAGTTAGCAACGCTATTCGTAATATTTAGTTGCTTTTTCATTGAAGTATTCATGCCTTGTTTATTCTTAAAATATTTTGTCCTGGTAACAGCCAAATGATAGGCTCCTCTTGAATACAACACCAAAGAGGCAAAGTGTTGCTGTTGCAGATGTGCCTGGGCCACTAAAGTGTATAACTTTGTTGATTGTCCAGTCCTTATGGTTGTAAAGCGTTTTATTAAATTAAATGTGTGCGAAAAAGAAGTAATTTACTCCTTTAAAAGCCTATATACTTTTTGATGCTTACAAACGTTAATATATATATATATATATATTTGCCCTGTTGCGGGCATAATTGTAAATATTATTGTAGCGACTGCCCGCTACTCATCCCTGCAAATCCGGATTTCGAACACAACATCCAATGGGTGGGAATATAGTAATATTCGTGCCATCGGCCTCAATTCAATTTTGAAATCAGTCAAGAGGATTGCCAGAAGATACGGTGTTTGTTAAGGAATCAATAAATTGTCCTTGTATGTAATATGAGTCATTACTTTTAAACAGTAAATATTAACCAAAATATTCAATTAAGGTTTTTTACACATTTGTTATTTCAATATTTTTATCACGATGCATTGATAAGACAGACATTAAGTAAAAGCTTTTTTGACACACAAAAAAAATGGATTTTCCACCGTTGTGATGAAGTCCAAGTCTTTCGACATTGCAGAGTCGACCTGTGCTTAAGATGGAGCTGAGATAGCGATGAATATATTGTCAGTATACTTGTACGTATGTGATTCAAAACATACGTACAACTCTTCATAAGTAAAAGCATAGGATTCTCGTTTTCAATGTCAATTACTTACTATATTTCTTCTCATGATACAATGAATACAAGATTCAATAAAAACAAATCCATACGTGGCTACGGCTTTTGTGCCATGAATATAAATAGCTTCAGTTATGCACTTAACTTCTCAAAGCCGATGATTTTTATTTATTTTATTAAGCCCCTGTCAAATAATCTTAAGGTTGATTTGACACTTGGAAAAATGTCACTTGAAAGAAATGTATATATATTTCCTCTTTCTCGTTTTTCTTGAAAAAGCCCTGTCAAAATAGGATATATATAGAATGATAAGGCAGTTAAATGATTACCTTAAGAATGTTGTTAGTACTAGTTGACTCAAGAAGGTATATATATATATATTCCTTGTACATATATGTATGACGTGCACATGACATAGATTTATATCAAGAGAAATCTGTGATATGTTAATCATGCCATAAAATAAATGATGTTCTTTTTGTGAGGATTTTTTTAAATAAATATATGATTAGTTTTCCTCATTAAAAGCATAGAGATATAAAGACAGTGAGGGCTTATTGGATTCTTCAGAGGAATACGTTGTCCAATAACAACAAATCTTTCTATCTCTATATCAGCTTACGATGACGTAGATCAATTACTTTGTTTATATTGAACACAGAAATACAGCGAACAACGATGTTTTTATATTATTGAAGGGAATAAGCTCTACATATCTTTATATTTCTATGATTCAAAGGTGTATGATGGATAGAAAAATTAATACAAATAGTATGAATAGGCCAATGTAAAGAACCTTTAAGTGTCAGAGCGGTCGAAGGAAAAAAAAAGGAAAAAATAATTTATAAGAACTCTACAAATTTCAATAAGTTGAAAATATATTATTTATTTATAAGTTGTTAGTGTTAATATTTTAATTCTTTAGACAAAAGAAACAAAAGGTAGTTGCATTTCGGTTTGTATAATTGTAAATATTTTTGCTCCTCTTTGTTTTTTTGGGGGACTAATATTTAGCTGCATGTTGGAAAGGAAAAAGACCAGATTTGCATGATTCACAAATATAGACGGATCCTGCACATATAGACATTCATGCCGCGTGACCAGATCTGTTAATGAAATGTTTATATCTTTAAGTAATAGTTAACCTTGACCAAGATGGTGAGTTCCCTTTAATAAATTGTTTACAATTCATTTGAATTGAGCCATACAGATAGAGTCTAGTTTTTTCTTGGCAATGACGGTGATCTGACTCCAGCACTTTTGTTGGAGAGCCATTGCGTAGACGGACACTTCTAGAGAGAAAGTTATTAGGGGAACACTTTTTTGACAATAGCACTTTTTAGAAAGGGACATTCATTTCGAAGACACCAATTAAAAAAGTAACAAGAAACAGTTTTTATTATAACTATGACAAATGGGGTTTTCAAATCAACCACCAATGGATCCTTGAGCTCTGGGGACTTACTCTTGGAGCTACGTTTGTTTTAAACCTAACCCTTTTAATGGCTTGTACACAATGTTATCACAATAAAATGATGTTTTAGGTTGAAATAGTTGAAGCCAATAGTTTTCAAAAGAGATAAATAGTTGAATTTCTAAAGAAATAAAACATTAAATGGTTCGCATCTTCCTACAAATCTTAGTAAAAGTTGATAAAATAATAAAATGTTTTTTATTATTTTTCAAAGCCTACCAGTATTTGGACGGTTTATGTTTTATTGAGATTTTAGTGTTTTTATAAGGTCTTTATTTCAATTGTAATAGGAGATAGTAAGTCAAAAGGGTAGTAGAATTGTGTGTCCGATCAATGACATTCTTTTGTTTTTTATAAGGAGCAAAGGCACGTAGTATCAAAACTATTATTTGGTAAGTGACGAATAAAGGGGAACACTATTTAATACTTGTTGATGAATATAACGTTTATTTTATAACATACCTAAATTAATATAATTTCAATAAATTATATGGTATTGGGGAAAAATTTAATGCTTATGATATAATATTTGTACAGCATATAGACTTTAAAGTATATTTAAATCACCAATAATGATCTCTATAATATAATGAGGAACTCATAAATCTTTTTTGTTAAATGTAGGATATCTTTTTACCGACTTTATAATCTTTGCATATATAATAATGTATATATTTTATTATTGTGAACCATTCTATAAATGATATAAGCCCATAATATCAGTGTGCAACCAGGAATTTAAAAAGCATAAGTTGTCCTTATCCCGCTACAGAAACCTACTTGATGAAGACATATAAATTTGTAAAAAGTCTTTCTTTGATAAACTCTTTCAATGTTAGAGTCATTCAAAAACTATTTTTAATCAACTCCAAATATTAAACTACTATTATAATTAACACGACAAAAAAATCCTATCTGACATTTTTTTTTCTTCTTTATATCTTTGAAAGTTACATAAACGAAGATACAAAAGGTAAGTCAATATCAAATACAAAGACGCATTAAAGGTATATAGATATAAGAACTAATATAATCGTTTTTCATTAATTAATTAAACACTGGGGATTCAATTAAGTCAATACATACATGAGGCACATCTAAATCATATAGTTACTTTCTTTTAAGAAAGCAGCTTACCTTATTTCACTGACTTGCTGCGAAAAAGGTTGTGTGTACCTTAAGGTGCATAAGTTTATTAACTTAATTACATCCTTCAATTGTGTGAAAAAAATACGAACTTATTTTTTTTCATTGAAATTGAAAAAGTGGGTTTATAAATTAAAAGTGAGGGAGGGGATTAATGAATAAAAAAATGGAAAATGATTGCACCCAATTCAGGGATGGTGCATTGGGTTACTTAGGGGATATTTTGTTTTAAGAGCTGAGAAAATAAGCCCCCCCCCCCCCTCCACCCCAAAAATAATGGTCATGTTTTGATCTACTCTATCCTTAAATGCAAATCATTAAAATAACTCTTTATGAGAACCTGTCATAAGATTCAAAGTTATATTAGGACCATACCGAGCATCATCTTTTTAACTGAACCGGACAGCCACAAAAACCGGACACCGAGACCGGCCCATTTACTAAAAGGATATGAGAAAAATGATTTAAAAAAAGACTGCAGTGATATGATCAAAACGTCCCTTCGCACGATGCTTTTGGGCCCGGTTCGGATTGTCCAAAAACAACTAGGAACTGACCGTGGCGAACTTGGGTAACCGGTTGCTTCTCAATATATATATATATATAATAAAATTATATTATAACTTAGTTTTGTGTCCAGTTCCAATCAATATTAAACCTCTTGTTTGCGGTAATTCAAACGAGCTAGCTAAAAATAGTTACATATCTAGCTATAATAATTGTATTATACATGACTGATAGTAAAGAACACAACAACGGGTTTTCAAAGCTTCTGGCAAAGATATACAACTTAGAAACAGCTGCATGCAGAACATATTTTTTGGGTCACCACAATACACTGTGCCATGAATAAGGTGATATAGTTGGTGGAAGACGATATGAAGATGTGTCTAAAAAGCTTTTCTGCGATGTAAAGGAAACTTATAGAGAAGAATTCCTGAACTCAGTGTCAGACGTGGCTGTCGAACACTTGGATGAAGTGAAGAAACTCACAGAAATCATGCAGCCATACAAAAAACTTTCCTGACCAGGAGGGACTATGGGATTGGCGAAGAGACATGTGCAATGGACTATCTTGTCAGTGAATAGGCTAGTGACATTAATGATACTCATGTGTACCACATTGGGATGGGGAGACAATGTAGCAAGGTGGACTACAGGCTAAAGAAGTTAGGCAGTCAGTAGGTCTATTATTTTACAGAGGAGCCAAGAGATTCGGAAATGCCAAATTTCATCCCTCAGAGGTTTCAGGGCATCAGCATAAGTAAAAAGAGAAATTGAACTCAACGGGAGTCAATTTTACAGGCAAAATTCGAGAGTGGGACAGACCACAAACAGGAGATGGTTCAAGTACAGGAAAGGAATAAACTGGATGTGTTGGACACACTATAATCTAGGTGTGGTCCCTTCACTAACAGTGAGGAAGTAAAGGAGTTCCTGGTGATAAAGATGTAAATGTGACTATGCAAAGCTGCAAAGGATGAAGCTTGAGGTTCAGTTTACAAAAGAAAGCACACGCTTCTGTCAAAAGTCGATCCTATCTTCAAGATTCAGGTTACATTGCCCACTGGGAATAGGAGGATTAAAACAGCACAAGAGTTTGGTAATGTGCTCAAAGCATACATAGGAAAAGAGGAATGATCAAACCACATTGGATTATACAAAATTCCCAGAAAATCTAGAAAGGCGGGTATCCGGAAAATGTGACGTACAAATTAAGAATGAGAAGTATTTCCTTGCCATTGTAACTGAATATTAAAAGTTATCCATTTTTAATTTCAATAAAATATATATTGTCAAGTATTCAAATATTAACAGCCTTCAAGAATAGTAAATGAAAAAGGTTGAAACATCCCAAATAGACATATGTTTATATGTTATTTTTAAATGATTGTATTTTATCATTTATTATTAGTCTTCCATTATTGAGTTAGTCAAACCGTAATATTAATAATATTATACTTATTCATTCCCAAATGGGTTGAAATCAGCAACTACCGGGCGACTGGTTCGGCCTGCTCCGATGCTCGGTTATTTTTGGGCTGTCCGGCCTCTTCAAAATCACCGAAGCGTTTTGACACTATCAAAGCTGGCATTTTTCCTTTTACTTTTTCGCTTTTTACATATCTTTACAGTAAATGGCCCAGTCGGTTTTTTGTCTGATCTGGTCCCTTTTGAAAAAGTTGTCGTCCAGCCCAGCAAAAAAAAAATGATGACCAATCGGTTTTGTGGTAAATATTTATTCAACAGTATATTGGCAAACAATATGCGATATTCTTTACGGAATAGCCAGAATATATCACTTTTTGGCTCATTTTTATTTTATTTTCAAGCGGTGAGGGGTTATTTCAAGATACAGAGTTACTTTTGTTGTCAAAGTCATAGGAACTGCAGCTCTCAGCTACCACAGAGCTAATATAATTGTTCATATTTATACATAATTTTAAGTAAACTTGAACCATTAGAACCAAAACTCATAACATAATAAGATTAATAGTAATAAAAAACTAGAGGCATATATACACTCAGAGAGTGCAAACCTCCGCCGTCACGGGGTCCTTATGAGCCTTCCGAGGCGGATATTTCACGACTGGGGCGGCGTAGAGGGACGGGGGAGGGTTCCCCTCGACGGAAATTCCAAGAGGACGACGCTCCCGGCACCCGATTTCACAGCACAGCGACATCTATTGGCAGAGTAGGCTAACTTGAAATATTTATTAGTATTTAGCTCATTTTGCATCTTAATTCTGCACTCAGAAATACCAAAATTTAATCACTTGTTCCTTTTTGGCCTTTCCAACAACTCCACAAAGTTTCATCCGAATCCGTTCCGTACTTTTTGAGTTATCCTGCTATAAACAAAACCTACTAACAAACCAACGCCAGTGAAAACAATACCTCCTTCGGCGGAGGTAAAAATCATTAACCCTATTTATATATTAAAAAACATTTTTACTATCTAAAACAGGGAGAGAAAAGTAATAATAAAGTGGCTTAAGCCAAAAAAAAATGGCTCCTGCCCTAGAAACAAAAGAGAGATCACATAATATACACAAATATACAAATGTTTCCCTTGGGAAAATATATAATAAAACAACAACTATAATTCTGAGAAGGGCTCTTATGCTCAGCTCCTTACTCCCTAACCAGCAAAAGTGGCTCATTGGAGGCTGCTGTAGTGTAATCGAAAGAAAGCGAGCCAACTAAGTTAAAGTAGTAGCAACTACGTCGTATTGATGGGATCTTGTACATAATGGAGGAAAACTTATGAACAACAAGAAGAGCTAATAATAATAGGTATAAATTAAGAACCACTTAGCGTTGATGAGATCGTTAATGTATAGTGTACCTAAGTACTGAAGTAGAAAGCTTTTTTAGAGAAAGAGGATATTCCTTGTTATATGAAGTATATGGATTTTGGAAATGAAAAATATGTTTAAAGGTTTTCCAAGAACTTAGATGTTTATAAATATATATATATTGTTTTTTTGATTGTTTGTTAGCGGGTAAGATCCTGGAGCAATACCAACTTTTATTTATCATCATCAATAAACAGTGCAGATAAAATACACATATGATAGTACGATAATAAATAAAAACATAAAACTAGGCAGTTGCATAAAAACAATACTTAAATGAACATTATAATTCATAATTATTGCCCAATAAATAAAATAACCTTTCTATAAAGGGACAATAAGACGATGCTACAAGCTAAAATAATCACAATAAGGCCGTTCTTGACATGAAACGTTGATATCTTCTAGCAATTGATTTAATCAGGCTTATATATGTGCTGAAGTAGTTGATGGAATGGATTTGATGATATCGCCAGGCCAAATCTAGGAGGAAGATGCCACTTGAGGGATTTTGATTCCGAGCGCCGAGTGCCGCGTGGTGCTCCTATATTGATGGATCTTAACTCCTCTTCGTGTATGGGATAGTTTATGGTTAGTGTCTTCCCGACCAATGATTTATTATTTAATAAAGCACACTCAATCGCCTTGTGATGCGGTAAAGAATTACGACTCAATTGAGGGTGAGTCTTGGATCGAATAAACAATTTTAGCCTATAGCATAGAACAAACAGCCATTATAATAATGATTTTGTTAATTCCAAACTAATATTTCTATTCCTAAAAATAGCTTAGTAACGGCTTAGTAAGTTATGAAAGATTTTGGTTAAGCATTTTCCAATTTTATTTTTCTTCTTTTTTATGGTCGTGGATAAAACAGTGATCAAGGTGACTATATACAGGTGTAAATATAATCAAAAACAATTGATGTAATAAAAAAGTTCCGTGACATCACTATGATTAAAAAAATGATATATATCATTTATATACATATATACTATATATATATGTATATAAATATAAACCTATATATATATATATATATTTGGCAGCAAACAAAAAACTATTTTTCCTTTTAATTAACTTTGTTTATAAATAATTCAATGAAAGCATAATATATAAAATCATATAAAGCTTATTCTTTTAATAACAGATCAATATTTAGATCATATGTCCATTGAGACCCTTAACAGTATCAATTCCATACTATTGCATAAATAAAAGGTTTCGTGATTTACATTTCTGTATTTGCTATCAATTTATTATCACAGGATTGTTAAAAGAGTTATGTTCGTTTTTGGCCTCCTTTCTCGACTTTATCACTGAATAAGCTCTGTGACTTAGATAAACATTTTCGAAAGCCTTTTTACTCATTTACTTTTAATACATCAATAGTATCCTCATGATCATTACTTCATTTATCTAAACAGACGTTAAAATTTTTCTCTCTGCCTCGGGTGAAATTTATTAGTATCAAGTCTCTTTTATTAATATTTTGAGATGAGACTTGTCTTTTTTGTTTGCTCACTGTATTAAAAAAATATTGTGTAAACACAAATATAAACTCTTGAAAATGAAGAGAAAAAAGGGATATATATATATATATATATCCTTGACAATAGTTGAATAACGAAGACAAACGGAAAAGAAACTCTAATTATGGAATAAATAAACAAACATTTGGAAATGTTTTTGCTTGAGATTAACAACTGACGGAGGTCTAGTCATTAAGTCTTACAGTTAATCAGACTTTTTGGCGTTCGCAAAAAATTGTCGTTCGCCAAAAGTTATCGTTCGTCGTTAATTTAAATTGAATCGTTCGTCGTTCATCGTTCGCCATTCTGAAAAAAATTGACGACGGTTTTTTCTTAGAAAAAAAAATCAGAAAAAAGTGATGACGTTTTTTTTAGAAAGAAATTTCTGAAAAAAGTGATGACGTTTTTTTAGAAAGGAAATTTGTCCCATGAAAATTAAAAATCTTTGTCTTTTTTGGCGCCAAAACCGAACGACAAACGATAAGGAATCTTCCTGATCGTTCGTCGTTCGTCAAAATCTTTGTCGTTCATCGTTCGCGAATAACAAGAAATGAACGATAAATCAACAAGTCTGCAGTTAATAAACCAAGAGAGACACCGGTTTTTTGTAAATTCATTTTATTTATAGAGGAATCTCAGTTGGTGCGAACGATTTGTTAAATAAATAACATTGAAATTAGTTTTAAAGGTGAAAACAAATGATTTATTGTAATAAAAAAATACAAAGTTTATTAATGCAACACTATGACGATAAATAGTAAATATGGTTCAAATTCTTGTCGGTAAACTGAATACTTTTTGTATCTTTAATTGCGAATAACCTATATAAATATGTTGTTACCAACTGGTTTATATATAACTTACTGTCGATTACAAACATGTTTATTTGTTTTTTAAGTTCGTCCGACTTTATCTTCATTTTTAACGGAACGTTGTCCTAGTCGGGAATTCGTTTAATCTCATTTTCATCTCTGGAAAGGATAAAAAATATATTGTTAGTCGTTGTATAGTCGAAGTCGAAGTACACCAGCATAATTCGTCCTAAGATCTCTTATGGATCGATTGTCTGGTCTCGTCGAGCCCAAAATTACCTGAAGAAACTGGAACGTATCCAACGGCTTGGTATGATAAGAACAACCTTTATCTATCGTAGTACACCTACGAAAGGACTTGAGGTAATCTTCGATTTGCCTCCTCTAGATTTATATATCAAAATGAGGGCCAGAAAGGCACTTTTTAATTTGAACATCACGCCACATGGATGGGAGAGTATTGGGTCTAAACCTGGTCATATTCTTGAAGAGTGGCGTGAAAATAAAAAGTTAGGAATTTCACTTGTATTAACAGAGACTTTTTCTACGAGTCTAAAAATGAGTTGGAAGAAAAACATTTTCCATTAATTATGATAGCTTCTTCGTAGGTGAGTATTGAACGGATATTCAATGCTACACCGATGGTAGCAAAATTGCTAACAAAATCGGATGGGGCTATCATTTGTACAATCCTTTATTTTTTATAATAAACTCAGCTGGGAAACTCAGTGACGAATCCACTGTGTTTCAAGCTGAGGTTTGGGCTATCCTAAAGGCAGCCCTCTTATTATTAAAAAAGAAATCTCAAACCAAAAAATGATTTTTATGTCGACAACCAAGCAGCTCTTGTATCTTTGGGCTCGGTTGTTGTAAAGTATCGTACAGTGAACAATTGCATCAATTTTGAATGCACATGGGCGTGTAAACCATGTCAACCTTCATTGGATTAAAGCTCACGTAGGTTGGCCAGGAAATGAGAAAGCTGACCGACTTGCAAAAGCTGGATCAAGATCAAATCTATTAAAGGACATTCCTATTCCAGATTCTTTATGTCAGACCTGATAAGGAGGGGTCTCTATAGAGAATGGGCCTCCCGATGGACACAGGATAGCTCCTGTAGACAAAGTAAACTGTGGCTTCCGAAGCCGGACCCTAATGCATCGAGACGATTGATTAATCTTAGTCGTGAATCTCTATGTATTCAAATACAGATAATAACTGGTCATAACTTTCTTAGATATCATCAGTCATTGTCGAACAAATTTCTCAGAGAGTGTCGTTTTAGAGAGAGGTCTGTCGTTTGAGTGTGATCTTTTGTCTTAGAGAATGATCGCTCAAAAATGCTTTAACCAACATCTCCAGAGTTAAAGCAGATACCAGCAATTCTTAGGAATTGTAACATTGGTTACCTGTTTGGCTTCCGAGGAAGAATGGGTTCACTGGTGTGTTCTGGAATGGGCTAAGATCGCAAATTCGATTCCGCCCGGGACTCAAGACTCGACTTCAATTCGTACTCTTGGATCCTACCCTCAAACAAACAAACAAAACAAGTCTGAGTCTTGCATTTTATAGCCAAAAAAAGAGGGACTAAATTATTTGAAAATACAATTTGAAATCGTAGATACCCTAATAAAAGGAATCAAGTGCCTTGATTTATGGCATTATGGTGTCGCCTGTCCCTATATGTAAGCTGTTATCTAAAGAATATAGTCAAATGACACATGAAAGTAAGGGTATATGATCCAAGATACCTAAATAAATGAAAATATACTTCTTTGTCGTACTTTATTTATAATTAAATAGTATACAGGCTTTAGCTACATCTAAAACACGGACTTCATTAGTGATGTAAGGAATAAAAAATATATAATCTTGTTTTGATGTATAAAAGAAGACTCAGTAAGATTATATCCTTGTATATAAAATGTTGGAAGCATTCTGGAATGTACTTTCATCCATTTTTTTACTGTTCAAAAGCTCACAAAAACCTCCCCCTTCACAGGTTTCTTTATAGAGAAGAAAGGAGGGTGAATGTTTATTGTGCATGTGATTTGGGGAAAAATAAATTGAATTTAATTTCAAGTGGAAGAAAAATTCAGGAGCAAAAAAAAAAACCGGGAAGGATTTTTATAGTCATCAACTATATACATATTATATGTACAATAATCTAAACAGAAAAATGCCATAAAGGGAGGGAGGGCGAGGAATCGCATAATGATTAACTTAGAGGGTGGCGTTCACACTCTTTAAAAGTGTTCCACTTTAGTATATGGGGCTTCATATAATTAATAGTGGTTCTGGCTTAGAAGAAAAAAATATACCCTAAAGTGAGATTTTTAAAGAAATATAATAAATACCCATTTAAAATTAAGCTAAATTTAATTTTATGAGTCTTGGCATGATAATAATTAAATGCCTTAATTGGTAAATAATATTATTTATATTGCATGTGTCTAAATGATTACATAAAAAATTAAATCTCATTATCTGAGGATAAGAGTATACGAAAAAATATAACCTGTTGGTATAAATGTTGTATTTAGGATTTAAAAATCCATCCTTTTTTAAACATAATCGGCAATTTATTCGATCTATGCTTTTGAGTCACATGTTCTCGAGCCAATGTTCCTCTTTGTGGGAGAAATGCACTATCAAAAATTTATATTTTTGTCTAAATTTTATCACGGACAAATAAAATTGATATCTATATACAACCTGTGGCACTTTAGGCATAAGTTAATATATATACGAGACAAAAATATATATTTTTGAAATTGCATTCGGAAAGTCTTGACCGACACCTTTGATGACTTTTTTCGAGGTTCCAGAGACGTAAATGTTAAAGACCGGTTTTCGATTAACAAGTTTTGTTCCAATAACATTTCAAAATTCATTATCGTTTTTGACATGGAAGCTAAAAAAACATGAAGTAGCTGCCCTGCTTCGTGTAAGAATCAGCCAAAGGAGATCTTTGAGGCCACCAGTATGTACGCCAGCACCATTGGGAGGATCAAGAAGAGGTTGGACAAGGGGGAAGGCCTGAAGACAAGCCTCGAAGTAGTTGACCTGTCTTTAAGGCCACCAAGGCCACTAAGAAGAAGATCAGGGTCCAGATCAAGAGAAACCCTCTTCAGAGCATCATAATTGGCAAGAAGAACAACATGGGTAAGACTACTGCTGCCAACATTGTCAAGGACATTGGGGGCAAGTCCTTGGTCTGCACCACCCGTCCCGTGTTGTCCATGGCCAATGTGGAGGCCAGATACATCAGATGCAAGAAGATTTTGAACAACATGAAAAAGCAATGGGGACTGAATTCTCATTTTTCCGATGAGAATTTTTTTACAGTGAATCCAGTCTTCAACCGAAAAAATGATCGCTACATTAGCCTTAATGGTCATGTGGGATCTGAGAAAATATGTGTCCATGACCAAGCACCCAGCCAGCATCATGATGCTTGGAGTTGTTGAAACAGATGGTAAAACAATGCCACCAGTTTTCTTCCAAGAGGGCTACAGGCTCACCTCGGAGGACTACATCAAGATGGTCCCATGGATCAGGAAGGAGTAAACTTGCAAGTGGGTGTGTTTCCAGCAGGATGGGGCACCCGCACATACAGCCAAGAACACCCAAAAGTGGTTGAAGGAGAATGTGGAATTCTGGCCTAAGGACTTCTGGCCCCCCTCCTCCCCTGACATGAACCCCTTGGATTTCAGTATCTGGGCGCACATTGAGAGACAGGCTTGCAAAAAACTCCACAGCAGTTCCAAAGCTCTGAAGGCGAGCATCACCAAGGCCTGGGTCAAGATGGGCCCCACCTATATAAGAACACCTGCTCCTCCTTCCGTCCCCGTGTTGTGGCTTTCATGGAACCTAAAGGCCAATTGTTAAAAACATATTATAGATTATAAACAAGCAAAATTTTTATAAAAACATTTCTCTGTATCTCTACTTTTAGTCCTAGTAGATCTTAATGAAATTGGAAGTTAGAAATCAGTCAAGACTTACTTGACACCCGGTATATATATATATATATATATATATATATATATATATATATATATATATATATATATATATATATATATATATATATATATATATATATATATATATATATGAAATCCTTGAATTCTACTTTTCTTATATTTTGAAGTTTACTTGAACCATGCATATCTGTCACCCGCCTTAAAGACAATTTTTCCCATTGGGAGGAGAGAGACAATTTTTTAAAAGTGTATTTTTTGCATTTTTACCACATTTATTTGTGGTTGAGGGAATTGTCACTTATGCATAAAATATGCATGTGGGTAAAAAGTTTATGGGGTTATAAATATTAAAATTTATGAGTATATAGGTGAAATTAACTTGATGTCTCGATTTACATTTACTTACTTATTTTTAATAAGGAACTTACATTTAATTTGTTTGTTTCATGAATGTTGTTTATATTAATAGTATTAAGTAGATTGAATAATGATATGAATCTAATAATTCGATTCTTTAATACTCTTTTGAAGATAGACTTTCTATTAATAACTGATTATTAAATACCAGCTGTATTTTTTCATACCCCATTCTGGTTTTTTATTTTACCCACAAAAAGTCTTATATCATTTTTATTGTAAAATGTTTTTAGAATAATTAGTATTCATGTTGAATCTTTTTGGACTGTAAAAAGTAACATGTATTCATACAAATATTACATTATCTGTTGTCCCTTTATCGTGAATAGAAATGCATTATTTGTAGGATATAATGAGTGTATGAATCAATTAATTTTTAATAATTTGTACAAAAAAACTTATGAGTTTTAGTATCAATTACATAACAAACAGTTGTATGATTATAATCTTTACAAACATGAAGTAGTATCTCAAGCCAAAAGTTGTAAAAAAGGATCGAGATATGTTTTTCCAAACATTCACAATATATGCTCTAAAAATATCAAACTTAACCATGGAAATCTCTGATTGCACCCAGCAACACTACGTGTCGGCTAGGTCAGAAATATATAAAAATGGACAAAAGTCTACAAACGTATACTACATGAAAGTAGACAATCTACAAAAAAATACGGTCAAACCCCATAGCCATATTACATATGAACATGTTCATGCATAAAAATGTTCCGTTTGTATTCTTTTTTATCATAAAACGTTGCATATTTTTCAACCAATAAGCAAATATGAAGCACTATGTAAATATTACAATTATTTTATCTATATAAATATCAAGCATTGCATCATCATTGCTTTATGCATAAAATTTGCTTTTTCAACAATATGGATGTGAAAAGGCAACATACTAAGAGATAAAATGTTTGTTTTGAAAATGTTGTATAAAGAAAAATATTATTATTTTCCTACTATTTGTAGATCATTATTATTCATAGGTATGCATTTATATATGTATATTTAAAAGCAGTACATATAAATATGCATTAAATATACATATTCGATAAGGCCCTCACATTATATGCCAAAGCGAACGTAGCGTCAATAATTCTTTAGGAGCTACTATACAAACATATTCCATAATGTCTTATTTGTTTCTGTAATCAATTTTAGTTGTAATGCTTGACATTGACCTCTTTCATAGTCTGTTCATCTTTACCGCTATCTTACCGATATCGAAGAGCAGTTATACCTATATCTCTATAAACGGCTATAGAACTATAAATCAGTTAAAATGAAGTCTTCAATTACTGTAATATAGCTTTCTTTCTCTTTCTCTCTCTCTCTCTCTCTCTATATATATATATATATATATATAGGGGCGGAGTGACCACCGGGAGTACCGGGACTATTCCCGGTGGGCCGCTGCCTCAAGAAACATAAACGACCGTTGACAGTCTCCTAATGGCATATTGGGGCCTGAATAAGGCCGGCGAGGGCATAATTGTCCCGGTGGATAAATTATTCCCTCTCCGTTCCTATATATATATATATATATATATATATATTATATATATATATATATATATATATTACTTTAAATGTATAAAAAATATACAAGGGATGAACTCATACAATATATAACCGATAATGAAAACTATCATAAAATAGTACTCATATTAATATAAATAATTCACTACCTACATTCATGAACAACAATGAATTCTTTATTTCTTATATACAAAAAGACTTACAAATGATAATATAAAATAACTAATAGGACTCTTCCTAATCAAATTCAAGAGCTGTGTGAGTAATAGTCTTGATAAATAAGGGCTATGATCATCATTATTTATATATGTATATTGTGTTATATATATATATATATATATATATAACCAAATTACTATATATGTAAACATACATGCATCTTTTTAGGATACATGGCATAAGAGAAAAGAATACTGCATTCTACATGAAAAATAGTCTTCGTAGGTACTACTTTTATTCAATGTATATGTGTGGAATTAGCTAAAATGGGGTTTCTTTTCAAATAATACAAGATAATAATATATTTTTCAGAAGTTATAAATACTTTATAAAATGTTGATAATTTTGGAAGATTTTGTGCGTTAATACTTATACAATCTATTGTTTTTTAAGGTAATTTAGTGTTAAGAGTCAGTGATCAAACCAAATATTTTATCTGTATCAAAGACAATGTCAAGATCAACTGCAGGTTTTTTAGGCATATATGTCGTCGTGCTAATATTTTGAAGTACTTATATTGTGATATATAATAAACATCTTATATTCGAATCTAAGATTTTTTCAACTTAATCAATTAAAAAGGTATACTCTTGACGTATAAAATCAAAAACATTTCCACCAGAGGACACTTTATCCGTTTTTGTGTTTTATATTTTTTTAAAGCAAGCTTGCTTCTTAAAGAGTCCAATCTTTGAAGTTTAAAATATTAAATACGCCATTTGTTGATCCCTCAACGAATGTTTAATAATGATGTTTTATGTTTTTTAAGGGATATTACTCAAGTCATTTTGTCCCACACACACACAATCCCTTTGAACAGCTGACGTCCCACAGATACCCTTCTTTATTAATATCCATTCAATATTTTCGGATAATTGATGAGACTTTTTGTGAATGGGAGCAAGAGGAAAATATATGGAGGATATTATGAATGAGTTAAGGGGGCCCAAACAAACCCCTGTTATATTTTGCCCACCATGTTGCACAAACAAAAAACCCTCTCATAGAATTATTAATTATCGATAAAATTTATCTGTAATTACCATTCTCTTTGTCTTACCAATAACAATGTTTTCTTTTTTGTAAGGAGAATTGAAAGTCCTTTGTTATATATTGTTTGCTTGGGGATTGTTGTGTGTATAAATGCAGGCTTGTGAGTGATCATACAAAAGTGCGTTGCGATTTACAAAGCAACGATCAGAGCCGTCAGCGATTCCATTTATTTAATTGGAATTAAAACAAATTAAGAAATATTAAAAAATGCATAATTGTTTCTTATTTATTAAAATTCGATAATACATTTTTTTAAAGTGTTTGTCCATTTCTAATGATAATTACATACTTTTGAATTAAGAGCTTAACACAAAGTTTGAAAAGGACAATCTTAGCGGCATTATCCCTTTTGACGTTGCCAATACATGCCAAGGCTGTAAAGGGGGAAACCGTTAATTATAAGATTAACATAGCGAAGAAACTCACGGGAGGAAAAACCAACATTGCACAACATTTTACTTGAGACTTCCAATGATACAAAGCTCGTCCTGAAATCATGCTGCGGGAGTTATAAAATATAACTTTAATACTTACAAAGTCTCCTGAAATAAATATCAAGTAATTGAAGGAATTTAAAAACAACAAATCATGTTTCATCCTTATAACTATTTAGTTCGTGTATATTTCAAAAAAAATATATCACAAGAAGTTATATTAAGACATTATTTAGTATGAACTTGCATGATATAGTTTTGTATAAGGAAAAAGTAGTTTAAACTATTATGTTTATTTTTGTTTTGTATTAGATGCAATATAATTTTTTAATCTATTTTATATACGATACGATACAATGAGGTCAATCAGTATTGACTTTTCCCTCTTGGAGAGTCGAACGTTCCCACTCCATATAGAAAAAAATGTATCTGAATTTCAAAAATTAGGATTCGGTAGAAAAGTATACCGTCGGTATCGGTAGTTTTTGTGTGCTGTTTGTATATATCTTTGTGTAAAAGAGTAATAAATATTTCTTAACTCAAAAAAAAAAATCGGTAGTTTTTAGTGAAATCTGTTCTATGGATAGCTGTAAATCAGTAGATTTTTATACAAAATAATCATCTACGAAGGGGAAGTACAATTAATTTTCGAGACACAAAAATATTGTGTGGGCGCTACACTGCTAGGTCGTCCAAGGGGATTTTGTTTAAGTAAAAGTTACAAGGATCCAACTTTCATAAAAATCATTAACATATAGAAAATATAGATCTAATAAAAGCAAATTAGCATGATAATAAGAATAAGTATCTCATCTCAAAAGCCCCTGGGATTCCTAAAATGTTCTTATTGAGACTTTGTAAGGAAACCTTTCCTCAAAAATGTATTGCAAGTTTGCGAAACTTGAAAGAAACAACTGACCATTTCTTATATGATTGTGTCATTCAACAGAATGTATATATTTAAATCGAGGGAACTTCTTCGACTTCACAATGACTTCTACGTACGTACAAGCCTTTTTATACCGAAAAACAAGAGAATAGTATAAACTAGGGATGCAAGCTATCGATTAAAAGAAATATCGTTAGTTGTTTCATTTAGTCGACTTTTAATCGATTATTCGTTAACAGCGCCACGATTAAAAACCAGTTTATCTTGTGGATTTGGGGTGGTAAGTGCATCTTTATTTTTATCGGAAAAAATCTTCATTTCAAAGTTTCATTAACTTTAAATAGAGGGCGCAATCTGTCGATTAATTGCAACTAATAAACTTTAATAGTTTCAATAACTTCAAATAGAGGACGCAATCTGTCGATTAATTGCAAGTAATAAACTTCAATCGTTTAAAAATTAGTCGATTATTAATCGTTAGTCGATTAACTTTTTGCATCCCTAGTATAAACACAACAATTACTAAAGCTCAACAAATATTATACTCCAAACGAAGATCAAATGATCACGACAACTCTGGGGGTTTAAGCATGGCGAAACTTCTTATAATCGCCCCTAAAAAAAGCTATTCATCCTTTTTTAAACGCTGCTTACTAGGAATATTAAGGTTATTTCTTGACCTTCAAATTGTTTTTTTTTCATTGTTGTTCGATTTCATACATATTGGAGTTTCTGCCTTTTCTGCGTCTTCATTGATGCCAATAAGTTATTATGACCTATATGTATCCACATTTTATTACCGATACTCTATAGGGTGCAACTCATTTTTTTAAACGACATAGTGATGACATACATATTTTAATTTGTTTGCCACTCGTTGACAAAATCATACAATATATATTGCAAATTAGTTTATATATGATCAATTGCCTAAGGAAGTATTGAAAAATAGGTGTAAATACTTAATTCATATTTTTTATATTCTCCACGATTAAAGATAATTGCATTCTAGCTTCTACAATTATTAACAAAAACTATTCAATCCCACAATCTACTATCCAACAGGAGAAGAAAGTATACATCAGCAAGATCAAAATCAATTGAATTCGCTATATTATATTCAAAAGCTTAGTATTTTATACAAGAAAAAATATCGGTAGACATAATATACGATCTATCTAAATACCGAATATGTTTTGCTCTATTAAAACCCTTATTAAAAAAGTTCACATATGGTTCAATGAATCTTAATTTATTGTAATATTTATAGAAAGAAGGAATCCTACTATTTGTTTATATTGTTGTGTACACACAACCATTGTAGTATGGACTGAGTTGGCATTTATTAATGTTTCCTTAGTACACATTTAGACGCACACAAAACAATATATATTGTTGTGTAGGCAATGTGTTCATCAACTGTAGGAGGTTTTTTTTTCTTCTTACTCCACATAATGTTCATCTTGGAAGGATAAAAAATTACTACTATAAGAACACACACACAACAAAAAAAGTGACAGGATGGAGATTAATAATGAATGAAAAAGATGAATTAATCGGGCGTGAGGAAGGGTATATAAGAGAATAATTGCAAAGCCCAACTGTCTTGCTCCTTTATGGCAAAAAAAGGAAAAGGTAATTGGGCTTTAAAATAGCGAATATTTATAGAGTATAAAGAGTATTGAAAATTGTTTTTTCCTTTATTTCACAATCATATAATATATAAACAATAACCAAAGTATAAGGTATATAATTAGATGCTAATGCGTAAAAAATACATTATCAAACATTATAGCTTAAATATTTAGCATCCTAAATGTTCATGAAGAGCTGAACAATCTTAAAAATAAAAATCAACTAGTGGCATATATACACTCAGAGAGTGCAAACCTCCGCCGTCACGGGGTCCTTATGAGCCTTCCGAGGCGGATTTTTCACGACTGGGGCGGCGTAAAGGGACGGGGGAGGGTTCCCCTCGACGGAAATCCCAAGAGGAAGACGCTCCCGACACCCATTTTACAGCACAGTGACATCTATTGTCAGCGTTGGCTAACTTGAAATTTATTAGTATTTAGCTCGTTTTGCATCGTAATTCTGCATTCAGAGATGCCAAAATTTTATCACTTGTTCCTTTTAGCATTTCCAACAACTCCACAAAGTTTCATCCGAATCCGTTCCGTACTTTTGAGTTATCCTGCTGACAAACAAACCAACAAACCAACGCCAGTGAAAACAATACTTTCTTCGGCGGAGGTAATTAAATGCATGCGAGTCGATGGTTTAATGTCCAGCAAAGTAAATTTCGTGCGAAATTTGGTGACAACAGCACGAATTGTCGATTCACAAGGTCGATTATGACGACCATAATATGGTCGTAACAAACCATGCACATTTTTCACAGAGCACGAATTTTGATAATAAATTTCAACAATTTGCAATCGTTGCTCATTTGTAAGTCTTTCCATGATGAAATGGCAGAGTATACTGAAAACTTTCCACTTTAACAGCTGACGTTAGGACGCCATTATCAAGCAGTGCTGCCAACTGAAAAACTTAACTCTTAAAAATTCACCCTTACAACCGAAATGACAAAAGTAAACGAAAAAAAACAGAAAATTAAAAAAGTCTATTTGTAGTTTCTACATTTGTTTAAAAGCTTCTTTATGGCGTCATTATAAAACAGGGGCCGGGAAGTGAAGTATCGGATTTCATCGGCGGCTAGTGTCCAGGAATCACCAAAGACGGAAGGAATTTTGAGGTCCAAAGCGGCGTACCTCGCCGCAGCAGAAAGAAATATTGGTCCTAGCTCTGAAGCTTGTAGAGGATGATATGTCGTTAATCGTTTGGCTATTAAAGGCTTGACAGAAAGAAGGATATTGTTACATGCTTTCAATCTTGAGGAATTCTCACGACCTCCAACTCCAAATAATATTGAAGCCTTAATGTATCTCTCTGTATTTTCACCCTCCATTCCTCGTAACTTTAGTTACAAAATTACATCAACATTTGAACAGCCTGACACTCAACAACAGCATAAATTACGGAGTTATATAAAATACCACAGCCCTTAAAAGGTAAATAGAACTTAATAAGTTCTACAGAAATCAAATGCTCCTTTTCTTCGGACGTTCAACAAACTTTTGCATATATGATATCATCATATACAAAATCATATATTTATATTATGACAAGTTTATGATGAAATATGCGACATATGAACATTAGAGAAAACGAGAAAATTATGATTTATTATAAAGAAGAACACATACATAAATATTGATAATTATGTGTCATCATTTTAATAAGCTATGATAATTAATTCATGGGTCATTCAGACGTGTAACCTCATAACACATAATACTTAAGACTATAGTTTTTCAACGAATGCTAAAGAATGTTTTTATAAAAATATAAGTAGATATTGTAATCTAAGATGAAGCACTTAGGCAGAAGAACATAAACAAATAATATTAAATAAAGGCAATGAATATTTCAACTTAAAGCGAAAAATAATAAAAAATGCTTAAAAATCAATATATGAAGGATTTAAATTCAATCCCAATTTAAATAAAAGTAACTCCATAATCCAGAATGTTTTGATTTTTTTCTTATTTGCACAAAAATGAATTAGGATAATTGAATTGTTCGAAGTTACGGTCCAATTTTGTCTTCCAAAGCATTAGAAATGAGAGTCGAAAAGGCAACATATCATGCAACGGCTACTAAAATTATTCCCGTTGACAGTAATAGTTTCCGTGAGGTTAGCTTCTTGTCACAAAGCTTTTGAACATAATGTAGCGAATTCGATTGATTTGATCTTGCTGATGTAGACTTTCTTCTCATGTTGGATAGTATATTTAGGGATTCTATAGTTTTGTTAATAATTGTAAAAGCTAAATCGCAATTATCTCAATCGTGAAGAATATTTAAATGATAAAATAATATTTCACCTATTTTTCAATATTTCTAGGTAATATATTAACAGTTTGCAATCTTAGAAAGTCGTCATTATTTTGTGCTGATTTATAATATAGCCTATATATTTTTTAATACATTTATAATAATAAACACGCTTGAAATTATATTTTATGATATAAAAAATAAAGATTTATATAATTTTTTAAGGTTAGCAATATAAAATACTTTAAAATATTTTATTGATATACATTAAGTTAGTATGGACATTAGAACTCTTGTGTATATAAATTTAAGGAAAACAGCGATATGATATTTTTATAATAGAATGAGTGAATGTCCTTGGAGAAAACGAAAGCCTTTATCCTTTTGTAGGATTTTTTCATCATGACAACGCCCAAAGATGTCCAACATAATCCATCACTAATAAGAAACAAATCTTTTAGTGATATATATTTAGAGATATTACATAAAGGTGTCATATTTTTTTATAAATGGTTATATCCAACCACAAAAAGTTAAATTTAATTAGGACCAAGTGACTCCAAACAAGACAAGCTTTTTTGCTTATTCAATTCAACATCCGACTGGATATAAATTAGCATACTAACAATAAAATAAGTCTATCGAATTGTGGATCCCATGAATGAGGTTGACCAAAATTGGCCTTTCCCTCGGGGGAGTCGAACCTGGACCCCCAACTTTGGGAGTTGAAATAACCTTTTCACACTAAACAGGCGCCTTCTCTTAAATGTATAATAACTCCGGTTAAATAACACATGTACATCCTCAATAATATTAATAAAAGCTCTCTGTAGCCACAAATCTGAAAGATACATTCATTAGTTCAGCAAACTTATTGCCACTGAATGCATAGCTTTAAAAAAAAGTATAACCAACAAATTAAATATTAAGTCATTTCATTGGTTGTTCTTATATATTCATCATGAATATTGTCGAGCTTGATATTTATAAGAAGCGGTATTATTTATTTATTTTGCCTAAATGGTTCGATAGAATTGCATCCGACAGGATATAAATAAGCATTATAGCATTAAAATATCGAACCTAGGATCCTATCAATGAGGTAGACCAAAAATGGCCATCCCCTCTCGGGAGTATTCGAACTTGCGCCCCTCAACATTGAGAGTTGAACACGTCTTAACGCACACGGCTATCGCTTTCTCTTGAAGCGGTATTATTTTGAAACATTCGTCTGTGTTTTACTTTGAATAAAAAGTCTCTTTTTTTAGGTTATAAAATGAAAAAAATGGTGATAGATGAATAAGAGACAAAAGTAACTAGATATCAATGCAAAAAAGAAGATAACCTCTCCAACAGATATGTACTCTTAAGAACACCATTAACCCATTACTTTTAGATAATTAAAACGACCTTGCTCTTGTGATAAAAAGGTCTCTCATGAATGAATGTTTAATTAAAAATATAATTAGGCAAAGTTATAAAAGAGCCTCTTTTTTCTTTGTAAGGAGTTATCTAAAGCACTATAGAATTATGGATATTTTAATGTATCATAATATATATTTTTGTACATAACTATAGCAATGGAATAATTTAAGGGGGCCCTGCGGATAAATGCAAAATTGTATGAATGAGGGGGGAATGAAAGCAAAAATTAATGGTGAAAGTGTGTATTGATACATGAATTGGATATAATTTATTACACATATATTCTATATTTATGTAAATT
>CP045906.1:13997619-14018643 GCA_013387185.1 Caligus rogercresseyi | reverse complement strand
TCCTGTAGATAAGTAGCAGGGCATATCTAACCTATCGATGACATAAATGAAATGTCCTGACGTTATATGGTAAAAATAATACAAGGGGGCAGTGTTTTCGAAGTTGTAATTGAATATTATTGATTTTTTATCAACAACAAAACATATTTTGATAAAGAGCTCTTGAAGATCGATATTTGTCTATTAACCCTTGTGTGGTGTTCATATTTTTGTAACTCAGCCACTGTTCGTGGTCTGGTGACCCGCTGCGTTTTGGGGTTCTCAGCTAAACACAATAAACTATTTTATGTTAAA
Organism: Caligus rogercresseyi; assembly: GCA_013387185.1. NCBI lineage: Eukaryota > Metazoa > Arthropoda > Copepoda > Siphonostomatoida > Caligidae > Caligus > Caligus rogercresseyi. The sequence continues at coordinate 14,018,349 of CP045906.1, read as the reverse complement.
ATACTCAAATGATCTTTTCCTTACCTCAATTACAGCAATATAAACAACATAAATGATAAATAATAGTCTTTTACCTTTATTAGTCCCATTTATAAATAAAACATCACTTCTTGTTTGTTGTTGCTGACTACCTAGAATATGAAAATATCAGAAATTTTTCTAACTCTCCTCTCTCTCACACACAAGATATGAGTGCAGATCAACTGCAATAGCATCACACACTTACTTCAGGCTTGGCAGATTGTGGTTCTGTAGGTTGGGTGGATGGTGCACAAGACCTAAAATTTCCACTTTCATTGACCCCGGGCCCAGCAGACCCGAACACCCTCTATGTAATGTAAATTTGTAGGGGGGGGGGGGGGGTGTATGTGTGTGGTCACTGAAAACGTGTTGTGATATATGTTCTTCACAGAAAAGGAGCCAAGGCCAATGAATCGAGTTTGAAATTTAAAAAATCGTATTACTTTTTCTTTGAGACAAAACTGAAACGGGTCCCACAGACCCGAACACCACACAAGGGTTAAATTAAATTTCTATCATAAAATACTTAAAAAAATTTGTTTAATACTGGGTTTTATATCGTAAAAATTGTTTTCTTTAAATAAACCCGGACATTTTCAAGTATTAAATACTTAAAACCCAAGTTTTAATACTTTATCTCTCCTTCTTACAAAAAAACACCACCCTTAGCCTTAAACATCCTAAAGGAAATATATTTTTATTAAAATTTATATTTTTTTATCTTATAAGTTGATAATACCCCAGGTGTGTGCGACGGATTTAAATCGTTCTTTGCATTGCTGCAGCCCATGCCTTTTTTGTATTTTGCTTCATATATTGTAGCATATGCGACGTTCAGCCATTCTTTTGTGGTCGGATGAGCCAATACATCTGTAAATTTGCACCATTTTGATATTTTTTAATGCATTGCTTGTCTCATGCAATATACAAATGAGAAGGACCAAAATGAGTTTTTTTTTTAAATATAGCTTTATTTCAAAATCAAATTCATGATACTTATCAATAACCTTTTCATTTAGGTAACCTTTTGAAGAAGCCATAACTTGTAACTGTAATATACTATAAACTATGTTGGTATATTAGTAAAAAGCTTTCATTTACTTCCTATCAACTTTTCTTGGAATTCACAGAAAAGATAAATTTATAATTGTAGGTCACTCAAACTCTCAATAAGCATGGCTTTTATATGCTAGATACATTTTCGATGTTGGCGTCACTGGAAGCACCTTTTTCAATGATGACGTCATTGGAATTCCACGTTCTCCTCTTTCTTCTATATTTATTATATCTTCTTTATATGCTCAAGTAGTTTTTTGATTTCTAAAATTATTTTTATCGGTCATGTGATTATATTCCCGAATAGGGGAGTTGCTATATTTAATTATGAAAAATAGCGGTGTTACCTGGATTTTCTTTGTATGTATACATCAATCTAATATTTCCTTGACACCTCAACCTTATCTGAAGAAAAGTTGATCAATATATACATATAAGTACTTAGGAAAAACAGAGGACCGGACAAACTAATGAGCAGATCGATTTTGATTGGTGTATATTTTTTTTAGGAACATACTCCCTCTCATAAATATATCTTAACAATAAAATTTTGTCCAAATTTAACTCACCATTATCAGAAATCGTAGAAAAAGCTTTTTACCCGCATAAAAATATTATATGAAACGAATCTGCCGAAAAAAAGAAATGTTTTCATGTCACACACCTTAACACCTCAAATTTATCTACAGAAAAATGGTTACTAATGTACTTGGCATTTAAGAAGTCGCACAAAATGTTATTGCGAAAAAAATAAACCGGCAATAATGCATTCTCTGAGCTTGTCCATCACCACAAAACACTCCTAGAGCACACCAAATTATTCACTGAACATTTTGTCAAGATCTAATGAACCGTTCCTTATACAGGGAAACAGACAAACGCACAGAATTCTAATTTTATACGTATTGATAGGTGAATTATATGAATCGATTTATTGGATTTGTAGTGTTATTGATAGAGGTTCATGATAAAAGATACTATGGAAGGATAAAATGCTTAGCTCTGAGTAAAACATTTTCACAACACAACAATCCCTTCACAAATGATGACTATATATTATAAAAACGACATATTTTCATTAATATTCACTCTCCTGTTTTCATCCCTTTAACAAGTTCTAAAACCAAGTGTAGTTTTGAAAATTTGCAGCTATCTTATAATTAATATTAAAATTAATCTTAATGTTTTTATATTTATTCATATCCACAGAAATAAAATCAATCGAACCCATAGGCAAATAAAACCTCGAAGAACTACAGATAATGTATTTTATATGACTAAAATCGATTTATCAGATCAAATTGACTCATAAGATGTATAAAATACAACTACTAAAATATAGTTTCTGAAAAAATATCTTTATAAGCACGTAGCCACTATGGAATATCAAAGAAATGTTTGAGAATCCATATATGAACAGTTTATTATTTGTAACCTATATCTATATAAGTCTTTCGGAATTGACGTCTTCCAAAATGTCCACTTATCATAAAGTTGCGTATTAATTGTTTAAAAGCATTAAATTTTTTATAGAAAAGAATCACTGTGTAATTTATGTATTTAATTTAAAAAATATTCATTTTCTATAGATATTTAAAGAAACAGGGGGGGGGGGGGCAAGAAAGTGTAAGGTGCTCAACTCTCATGTTGTGGGTGAAGTTTCGTATCCTCCCGACCTCATAGAAAATTTATTTCTGGTTTAAATGGACTCACTCTATTAATGTTATAATACTTGTTAACTCCACACGGAGGCTTCAATTTTTTAGAAGCAAAGAGATGAAAAAAAGTGATATGATCTTCCTTTCAGTAAAGACAAGCCTTTCCAAGAAATGTTTAAACAATAGTTAAACAAAGTTTCAATGTTTAAAGAGCAATGATGTTATGGATCGTGATCAAAGAGAAGGTAACAGTGTTTGCGTCATTTATCCATCCATTAGAGTTGTTAAAAGAAGAAAAAGTTGCTGTATGCAAGGACGGGGGGGGGGGGGGGGGGGGGGGGGGGGGAGTTGAGGAATACGTAAAGAAAAAAACCTTAAGGGCTCTTTAGAGAAAGGGTTCATTAAGAATTCACTTCAACTCATCGTTATTCCCCTATATTTCAGGGAATAAAGTTTATACACTTAAATTTCCTAGTTGGACAGAAATTTTTTTCCAAGACCGGGATAACTCAATTACCATCGAATGACTCAGAAGCATGCCATGTCCAAAAATGATATCATTATTAGCAGAGAGCCTTGTTTTGGTGGAGGACTATGTACCTATCGAACTACGCCATGATATAATCAAAGAGTATACATATATCCAATTGAAAAAGCGGAAGCGCATTTCCGAAAATGGTGATTGAAGAAGTGGGTCACCGAAAAACACACAAATATATAATTGTAAAAAATTGGTCTCCGTTTGTATAATTACCAATTCAACACATAATATTTATAGAATCTATCATAATTAAAAATCCTATATTTTTGTTAAGTATGAAAAATAATTTACATGAAAAATGTCCCTTACTTTTAATGATTTTATTTATTAAACTGTTCACATATATACAGCACAGGTATATAAAACGCTGCTAATACGTATAAAATACAAAAATAAACATTATAGTTTAAAATTTAGCATCGAACTGAAACAAACAATAAATTTTTATCTAATTAACAATTATTAAAAGAATAAGCTGGAAAATGCATTACAAACAAGTTAAATCATGATAATTCTTAAAATTCTTGATTATTTCCTCAAAATTGGTAGACTTTGAGTCGGGTAGTATTTTATCAATTCAGCCGCGAATGTCCATGATGAACCGTCCAGGATGGGATTTTGAGTGAAAAGGCCGCGTATCTTCCTGCAGCTCCAAGCAGATCCCTCTAATCTCTCCCGGTCTTATTGGTTCATATTTTACAAGCTTCTTTGCTATCAAGGCCTTTGTGTTTAAAAGGTCAAAATCTAGCACCTTCATTTTGCCGAGAAATTAATGAGATTAAGTTTCAGGAAAATATAAATATATATATGTTCATTTTTCACGCATCAGAATATTTACTACAAGAATCTAATAGAAAATAAATGAATATACAGCATGTTCTTCCTGATCATTACTTTAAATTATATCCTTTGTACCTTCAAGAGCACTTTTTATTAAACAATGTTAGACTAGATGAGTATTACCTAAACAATGAGACGTAGCTTTCGATTCTAGAACATAAAGGCATGAAATATCAGGTAAAGTAATTTAAACATTTTGCCCACCATTTGGATGTCTTCGTACACTGAAGGGCCCACCAATATCATGCATAATATATAAAGAAATATAGCCATGAATTATAAGATGATATAATATTAAAAATTATATTTTTCCTTACAAAATATTATATAATATCCCTCTATTTTTTCCTTAATGAAAAACTTTCCACTAACGTCGTAATTCAGATGAGAGCAAAAAGGGAAGGGGGGGGGGGGGGGGGTTGGGGTCTATCCCATGTCAGCCTTTAACATTATCTACAAATGTGCCATAAAATACTGGGTTTAATGGAAGGGCAAAAGACATTGGAATAATGAGGCAGCCATACATACAATCTCATAAGACACTAGATTTACCACCATAAGAAAATACATAGAGTGGAAGACAATCTTTCATGGAGAGAGTGACTTGAATAGAGACGCAGCAATATCTAGGGCAATGAAAATTATTTAGGGGAAAAAAGGGGCATATTTTTATAAGCCCTGCTATTGTATTATAAAGCTGAAAAATGGAATATTTTATATAAACTGTCTTTTTCACGAAATTTTTAAACATAAAAAATGAAAGTTACTCCGTTTTAAACAAAAAAATCATGCTAAATGTAAAAAAAAATATTAATGCTGATGAGTGTAGTTGAAATATAGGCATTATTTTTTATAAATTAACATATTTTTTATAAATATGAATGAAAATATTTTTTATAATGAAATATTTTTTTTTTTTAAATTTTTATGAGATGATTAGTCTTATATTTACATCATTTTTTAATAAATCAATATAATTTTATTAAATCAACAGTATTTTTTATTAAATCACAGTATTTTTTATTAAATCAACAGTATTTTTTTAGTATTAATCAAACATAATTTTTTAATAAATCAACATTATTTTTTAAGATTAAAATTTTAAAGTACGTCATTGTTTTTATTTTATCGTCCTTGACGATGATTATATATTTTTATTGGAAGGGCACAACATAAAAAATAAATAAAGTTTATTTGCCAACTGAAAAGGAAATTGGTGAGTTCATAAGCCATAATATCAGCCAATTAGTCAAAAAAATTGCCTCTATGGTTCGACAGAATGTTTGTATCGACTGGGTTATAAATAAGCATACTAGCATTAAAATTAATTTATCGAACATCGGACCTTTTCAATGAGGGAGTAGCGGACCAAAAATGACCATCCCCTCTCGGGAGTATTCCAACCTGTGCAAATTTTGTCATAAGCTTTGTATCTGTCTAAGACAATCTTTAAAATAAAAAATGTTGTGGTTGATGGAAAAAATAATATTTTCACTTCGTAAATTTCCTATTTTTAAAATAGCAAACGACTTTTTAACCAAAGGAAATGATATTTTTATAAAGGAAGACGAGTTATTAAAAGACAAAATATCATAGTGAAAAAAGGTGGCTGAAATATCAGTTTTTGGCAAGTACATTCTTTCTGACCAGCCGATACAACTATTACAATAGTGATACATCACTTTATCTATACAATCCTGTTTTATGTCACAAGAAGAAATAATTATTAAGTATCAAAGAGATATTTATAATTTTGTTAATGTATGCACGCTGTAAATAATATTTATTAGGCAGTATTTTAGTGCACAAGACAGTTTACTAAAAAAAGTAACAGTGTTTTATGTACACTATGTATAAATATATATGAATATATCCTAAATGATCCATTTTTTTAATAACTAAGGGTTTTGAAATATTTATAAATATCTCATATAGATCATAGTTTGCTATAGATAACTAGAGGCATATATACACTCAGAGAGTGCAAACATCCGCCGTCACGGGGTCCTTATGAGCCTCCGATGCGGATTTTTCACGACTGGGGTGGCGTAGAGGGACGGGGGAGGGTTCCCCTCGACAGAAATTCCGAGAGGAAGACGCTCCCGGCACCCAATTTCACAGCACAGCGACATCTATTGCCAGAGTAGGCTAACTTGAAATATTATTAGTATTTAGTTCATTTTGCATCTTAATTCTGCACTCAGAGATGCCAAAATTTAATCACTTGTTCCTTTTGGCATTTCCAACAACTCCACAAAGTTTCATCCGAATCCGTTCCGTACTTTTTGAGTTATCCTGCTGACAAACAAACCAACCAACCAACAAACCAACGCCAGTGATAACTATACCTCCTTCGGCGGAGGTAACTAAGTGTTTTGAATATAGGGCTGAAAAGTATATACTTCTTATTATAAAAATATTTATAGATAGAAAGATTTTCGTTACTAAAAATAAATACCATTTTTCATCATCAGTAATATTTTTACTATTTTACATTTATTTATAAATATAATTGGTGGCATTTTTAAATCTATTATCTCCTAAAAACAAAATATTATTTTACAAATGGCCAATCAAGTTGTATTCTTTGACAAGTTGTAAACCATATAGGTCGGCAATGAAAAATGTCTTTAATTTATAATATTTTTAAATATTAATCATTTCATTTATTAAAAAAACGTATTGATTACAAAGTTTTTTCCCGCAGTTCATAAAAATATATACAAGCCAATAAAAAAAAGAAAATGTTTATAAAATGATATCAATTTGTATAAACTTAATTAAACATTTTAGTTTCAAATTTTAACATCAAATATTCCAACACTAAAATATAACTATAATAAAATAACTTGGCAAATATAACAAAGTTAAATAAGCCTTTCTTTTTTAAATCCTGGAATTGGCGTAAAAGTTTATTAATAATTTTTCCAAAAGGCAGTGAACACGAGGGGGGAAGTAACGAATAATACATCAGCTGTCCAACTCTCACAACGTATCTTGCCGCAGCTCCTAGAATAATTGCCCTTACAAAGTTATCATTTAGATAATCATATATTTTTTTGAATGAAAAACAACAAACATGTTATTAAGAATATTTAGATGCATAAGTGGGTCAAAAATGACCGGTGAGGTTGTGTCTTGAAATATCTTCGTAATGAAAAATTGTTTTATTTCATATTCCAGGTATTCCTCAAAAAACATGTTTTTGACATATTGCCATTTACATTTTTAACTTACCTTTTATACATTGTAAGAAATTGTAGTTTTTGTATTACGGGTAGTTTGTCTGAACTGCATACAGTGATGAGACAAGACACATTTTTCTATTGCTGTTCTGGGTAATTTTATTTTTCAAAAATGTTAAAGTGAAAAATAAAGATATTCATACATGAAATCATTCTTGTGTAGTCCTAAATATAATACTAAATATATACAAGTGATTATTCTTAACCAAAATGACAAAAATGGCATAAAAACACATTGATTCTAACATGGGTCATTTTTGACCCACTTATGGAAGAGTGTAGGGTCCAGTCACTCCAAGGAGAATATATATTCTCCTTGAGTCACTCATGCATCTAAGGGTTAATAGAGTCAAGGGCGGACGCTTTCTCCAGATTCGCGGGGGGGAACGGCCTTGTCCTTAACGCCACCAAAACTCAGCTCATGATCGGGGGAAACATAAAAAAAAGGATGTTGCGGTCTTCGCCGTCACCGTTGGGGGCGTTGAGGTGCACCCATCTGACGAAATTGAGTTTCTTGGGGTAAAATTTGATACCGGCTTCACTACAGCACCCCACAACATCAACGTCGCAAAGGCAGCAGCAAAACGGGCCGCACTCATCTCCAGGTTGGCAGTGCACTTACCAAGAGGGAAATATCTACGGCAGCTGGCCAAGGGATTGATGATTGGCAAGATTTCTTATGCTGCCGCAGCTGTGGCAATTCCTCGATTCGATAGTGAGTGCAAGGGGCCAAATGCCGCACACAGGGCTGTGCAGGTCGCCATAAATGACGCCGCCAGGAGCATTGTTGGATGTAAGAGGCGGGATCACATCCACATCGGGGACCTCCTTGAGAGAGCAGGCCTTCCCTCCCTCAACGAGGTGGCCGCCAAGGCGGTGGCCATGGAGACTTGGAAATGTTTTTACTCCAGCGACGGGGGCGGCGGTGCCAGGAATCCGATTGGTGATTTCGTCTTCCCCATCCCGAGGAGGCCCATGAGGTCCTCAACTTCAGTGGCGTACCCACTTGGGAGGAAGACAGCTACTTTTGCATGTCACGCAATATCTGTGTGGAACTTGTCTAAGGCCTTGAGGTCGGCCACTACCCTTCACACAGCCAGGACCGCAGCTAGGGCCATTGGACGCAGCGTCCCCATATAATCCATTCTGCATGGGCATTTTGTTTTTATTTATTTTATATTTTTTATATGATTTTATAATTTTATTATTTCTTTATTTATTTATATATTTTAGACTAGTTACAAATGTAACTAATATGCCCAATGGCAAGAAATATACTCGATTACACAGCTGATCTCATAATATTCACAAAAAATGTAAGCAATCAATTTGTTAAGAACTATTTTCAGTCTAAGTGTGACTCTCTCATATTCAGATCAGCGTTATATTTATTGATTAAAAATGCCAAGCTGCTCCGCATATAAGTGCTCTTTAATGAAATTTAAATTCTGGTGGAACCCAAGAGCACTTACCCGTTGATTTTAAAACATTAATATGCCATAATAGTGATCCTTGTAGCAAGAGGATCAATTGACAGGGTGTCAATATGTCATAGTCTGAAGGATCTGAGGGCCCATTACCAGTGGGCGTTCGAACCTCAATACGCCATGATTGTGATAAGCAGAACCCAAAGGCACAATGTCTGTAGGTTTGAAGCAACAATCTGTTATAGTTGTGATTGGATGAACCCAAAAGCCCATTTGCAGTGGGGTTGAACCTCAATCTGCTAATTGTTGTGATCAGTATTGACCATTTTTTTGTACAGACACTACTATTTTAAAATATAAGTCACTCATGCATCTAAGGGTTAAGGAACTTAACTTTTTGTTTGAACTTAGTCATTCCAATGAACTAATCACACATTAGGCTTACAATATAAGGAATGATTAATTTAATTAATACCTAGAGTGCTAAGCAAATACAAAAAAAGCGCTGTTCTATGAGGCATGAAAGAGGCTTATGAATATTGTTCTCTGCTGTGAATTAATTATGTAGAATCATTATGTGGTAGGTGAAAGGGGTAGTAAACACACACACATATACAAGTGTTTCCCTCCTCATAGACACGTAGGAAACAAAAAAGATGAAGCACACTAAATGTAAATTGAAGAAGAAAAAAAACAAGAGCCACATACTGAGTATATAGATATGTTTTAGAACAGCAAAGTCTTATATATATATATACCATATATATATATATATATATGAGAAAGGATAATAATTAGTTTTATAAACTAAGAGGCAGATTCAAAAACAAAAACAAAATATATTTATATTATATATACAGAGTGTACCAGCAAAATCTAGAAGATCGTAAATCAAATTTTGCTTTACTTCTAGAAACTTTATTTGATCTCTTATAAATAAGCATCTGAAACAAAAGTTAAAAACAAAGATCTTTGCAATTTTTCTTATTCAATGTAGCCTCCTTTAGCTTCAATGACTGCATCAACACAGTGGCGGAAAGCAGCACAGCTCTTCTAGATGAAGTCGGTAGACATGTGGCCCAGGCAGCAGTGATGGAGGCCTTGAGCACATTGGGATGGGAGTGCTGTTGGTCTCTCTCTCCAAAAAGCCCCTCACAGCAAAGTCCAGGGGATTGATATCTGGACTTGAGGGTGGCTAGTAGTTTGCTGGCCGGAAATCGGCAAAATTCCTTGAGCAGAAGTCTTGGGCCAACTTTGATGTGTGGGAGGGAGCTGTGAGGATACCTCCTATACGATGACGTCAATAACTAACGTCCTTCACCATTGACGTCACGGGAGCCCCATGTGCTGACCCCGACCTGATCTCTCTCTCTCTCTTCTTAAGTATTGAAATAAAGTATTCTTATCTATATAATGTTCTATGAGTTATTCGGCATCCGTGAAAACCCCACATGGCGCAGTCGGTAGTCCTTAAGACCCTGCTCCTCACGACGCAGTCTTAAGACCTTGGACGAGAATCTCGTCGTCACTCTCTCCAAGAAGAACCCTCCTTCACGGATCTGAAGCTCGTAAGATACCTTTATCCACTCCCCGGAGCAGATCGCATCCACAGCGATAACACACATCATGGGTAAGAATAGTCCCCAAAAGAAGAAGACGCCCGTCAAGTCAGAGACCGCTCTGATGCACACCAGGTCTATGGGCCCACCCGAGTCTCGGGATGACTCCTCATCCACTCTTCCCTCCAAGCAAGACCTCGCAGGAGCAACATCAAATCTCTTCTCAAATACTCCTGAGGTCACAATGGAGGATCTCCAAAACGTGCGAGCCGACCTCAAAGCAGAAGTCCAGGCCCAAATGGCTGCTCAAACGGAGAATATCCTAGCACAGATGAGGTCCTTACTCCTAAAGGACCCCTCTGTAGAGACAAATGCGTCAACTCACCCCTCAACGGCGCCGGGATTTTCTATAGGTCTCACGTCTTCTCCCCCTTCTTCGCCGTCCTCCATGGCCCCAGGACTTACACCGACCTTCCCTCAAGTGGTAACGGTAGCCCACCCTTCAACAACGTCACCTCTGACACTTCCATCACAATCTACATCGGGTATATTTGGCACTTCCGCACCTCCCCCCGCCACACAGCCAACAGAGAGCTTCCCAATCCCCAGGATCCCCGTGCAGAGGATGGACAGCTCAATCAACAAGACCTTCCGAATAGCGGATATGGAACGGCTCCCCGACACGGCGGACTTTCGACAATTCCGTCACTGGCGGGAAAATTGGAACTCTACTTCCAGAGCTCAAAATTTTGCCTCGTTCCCCCACGAACAGCAAATATGGTCGTTCCTCAGTGCTCTTGGAGCACACGGTAAGCGTATCCTGGAATACTCCTATAAAATAGATTTCGAGTCACCGGACATCACCGTCAGTGGCCTTCTCACTAGTCTTCATGACTATTTCCGAGAGAAGAATAGTAAGGTTGTGGCTGAAGTCAACTTCATCAAAAGGAAACAGCAACCAGGGGAGTCTTTCGACAAGTATTGGTTTTGTCTCAAAGATATGGCTGAAGAAGCGGAAATTTGCAACCATTGCCGCGACGCACAAATCGTCCGGCAGATCGTCGTCGGTATCCGTGATCACGACACAAGGGTCGCCCTCGAAGAAGAAGCCACCTTCCCCACACTGGATCGAGCAATCGCTATTTGTAGAGCCAAAGAGTCTGCCAACAAATCCTCTTCTAAGCTCACCAACGCTGAGATCCAGCAAGTCCAGCACCCTCCACAAGTCAGACCTAGAGCCCGATCCACAAGCCGGTTCCAACCCGCCACCACACGTTTCCCATCGCAGAACAGGGCCAGCAAGACATGCGGAAACTGCGGCAAGACCCACACATCGGGCGAGCGAGCGTGCCCTGCAAAAGGCCGAACGTGTACGGCTTGCAACAAGAAGGGCCACTACGCCGTCATGTGCAGAAGTAGTAGAGTCTCTTCCGTCTACGTACCCGATATCAACAAGTTGTCGTCGTGTTCGGAGGAGTCCAAGTTTTGCGAGCTTAGAGCTATTACAGCTCAATTCTTCTCCATGACCGGCACTTCGTTAGGCTACCTTAAGCATGTCCTCCCGGACAGTGGTGCATCAGCCAACCTTATTAGTGTGTACAACGCTCAACTTCTTGGAATCGACGTCAACAAATGCATAAAGCCAGAAGGTCAGCTCACAGCCGCCAACAGCCTCAGCATCAACATCATTGGCGAGATGAAAGTCCAGATCAAGTACAATGACTTCATGACTCCGGTCACATTCCAGATTTCCGATGAATATCAGGGAACACTCTTAAGTCTGGAAACATGTATTGCGCTTAAAATCATCCATGTAGACTTCCCCAACCCAATACCACAAATCAGGGACCCTCAAATCAACTCAGTGCTCTACGTCAACAGAGACTCTTTCGAGTCCTCGCCCACCACAACCTCTCCGCGTCTAACTAAATCATATCAGATCGCCCTCACGTCCGGAACAGGGAACGTCTCTCCCTATATCAGTCCCACACATGTCACAAAGGAGTCCCTACTCAAAGAATACTCTGATGTTTTTGAGGGAGAAAAGCATCTAAAAGTAATGGATGGACCCCCCATGGTCATCCACCTCAAGCCCAACGCAACACCTTTTAAGGTCAGAGGTCCCCGACCTATCCCTTTACCTCTTCGTGAGCGGGTGAAGAAAATGCTCGATGATTTGGAGTCCCGAGGAATAATTCAGAAAGTTTCCAAGCCCACTGAATGGGTTCACCCCATGTCAGTAGTACAAAAAGGGGACAAACTTAGGCTCACTGTGGACCTACGTAAGCTCAATGAACATGTCCGTAGGCCAGAGCACCCCATCACCTCCCCAAAGAACGCGATAGCAAACATTCCTCCAAATGCCTCAATCTTCACGACGTTCGACGCCACTTCCGGATATCACCAAGTCCCTCTTCATCGTGACAGCCAAGACATCACTACCTTCATCACACCGTGGGGTCGCTACAAACATCTCCGCGCCACCATGGGCCTTTCGTGTGCGGGAGACGAATACAATCGGCGAGGAGATGAAGCCCTCGCGGACATGAAAAACATGGAGAAAGTGGTTGACGACATCATACTACACGACAACTCCCTACAACATCACGAACAAAACGTGAAAAAATTCCTTGACCGCTGCAGAAAAGTGGGGATCACCCTAAACCCTACTAAATTTCATTATGCCCAACCAGAAGTCAAATTTGCCGGCTTTAGAGTTACCAAACAAGGCATCCAAGCTGACCCACAAAAAGTCAAAGCCATTTCTCAATTTCCAATCCCGAAGAACATATCAGAGCTCCGTAGCTTCCTAGGCTTAGTGGAACAATTGGCAGGATTTTCGGATGCAATCTCAGCAAGATTCGTACCCCTCCGCCCACTACTCAGCTCCAAAAATCCGTTTTTATGGACAAATGATCACTCCAAAGCCTTTCAAGAAGTCAAAGACAGCCTTGTTTCACCTCCCATTCTTACAACGTTCAATCCCAAGCGGAAAACAATGGTCCAAACAGACGCCAGTAGACTCAACGGACTCGGATACATACTACTTCAGGAGGACGAGCAAGGTACCTGGAAGCTCATCGAGTGCGGGAGTCGCTTCATCACTGAAGCAGAGGAACGCTATGCCATGGTCGAGCTGGAACTACTCGCCGCAGTATGGGCGCTCCGCAAGTGTCATATTTATCTTTTTGGCCTGTCCGAATTTACGCTCGTTACGGACCATCAGCCTCTCCTCACGATCCTCAACAAAAAAACGCTAGACGCCATAGAGAACACGAGGATCCAAAGACTAAAGAGCCACCTAACACCCTACAACTTCATCACAGTTTGGAAAAAGGGTAAAGACAATCGGATGGCAGATGCACTCTCCCGCTCACCCGTGGACGATCCAACCCAAGAAGATAAAAACATGACTGAGGACATGTTCGGATCCATCAGTACAATAAAAGGCAACCTCGTGGATACTCTCAACAATTTTGATCCCTCCCAAGTCGAATGTGGTCAAACAACTCGCAACCATATTGCACGCGATCCCATCCTTCAAGAGGTCGCAGAGGACACTCAGAGAGACTCACTGTCTCAGTTACTCATTCAAACTATCCTGGAAGGACCTGACATGCGACATCTCGACCCAAAGCTCAAGCCATACGCCAAAATTCTCCCCCATCTCACCATTGAAGAAAACTTAATCCTCTTTGGTGATAGGATCGTCATTCCGGCATCGCAGCGGGCCCAAATCCTTCAGCGGCTGCACTCAAGCCATCAAGGCTCTGAAAAAACTTTGAAAAGAGCACGCCAGACAGTATTCTGGCCGGGAATATCGGCGGATATACGCAATATCACGGAAGCGTGCGAGGAATGCCAGTTTCGTAGACCAAGTCTCCCCAAAGAGCCGCTCGAATCAGAACCCCGGCCCACGGAGATATTTCAGGAGATTGCGACGGACTTCTTCGAAGCAGGAGGAAAACACTACATGGCATTGGTGGACAGATACTCAAACTTCCTCACCCTCCACAGATTTTCAAATGCACCCACCGCCAAGTCGCTTATTAACAGCCTCCTCCAACACATCTCTATCTTCGGCAGGCCTCTGAGAATCTTCTCAGATGGAGGCCCCCAATTTACTGCCGCAGAGACGCAGGACTTCCTTAAGCGCTGGGGTATCACTCAGAGAATATCATCCCCACATTTTCCCCAGTCAAACGGACTAGCGGAGTCCGCTGTTAAATCCTTAAAATCTCTACTCCTAAAGACCGGGAGCCCTGAATCTGAGGCCTTCCAGGAAGGATTACTGGAAATTCGCAACACTCCAACTCGTCACGGCACGCTCTCCCCGGCCCAACTCGTCTTTGGAAGACCAATGCGCTCCAGACTCCCTTCCCACAATCTCACCTTTGACAAAAATTGGCAGAAGCGTCTTGACGAACATGATTTAAGCATCGCAAAGCAGCACCAATACGCGAGTGCTCAATATGACAAAACCTCACGGCCGCTCAACCCCATCCCCATAAATTCCAAGGTCTGGGTTCAGGACCCAACGAATAAAACCTGGGATCGTACGGCCACAGTGCAAGGAAAAAAGCGTAACCGGGAATACCTCCTACTATTTCCGTCAGGCCGAACTCTAACGAGGAATCGTCGCTTCCTGAGGGTTATCAAGAACAGTGAAGTACAGCAGAGCCGGGAGATGACCCTCGAAGACAACGCTCCAGCGGTCACACCTTCAACCCATCAACGACCCAAAAGAGTCCGGTACGCCCCCGATAGATTTACCCCTTCATAATGACTTAAGGTCATCCTCAGGGCTCGAGAGGGGGTGTGAGGATACCTCCTATACGATGACGTCAATAACTAACGTCCTTCACCATTGACGTCACGGGAGCCCCATGTGCTGACCCCGACCTGATCTCTCTCTCTCTCTCTCTTCTTAAGTATTGAAATAAAGTATTCTTATCTATATAATGTTCTATGAGTTATTCGGCATCCGTGAAAACCCCACAGAAGCTCCATCCAGAGACACCATAGTGGCCACTAGGGTAATTTGCCATCAGCCAGGGCAACACTGGTATCTCATAACTTACACGTTGACTGGCGGTCAATTTCTCTCCGGCCCGAAAATAGTACGGAGGCATGATCTTCCCGTCAGATACCACGACTCCTAGAACCATCACATGGGCTGGTTGTTTGGTTCTGTAGACTCCCTTGACCTCATCTACTGACTCTGCAAGGTACGATCTTTTCTCCGATTGTAGACCTGGTCCACTGTAAAAATATTCTTGTCTGAGAAAATTGTCACAGTGGACTTCTTCTTGTGAAAGGTTGAACAAATTTTGGTGCACCTTTCGAGCCTCTTGAACTTATTTGCCTCGGTTAAAAGATACCTGGGCCTCCTGACATAGATTTCAGGTTCTGGTCATCTTTAAAAGCCTTGACATGGTGAAGTACCAACATCCATGGTCCAAACCAGTCTCCGAATTGACTTGGTGGGATCCTCCTTCACCGCCTCCTTGACCTTTCCAGAAGTCCTCAGTCCTCTTCTTATTTGCTCCTCCACTGTTTGGAGTCCTGCCGGTACCTTTTCCATCTTTTAGAGCCTTTGAAACATTGTAAACTGTAGCCAGAGAGCAGCCAAAAATCTCCACGATCTCTTTTTGTCCACTTTGGCCTTAAGGAGATCAGCAATCCTCTCACAATTCTTCTTCTCATGACTCATGTTGAAGAGTGAGTGAAACAATGTTTTATTACAAATGCTTTACATGGCTGGTACAACAGGAAGTTTTAATGTAAAAAATCACTAAATCTTGCCCCAGGGTAGCCAGAGACAATTAAACTAAATTATAAATTTTGCTGGTACACTCGTATTTATATATAAATAATATATATATCAGGAAACGACCGGGTACCCGGCCGGGTCACGGCTTTTTTGAGCGGCCCGGCCCGTGTCCCGTTTTTCTTAGACACCGGCCCGGGACTTAAATATTTTCTTTCGTTTGTTATTCATAAATTTTATTTAGAAAAAAATTCACTTTTTTGGGGAGATCTTTTCTAAAAATCTTCACTTTTTTGGGGGGATTCTTTTCAAAATAAAATGTCGCCACAAATTTTTGAAATTATTTTCTAAAAAAAACATCGTCACTTCAGAATGTCGAAGGAACGAAAATATAATATATCATTATGTCCCGGCCGGGTCCCTGCGAAAAAAGGTGTCCCGGTGTTCCTTATTAGGTATTATATATATATACTATATATATATATAAGTATACATATTATATATAATAATATATATATATATATATATATATTAATATATATAACTAAACACAGGATTTCACTGGGTACTAAATTAATTCAATTGGAGGCTCGTTATTGCCTGATACCGGGACTAGTATAGGTCTGAGACACAGTGGTGTGGTATCACTGGTTACATCACCTAGCGTCATACACTCTGCATATCGAATCCTGACGTTTGTAATGATCTGCACTACAAATATAATGTCAATTAATATCTATTAACTTTGGAAAAAAATGAATGACGTCTTTTGGCAAGGAAGCTTTCTACGTGAAGCCATGCTTCCTCATACTCTTACCACAAGGTCTTTAAAAAAAAGAGTGGAAACTACATGAATGATGTTTATGTAGCTGATTTTGTTGAATCAGTTTATGAAGACTATTTTTGCTTTAGACTATTGGCTACTGAAAATATTAAATATGAATTCTTTTGAATAAATAACATAATTGATATAAATATCATTCAGAAAACTTGGACTATAGAGATCGATTGATTTTGGCAATAGTCATTGACGCATTCATAGGATCATATATGGATTGAACCTCTCTCAGGGACTAAAAAGACCCCATACTTTCTGAAGATGTCGACAGCTGCGACGCAATTCTGGTTGAGGCAGGCTTCTGAGACTTTGTGAAGAATTGTTCTTATTAAATTATTATATATTTTTTGGTTAATATTCAATATATTCATTACAATTTTTCAAATACATCCAATTACAATGATTTGTGATATGTTAAAAAAAGGTATAATACAAATGAGGTGGGTATTAAAAGGTTGATAGGAAAAAACAGGTAATTCATATTAAAAGATAACAATAAATAAAACCAAAAAGCCAGCAAAGCTGTATCAACTCTTAAAAATAATTATTTATGTGACATCGTGTTTTGTATATAACTTTTTAAAGAAAACCGCCTTGTTTGTTGACTATGTTGTTGCAGATCTAAGAGTTTCTATGCTTTGGACCCCGTATTTTCGTATCCCTGCTAGAATGCATCTTCCGTTGACCCCTGCATGCATAGAGGAGCCCTTGCACCGAGGAGATTATATGCTCTATGTGGAAGGCCTTCCCATATCGAGGTGAAGTAGAAATTAGCCAATCAGACGGTTTCAATGTTGTTCCATAAGCTCTTACTATGTCTTCTTCCACGGCACGTATAACTGGGAGGATTTTCTGACAAAAGTAAAAGAAGTGGAAGGATGTCTCCTTCACTTCTTTACACGAATGACAGACCTGATCTTCTGGGTTCACCCTGGATTTACTCAAGAAGAGCGAGGAAGTGGCTAGCCGGTACTCAACCATTCATAAATTATTTGTTTAAACTAAAAGGAAAACAATAAAATAATTTGTAATGATTATCTTAATTTACTTATGTTTATGCTCAATTTATTTTCTTGCATGTGTATATTTTTTAAAAGTTCCCAAAAAATCATATTGGTTTATATGCAAAAAAAAAGATGATTCAGTCTAAAATATGGCTACCTTATATATAGAAAAGTAAAGTATCTTGAACTTCTCTAACATATTATTCTTTTGAAATTGTTTACGCAGAAAATTAGTACAATGACCGTTTAATTTATGGTGGATAAAATTACCTTTTTCATATTTATTTGATTGAAGTATATAATATTATTTAAAACTCTTATGTATATGTATAGATAACATTTATCTTTTTCTTTGTACAAAGAAAAAATATGACGATCAAATATAAACTATATTTGCTTTAAAATTGTGTTAGCAACCATATTTGCAACAATATTGAGCATAACCCGCATACGATTTTATAATATCAAAATAAATATGTGAAGGACTTATTACCAAAAAAAACACTAGAGAACTTTCTTTCAACTTTTATATATATGACGAATCAAAATGAATATTTAATATTGAATTCGTTGTTTGATAACTGATTTTACCTATAGTTTGATGGGAGTTTAGGTTTTTATTGTTAACATCTTTATATTTACATTATCATAATGATGTAATATTTTTATTACCTCCGCCGAAGAGGTATTGTTTTCACTGGCGTTGGTTTGTTGGTTTGTTGTTTGTCAGCAGGATAACTCAAAAAGTACGGAACGGATTCGGATGAACTTTGTGGGAGTTGTTGGAAATGCCAAAAGAACAAGTGATTAAATTTTTGCATTTCTGAGTGGTTTTTTAAGATGCAAAATGAGCTAAATACTAATAAATATTTCAAGTTAGCCTACTCTGCCAATAGATGTCGCTGTGCTGTGAAATTGGGTGCCGGGAGCGTCTTCCTCTTGGAATTTCCGTCGAGGGGAACCCCCCCATCCCTCTACGACCACCCCAGTCGTGAAAAAACCCGCCTCGGAAGGCTACATAAGGACCCCGTGACGGCGGAGGTTTGCACTCTCTGAGTGTATACATGCCTCTAGTTTTTATTGTGTATTAAATTATAGAAAAAATAAAGAAAGTCCAAGACACAATTTGACTTCAAAGCAGTTGATACTACATAATTTTGACTTCATTTTTATGAACGATACAATACCTACAACAAATATTCTCTAAAACTAATCTAAAATCCTGTCTTAAGATGATGTTGATTAAAAAAAGTAATTTTGTATAGTTTTTATTATAACAATAACATTCCGTCCAGTTATTGAGGTAGACAACCAACAAAAACACCCAAAAATGATTCCTGTGGGACACACTGGTGATAAGATCTACAGCCTAGGTGAGGAGGGACGTATTGAATAATGCCTTATGAAAATAATGCGTCCTTTGAGACTTATAGTCTACTCCCGAAAAAAATGTTGACCGTAGTCACCTTATTTTATTATTCATTTCATATACGGTTAACCAAGGGACTCCCATAGAGATAAAACATATAGAGGGCTTATTCACAAACATACGAGGGTATGTCAGCTGTCGAGAAAGGAGGCCTACAATAAAAATACTCTATATTTTTCCCGGTATAAATAAATCGGAACTAAACACAGAGGAATAAATCAAAAACCTTTCATTATTAATCATTTAGAGATTAGTTGGTTATAGTCCTCTATGTACAGCTTTTCGATTTTCGAAATATTGCTCTGTTATTGATGGGAGTAAGCTCTCTATGTGTTTTATCGCTATAAGATTATCCCATCGAATGCTTAGTGGTTTATAGATTGTGAAACATATAGGGATGTGGTAAATAAGTTGATGGATTTATTGAATACTCGCCTAAGAAATTTCAATTTTGTCACGGATTGATTTTGATGTGACTTTGTGCTTTAATCTACTCTATTTATTCGATCCGAACTTCTCTTTTGTAAATGAAAAACCGATTTTGAGATATTGAGTTTATTTGCAATCTCAAGTAGGGCATATCCGCGTGGAAAAATGATTAGCATATTTACTATGTTTATCATTTTCCAATCCACTACGGAGTCTTAGAGACAACGTGTTAAACAAAAGAGCCGTAACAGTAATCTCGCTGCCAATTATTTTTTCGTAAAATAATGGGATGATGGCTTAAGCTACTTATAAATCTATTTTACAGGGAATTCGAGCAATCGTGCACAATGACCTAAAGTTTGATTTAACAAATAGTAGCCTAAACGAATAAAACAACAGTTATATTGTTTATAGATAATTGTGCAAAAGAAATTTGAGCTTTAAATGTATTAGTATCATTTTTAATAAAGGTTCAGAGCCACTTTCATCTTCACTGCATCATAAGTTTCAATATTTTGAATATCTTTAATTAAAGCTTCGTTGTTTTTTATTCCATCAAAAAACATGAAAAAAGTAGACCTACAAAAATGGCATAATACTATAACAAGGCAATTTCCCCCTTGCAAAATTTACATCTACTAATAATATTACATGTTGTTTTATTCGATGTGTCTTCCATTTGTATAAATCCTAACTTTAGGTCATGTTTGTACGATTTGTGCGTACATCCTACGTAATTTTGCAATGCTCTCCCTCGCACTAGTATACCTTCCAATAAAAGTCAAATTTTTGTTTATTTAAATTATTGCATTTGTTTCGATTAGATTACAGGGTTGCAATTTTTGTACTATACTGCACTTTTAAGCAAGGCTCATGGTATTATATCTGTTATCTCATAACTTTGAAATACATA
>CP045906.1:13976024-13991396 GCA_013387185.1 Caligus rogercresseyi | reverse complement strand
AAAATACAAAAATACAAACATAAAAAAGTAGGTAGAATTGCGTAAAAAATACATAAAAAAATTATAGTTTAAATCTACTCCCCAAAATACAAACACTCACTAAAACAGAAATATTGCAATATAAAAACAAACATTAAAAAATCACGAGGAGTTATAAAAATAGAGATATCTGCTTAGCAGGATGAAGTGACGGCTCGAAGAAGGTACTGCGGATATTGTAATATTTATCTCAAATATGTTTTTAACACCATCAAGTATCAAGAAGGTATATATTCGAAATAATAGTGTTGATTAGTTCTTGTAACAGAATAAAAATCACGAGTGTTTGTAAAATAACATAATTGAATATAATATTTTAATTAGATTAACAAAGTAATGTATTATGATTGTCCTGCTTTGTTTCTTGTACATTTTTGACCATATTAAAATTTGATGTAATTAAATATCACAATAAACAAAAGTGTAAAGTATTACACTTTGTAACATTCTAAAAGTATCACATTTATTGATATTTTATGATTATGCTGCAAAAGTCCAATAAAAGATACTTTAACTTTAAGATATCACAAAAGTATATGTTGAAGAAAAAATAGATTTTGTTTAGACATATTCAAATTATAATAAAATAATTAATACGCATTCTCGTCATAATGTAAAATAAATACTCGTCAAACGCCTATATATTTTTTTCTTAATAAAATTAATCTCTATTTAACTCTCCTTATATATATGCGTCCTAATCTAAAATTCCTTTATGAATATCTCAATGAACAGTGAGGACCCGTCAAGGCCATCGTCATATATTTGACTAGCAATATGATGTGAAAAGCTATTGCAGAAAAATATCATTCATTATGATTCATTGTCAAAAAAAACAACTCTCCCTGGCTCTACAAGAAAACAGATACAGCATTTTTTTCGCTTAATATATATATTTTTTTCAATGGGCTTGATGACCACATTGTATCTTGGCCTTGCTTCATGACTCTGTCAGACGACTAAGCGGGATGCAAAAATGAATGAGAAACTGATGATTTATGGTCTCGTGTGATATCCTCTATACCTTTTATCAGGGTTCAAGGTGCCTTCCCACTGATAAAATGATTAATTGATTGCATGGAGACATGATTATAGGGACCATCATACATAATTGTTCGATGAGACATTGCTCATAAATTCTATAATGATGGGTACATACAAGAATTGGAAGATCTATCATACTCGTTTACAGAGGCCTCTTTGAACAGCTTGTATCCACACACAACGTGACCATTATCAATGTAGAGAATTTTCATATTTATAAAGTAGTTCTATTAATAAATCAAGATATACTATTACAATGTAGCATTATAAAGAATGATATGATAAATTTTTAAAAGTATGATTCTATATACTATGGCTCCCTATCATTTGCACGAGTTAAGATAGAGCGATTTTCTATTGGGCGAAGATTTTTGGAGCGTCTTTTCCTTTGAGCAAGGCTCGTTTGAGCGAGTATTCATTTGCGACGATTGCTTCAATTTCGGACACTTTATACTTATGTTTTTCTCTCCGATAATTAGGGACTAAAAAATACAGATAATATTTCATATGTGACGTCATCATAATAAGCTTATAACAAGGTTGTAAATATTTTTTTTAGTAAAGTAGTTAGTAATTTATCATAAACTAAACCTAATTACTTCACCAGACAATATTTTTGGGGTATGTAAAAGCTGAACAACACAGTATTCTTCCCTCCACAAATTATTTTGGTTACAAAACGTTTATATTTAGATCTTAATTTCTAGTTTTTTTCACCCTTCGTATGGCTTTTGCCTAGAAACTACCTGCATTATGGATTAACCACTGAATCATAATGTTACCCTGTGCCCTCTTAAATTATTTCGGGTCTAATTTGGGAGTAGAAACTACACTTACCACCAAAAATATTTCTCCAACTCATCATATAAGCTTAAATTGACCTAAATACTGCGATGGAGGGGTACTTAATAGGATTCTTGGACTGCACTAGGACAACAAAGCTAAGGACGTAAGGCTCTCAAAACAATCACGAAACCTCTAGCAGAGTAGGTCCAAGGCTGGGAGGAGGCACACAGCTGCTGCCCAGTGAAAACCTTCCCAGAAGATTGTTCGTCATGGGGAAGAAGTGTTGTGATATAGATCGACGCAAAGCTTGGGTCCTTTTATTTGATTGTTCCTTTGTTCTTTTGTAGCTCTTCCTGCGTTGAAGCATGTCTGATTCTGCGAGGACGATATCTCTGTTACTTCCGGTGTGGTTCCTTCCATGGTGAGCGGGAGCTGTGTGTCCTCGAGCACGTCTTCAGTGAGCTTTGTTTCCCCCGTCTACCGCCTCCTCCCCTCTTCCGTGTCTCCGAGTGTGTCCGGTTCCTCTCATGTGGAGGTGCTTTGTGAGAGCAGTGCTTACTACAGCGACCATGTGAGGAAAGAAGTCTATCCCTCTTTCTCCGAGGGACTCGTGAGCTTTCGACTCCCGGGAGCTCCCGCTCTCACGCTTCCCTTTCTCCTCCGTCCGGAGGCCCCCTCCCGCCACACCACACACGCGTAGACGCCAGCTTCAGCATCGGTAGGAGTGGAAGTTCTCAACACCGCACGGGACTCGGAGGCCTTTGGCTTGTAGCCCGCGCGCGTCAAGGAGCTCCGGAGCAACTTGGCCGTCCTCTGCAGCTCCGCCTCCGCCGGGGAGCTCCAAGGCTTTAACCAAGTGGTCAACCAGGACCACCTTCGTCCCCGATCCAACATGCCACACATCAAGGACAAGGACTTTTATTCCAATTTCGATCCCGCTGCCCTCGGAGATGGAGGACATTTACGCTGAGACGAGGGTTCCCACGCCGTCTTTGTCAAGTCCATCAACGCCTGCTTCGTCAAGTACGAGCCCGCCAAGAGGTCTCTGCGGGTCGTGAGCACGGACGAGGACACTCAACGGAAAGCCACCATGATCCAGGGCATGCTTTCAAAACTTCACACAGAAGGTCCTCCTCAAGAGCAAGGCGGAGGAATTCGAGCGGCACCTGGAGACCACGCGGAGCACCTACGGCTACAAAAAGGAGTTCCACCTGTCCAGTGAGCTCATGGGCCTAACCATCGGAGCTCACGGGGCAAACATACAGCAGGCCCGGAGTGTGGGCTGCATCATCAACCTGGAGCTCCAGGAAGAGACCTCAACCTTTCGTATCACGGGGGACAACAATGAGTGCGTCCGAAAGGCGAGGCAGCTTCTCGAGTTTGCAGAGGACACAAATCAGGTCCCACGGAGTCCCGTGAGGAAGGTCATTGGGCGCAATGGGCGTTCATTCAGGAGATCGTGGACCAGAGTGGACTTCTTCGCGTCAAAATATAAACGGGCACTTTTACGGCATGGAAAATGCGGAGGTCACAAAGACTATACTCTGCTTCATTGTGAAGAGTCTCTGCTGCAAGTACGAAGACGTGGTCGCCATGGTGCCGCTGCCAGCAGTCAACTCCTTTGTCATCAAGAAGTGGTAAGACAACGTGCTGCAGGTGCTCATCAAAGTTGGCAAACCTGGAGCTGCTTGAAGACGACGAAGAAGGAAGCAGCAAGAAAGAAGAGTTCCTTCAGCTGCTCAATCATGGTGGCCTTGTCACTCCCAGTGACCTTGTGTACCTCACCTGCATGCATGCGTTACAGCTTAAAGCTGAGCTCTTTGACGATGACCACACCCAGGAGCTGTTCCTTGCAAGTAGCTTCCCTCAAACTGTCTTTGTCAACATCCTGACCAAGAAGATCTCGAACACCTCTGCTTCTGACTCAATCTTTGGTCAGGTGTGCGACAGTTCTCACAGTTTCCAGGCATTTGTTCCGTCCATTGCTGCGAAATTCTTCAACTGTATGTCTAAGAAATTTGTGCAGTCCATCAATGACAAGATTCATGTCTTGTTAAACGTCTTAATAAAAAAATATGCACAAGACACTTTTGAAAGCCCAAACACTTTTGCAATACATATGAAAAATAATTAGGGATTGTTAATATTTGAACCAAACACATAATATCGATAAATATTAAGTATTTCGGTGGGTGGTAGTTCCTATGGTATTTGTCCCTATCTTTGCCGATACTTTTCAAATTTGCCAATATTTCCAAATAAACTCACGGATTTGGGTTGAAGAGTAACTAAAAGTCCAAAAGAAATGTAATATTGTTTTAATCTTTTATGGGTTTTAATTTTAGACTACAATGTCTATTTATATATTTTTATAGAAACTTACTTCATGTTAATAAGATTGTATGAGGAAAAAAAAGAAGTGCATCGAGAGCATCCATTAAAAATCCAGTGCTTTGTGGTTTGATAGAATCATAAATATGTATCTTTTTAAAACGCTAACGCCCAACACGTTACGATCAACGGCAAACGTCATTACGCCATGTTAGCAGATTTTCGGTACCTTAAAATGAAGCTCCACAACTTTTGGTTCTTACAAGAAAGTTGCCACGTGACTCACAGCACGCATAACATTTTCACTTAGTGCTATATAATTTTGTTGAACAACCATTTTAACTTTTTGGGACGGTAAATTGGTCATCAATGTCGTTTAATATCACATCCTTGGACTTTTTTTGTGGCCGACGTAAAAGAAAAAAGTATAAATGAATAAGCCAGCGACGATTGGATCATTAGAAGCATATATGCAACGAATTATTTTGAGATTCCGGTCGCAATGCTTTAATGCTAACAGAAAATGGGCTTTAAAGAATGAACTATGTATTTAAAAGGCAATTGCAGCCAACGGTATGATGGGACTTATTAGCAAGGACAATTATTGTAAAGGACTTTACTTCCAATTCATAATAAAGCTTTAATCATAATATATTTCTGTGTTTTTTAATTCTACAATCCAAAAAAACTTATGAATCCCCTAACTAACTTTTTAAAAATGTTTCAAATATAGAATACAAGGTGAACTTAACTACATTAAAAATCAAAGAAGATTAATAATTCTAACTTACAAAAAAGGGATATTTTTGGTTTCTTTTGTTTTAAGAATCATTTTTTATTATAAAACCAATCCGTTTTCTGTCTTATAAATAGCCGATTCACACGTAAAAAGGAAATAGGCTGTGGAAACACCGGATCTGATTTAATTACACTCCACCCCCCCCCCCCCCCTTATGTAATGATGGTGATACACATTAATGAGTTCATTACATTCTACTTAAGAAGGTAAGTCAGCCAAAGAAAGGAATATATATAGATGAGCAAGAAAGGAGCCTTGGGTATAGCCTACGGAATCATTGACTCTTAGGCAGTTTATATATATATATTTAATTAAATAAATCCCCTTGCAGGCAGGGAGGTCTCTTAACATACAACACACAAGAATACACACAACTTCATTATCCCCAATATTATTACTATCATTGATGATAATTACCGAAATTTAATTAGGGCATGAAAACCTATAGATTGTTTTTCTTTCTTGCAGGAGTTTTTTTATATTCCCCCTCCGGCATGATGAACTTAAATTTAATGAACAAACAAAAGGTAAGATAGTTTGGTAGTCTTTAAAAAAACGACTATTGTACAGGCATAATAGAAAATATTTTCTTCTTTTGAAAATATCCTAAGCTTTATCAAAGATAAAACTATTCGTATTGCTTATAATAAAGAAACCTTAAATTGTGGATTGTAAGTTTCTTTGAATTTTTAAAATGTTATATATTGTACATCCACACAAATGCTATTCCTTTGAACCAAATAGTTATTAAAAATAATCTAATAGGGGTTTGAATGCATAAAAGAATTGTTAAAAATGAGGACCTTATTTGTTGAAGTAGTCTAGGGATAAATAAATAAAAATCCAACATCAATGTCCAGTGATGTCATCCTATGTATTGTTCAAAATAAGATGTCCCATTAAATGACCTCACTGGATCATTGTCATTGCTTCTTCCTTTTTCTATTCCTTAAGACTTAGTATTCAGAATTTTATTTTTCAAGAAATAATGTCATTTCCTTTTTATCTCATTGTTTCATTAGCTCGATAAATTGCAACCGACTGCATATAGATAAGCATACTAGCTTATAAATAGTCTATCGAACCAAGGATCTTATGAATGAGGTTGACCAAAAATGACCATCCCCTCTCGGGATTCGAACCTGTACCCCCAACAATGAGAGTTGAACGCGCCTTAACACACATGACTATCGCACTCTCTTTTTTTTGCCTATATGGTTCGACAGAATTGTATCCGACCGATATAAATAAGCATACTAGCATTATAATTAGTCTATCGAACCAAGGATCTTATATATGAGGTTGACCAAAAATGACCTTCCCCTCTTGGAGTATTCGAACCTGCGCCCCCAACATTGAGTGTTGAACACGCCTTAACGCATTAAGGCACTCCTTTTTTGGCCTATATGGTTTGTTAGAATTGCATCCGACGGGATATAAATAAGCATTATAGCATCAAAATTAGTCCTCTCGGGATTCGAACCTGCACCCCAAACATTGGGAGTTGAACAAGCCTTAACGCACACTATTTTATTCAGTCCATTGTGATGCTATATATTAGTTAACTCATATTTTTTATTACTTAATCATCACCTAAAATGGTTTGTTCAATTTTACTCTTTGCAAGAGTTTAATAATATAATATATATATAATAATTTGCCATGATATATGTATAACCTATAAGTATGCATATATATGAAATGTTAAACAAAGTAAATGGTACACCTATTTTGAATGTTTACCTAACCTTAAATATACATATTTAAAAATATATTTCATACCAAGATTATATATATATATATAAATCCTCCGTATACTTATGTGAGCAAATAAATATATATTTTTGTATTTCCCTCGACTTTGCCCTTACATATATGTATGTAGCAGATATGAATAAAATGAAAAATATAAATCAATTTTTGAAGTGGAACATCTCCAACCTTTCCAAGAGATAAGCTTTTTCTCATATTTCCCCCTCTTTAGCTCTCTTCTCTTTATGTATATGTGTTTAAAGAATTTTTCACAAGTCCCATCATCCTTAAGACATTTTTCATGCCTCCTAAAGAAGACTAAAGGGTAAAGCGGCTACACAAACCTTAATTGTGTTTATTTTAGCCATTAAATGTTTGTTTAATTTATTTGTTGTGTTTGTATACAGCAACCAGGCGCTGCGCTGCTTCATTTCTTGCTATAACTTTTTATTTCAATAACTAGGAGTAATTGTGTTTGTTTTGTAGATATATATTTATTTTTAAATAAAGGTAGAATGGTATTCTATAAATTAATTATGTTTAAACATACATATATTAAACCAAGAGATAGTAGCATTTTATGTATAAACTAATAAATTCCATTTTGTCACAATACTTGCTTTACTCAAAATGATATATATTATTCTTAAGCTATGGATACTAGATTAACCAAATGGATGCCTACATCGTTTGAGAGTTAGAAACGAACTAAAAAAAACCATTTAATGTAATACTATAAGCGCCATCTATGTGCCAGATTGGGAACTTTTCAAATTACCGTTTAGATTTTTAATATTTTCCTGTAAAGAAATTACTATCGTTCATATTATTTCTTGGCGTAGAAAATAGTAAAAGTAACATTGTCTAAAGAATAGAAAACGTTATCGCAAGATGGGAGAAGGGGGCGGAGGTTATATCTAAATGAAAGAGGTTATTTCAGTCCCGTTGCTGACAACCATTGTTAAACATAAAGTGTACTCTAGTTCCTAGAGCCTCTAGATTTTGCAGGGGCAACAAAGAAACTACTAATGACTATTTACATGATTGCTACAAACTACTGGAATTGCATATTGCAATTGTTTCAATGTTTCAAATGTATTCACAAAGTTAATTATTAACTTTCAGGTTTATTTTTTTAATATAAACTGAACTAGAGGCATATATACACTCAGAGAGTTTAAACCTCCGCCGTCACGGGGTCCTTATGAGCCTTCCGAGGCGGATTTTTTACGACTGGGGCGGCATAGAGGGACGAGGAGGGTTTCCCTCGACGAAAATTCCGAGAGGAAGACGCTCCTGGCACCCGATTTCACAGCACAGCGACATCTATTGGCAGAGTAGCCTAATTTGAAATATTTATTAGTATTTAGCTCATTTTGCATCTTAAGAAGCACTCAGAGATGCCTAAATTTAATCACTTGTTCCTTTTGGCATTTTCAACAACACCACAAAGTTTCATCCGAATCCGTTCGGTACTTTTTGAGTTATCCTGCTGACAAACCAACCAACAAACCAACGCCAGTGAAAACAATACCTCCTTCGGCGGAGGTAATTACAAATTGATATAATTGTAAGAGGGGTAGCCATGTTTATGAGCAGGGACTTTTCACTTAAGCTAATAGCTGTAACAATAGTTGATCTTGATATACGTTAAAATAGTCAATATATTTGTGTTAAGGTAGCGTGATAGTTCAGTGTGTTTAGCGTGTTCGACTCTCAATGTTGAGAACGCAGGTTCGAATCCCGAGATGGGAAAATTAATTTTTGTCAATCTCATTCTTAAGATCCTCAGTTTGATATGCTAATTTTAAAGCTAAAATGTTCTTATATCAAGTCAGATACATTGAATGTCGAACCAAATAGGCCAAAAAATATAATTATAAATAATATTTAGGATGAGAAAATTGACTAGAAAACAAATAATAATAACAAATAACGATGGTTCGAATCCCGAGACGGGATGGTCATTTTTGGTCTACCTCATTGATAAGATCCTAGGTTCGAGTGACTCATTTTAATGCCCAATCGGATGCAATTCTATCGAACCATATAGGCATAAAAATGTTTATTTATATTTTTATGAAACACAATTTTCCTTTTTATATCCGTTATTTAATTCCAATTATGTGTGTATAAATTTGAAATAGAATAAAGAACTTGCTGATGAAAAAAAATAAAATAACAACGATGATACTTGTTTATGTGAATAGTCAAAGGATGTCTTAAATTGAATTAAAGGGTTTTTTACAAGCTTTTTGAAGTTATGGACTATGGAATATGATGTATTTTAAAGGTTTTGTATAAATATTTTGCTTTCTCGATTAACCATCAGAGATTCCTTTTGTATTGTTAATGTATTAAGTCTCTAAGCGCGAATAAAATATTGGATAAAAGATAATAGCTAATATATAACATTGTATAATATACAAATATGTTTGTACTTCTATATAAATCATTACTTTTATTTATTATGTCATCTTCTCATGGATCTCAGTTTGGAACTAAAGCTCTCTTTCTATTACTCGACATATAATTTTATAATGCTCTTTGAGTGACGAGTTCAAATATTAACATCATTCATCATGGTGAAACTTCAACATTTATAATGGCTTATTTGGAAATATTATTTTTAAATATTGTATGTTTTTATTGAAAAATATCATTTTGTATTTTCTTAAGCGAATAAATAATGATTTTATAATCCTTTGTAGGAATGCCAAGCTACATGTTTAAATTTATCGATCAAAAAGGAAAGATAAACTATATTTTTATCTGATTTGTAAGTAGCTATCTTAAAACATATTTACGTTAATTTTATTATTATTTATTGTTATATAACACGTGAAGGAGATAAATTCTTCAATCAACTCCATTAAACGAAACGTTCTTCTTTGAAACACGGGAAAGCATCATCTTATTATCTTGAGGTTAACTAAGGTGCTATTATTATAATAATTCTTTTACATTGTATATTTTTAGAAAAACGTAATATTGTTTGAAAATTATGAAGGTTATGATCACACGTGTGCATTCAGTTACACCTATAAAAATGGATTTTTAATATATGTTTCCTCCATTCATATGAACAGATATTTGTCCAACTCTTTTATTTTTTAGGGTGTTTCGAAGTTTAGATCTTCGTTTGTAGGGTGAATCGATAAAAAGGAATGAACAGTTGTATTCAAAGTGTTTATTATTCTCTTACATAATTGATTCATGTAGATAAAAAAACCTTTATATTTAAAGACAGAGGAAATAAATTAAAACTGACAACTTTTGTTCATAATAATAAAGATAATTTTATTTTTATTTGATTGAAACGATGTTCTTTGATTTAAGTAATATTTATTGTTCTGATTAGAATATTTGCTGCGCTTGAATTGAGGATGCCTGAAAAGTAAAGACTAATCGTTGAACATAGCCTTCGACTTGGTGTCCTAAATACGACCCCCTTCAAGCCGTCGCCTTAACCTTTTTAGGATCTTAATTAACCAATATCACCGTTTTCTTAACCACTTGTAATATTTGTAGGTATATATTGAAATTTTATTGTTGTTTTGCTGAGTAATTTTAAACCATAGGGTTGATATATATTTAATTTTACACAAGTCTACTTTGTGTTTTATTGTATTTTATGCTTTGTACATTTTTGACTTCAAACCTGACTCTCAAACCAACGAACAAAAATCTTAAAATATCAATAGAAAATCAAACGGTCAAATCTAAATTCTTCTAAATTATTTTCTACGGCATAATGAATTCGTATCGAATCGTTCCAAAAGTTTTTTTTGTTTCTTCATAGAACAAGGGAATATTAATATAGAAACCATTCGAAGATACAATTATATTGTATAGTGTGTAGTACACTGACAATGAAACTAATAACGAATATATTTTAGATGGATCATAATCTTAGGAATGAGAATGCTCTGAGTCCGTATTTCAATGTCCTTTTTCCATGATGCAAAAAACAATACTCGTTCCAAAGATCCATGGAGGTAAATAAAAAGTTCTTTTAATTGACATTTAAAATAGTTTCTTTGATTATAACATTGGCTTTCAGAAAAATGTTACAACGTAAAAAAAGTCGGATCAATTCAAAAACTAAGATATATATATATTTTTATACAGAGTTTTGCCATGATACATAACAGTTATTGGTTAGTCCTGGTTGTTAACCTATTTATAAAGAAATAGTGATTGGTTACCAGTTATAATATTATATCAAAAGTATTATAAAACCTTTTTGTTTCAACAGGGTATTTGTACATTTTGATGGCGAAAATATAAAATGGAAAACCAAATGTTACAGAGACAATACCAATAAATGACTTCTTATAATATTTGTGTATTTTCCAATACAAATATTGTATATTTTTTCCTCCTAACTTCAGTTGTTGATTGCCAATTCTTGATAATACAAACTTAAAATGAAATAGCTTCATCTTTAGTAACTCTTCCTCATCGTTCAAAAGGATTTTCTTTGTTAAAATGCGTCTCTACGGAATATCTAGCATAACTAAGACATTTCTCCTGCCAAGGTTTTAATGTAAAGAATATATAATATTTTACATATATATACCTATTCTTCGTCCTATGATAATAATATTTTGTAAGTGGCATATTTGATTGCTAAAACAACTCTCAATAGAATTCATTATATATATATATATATTATATAAATATATATGATATGATAATTCAAATATAGAATAAATCTATGGGTTATGTTCAAAAATGATATTTTGGTCTTAAGAACATGTGAATGTAAAGTACAATTAAAGAACTGATACTGATATATATTGTAAAATATCTTAGATTTAGATGTATTGTACTTAAATACATTCAAGATCATGTTTTTGGTAATTAGTGGAGTTAAGAATTTATATGCTTTACAATTTAAAATCGAATATTGCAATGAATTATGCCTGTATGACGATTGAAGATAATTACTTCAAGTTGACGGAAATATTATAATATTTATATTAACCTGTCCTATTTTGAAGTTTATAACTTCAAATTCTGGTCCAAATAATTTCTGATGCATAGTTATTGAAAAAATGCGATTCTTTGTACTTCCAAAATGACAATATCAAAGGTAATTTTTTAAATAAATAGTAAGTAAAATATGGATTGCTTGAAGTCTGATGTTTCACAATAAAAATTTAAGCAAATATGCAAATAATTATTCCAATTGTTTTTGGCTTGTTAGGTTTTGGGCCCAAAATAATTTTTCAGTTGCTTCTGCTTATATATATTTGTCTTAAAAACTATCTATTTTTCTTTTTATTAAATATTTCGTATATTGACAGTTTTAAAAAAATATGATGTTATTACATGTTTATAATAAACCATAATAAAATAAATAAGAATATATATATATATATTCACTAAAAAATAATGGTGAGCTTGCGAACACTACTTTTTATCCTAGTTATATTTTTATCGCTTGATAAAAAACTGTTATAAGATGATAGTAAACGAGAGGATAAATACTTTGTTTGTATTTTTGTAAACAAAGAAATACAATGGAGTGAGTTATTTTTAAGTAACACGGGATTAAGACTAAAGTTGATTAGGAGAATCGCCCTACATTTATTATTATTATTTTCGTCTTTTGTACATAGTAGAAAGAGGAGGAGGTGGGGGGGGGGGGAGAGGGGTAATTGAATTTTTAGTTAGGAAAAAAAGGATTAAGATAGTTACATTAAGAGAGATTAGCCTCAGAAAGCTTTGCTTCTGATTCTGTTACTAAGACCCAAAGGGATTTGTTTCATGAAATTTGAGGAATCATTGCTTGTTCTACTC
Organism: Caligus rogercresseyi; assembly: GCA_013387185.1. Taxonomy (NCBI): domain Eukaryota; kingdom Metazoa; phylum Arthropoda; class Copepoda; order Siphonostomatoida; family Caligidae; genus Caligus; species Caligus rogercresseyi. Next base: position 13,978,837 of record CP045906.1, on the reverse strand, counting down.
TCTTTAAAGAAGTGTGAATTCAATTGACATAAAACACTTGCAGTCAATAGAAAAACAAAGGATTGTTTAATATTTAATTCTTTAATATTTGATGACCACTTCAATGATTATATAATAAAAAAGTAAGTGGACTAGGTATAGTCGTTGTTTGGTGATAATAGTAGTTACGTGCTGACGAATGTGGTAAATATTAAAATGAATGTGACCATAAATCTCATTGGTCTATATAATATATATATATATATATTTAAAATCCTATAAAATTGAAGTGAGGATTCTTCTACGGCTTTATTATCCCGAAAACGAGTCCGTAGAACTCGTTGGGCAACTGAATTAGCTACTTATTTTAATGAGATATTGTTATGTTTTTTTATTTATTATCTATCATTTGGATTCTATTTAGATCAAATGAAGAAAATATTAATGAATCGAGTAATACTCGTACATACATAGCGTAGGAACAAGGGGCAGGGGGGGCAACTGCCCCCAAAAAATTCGGGTGAGTTTTCAAATCGGGCAAATTGGTGAGGTATTCGGGCATTTCTGTTGAAGAAAAAAAAGAAAATTATAAAAGCAACCGGATTTTGAAGTGTAACAAAATAAATGTAATGTAATGAATAGTATGAAATTACTATAAAGAAAATATTAATCTACTTAGCTTTCTTCATTCGATTATTTTTTCACCGATTTAACAGCTCTTATTAAAAATTCGGACAAATTGATTGCTGCCCCCCCAAACAAACATATCCCCTACGCCTATGACGAGTATGAGTATACTGAAGTACGTTAATAAGTTTATGCTATAAACCACTAGAATACAAGGAGATAGAAATAAAACCAATTATCGCATTGAGTGTGAGATAAAATAAGGCAGTATTACTTAAAAACTTTTTAAAAGAAAGTAGCATAAAATGTGCTTTAAAGGATTTTGCGTTTCATCCTTTCGCAGGGGCCATGCTAATCTTCTCTGTAGCGTTCCTTATACCTTAGTATATGTACTGCCGAAGCCATTAATAATTACTCACAATTAAACAGTTTGTCCACAGTATGCTGGACATAGATGCACGCTCTGGACCCTCTTGTAGATCAAGAAGCTCTGTCATGATCTAAAATATTGAATGCTATGGAGGGATTTTTGTGTATCTAACAAGGCTGTTCATCATACATACTAAAACAGGTAATAATAACATTACTTCAAGGATACACATATACAAAAATTAATGCATAAAATTATTTAAATCATAAATATAGTCCACAATTAAATCATAATATTGAAAAATCACTTTCAAAATTTAAAACTATTTTTACACTTTTGAGGTTATGGAAAACATTAGATTTGTTCCACAGTCCAGTTGTATCCAAAAGCATTTGAATGCGAGTCGAAAAAGCAGCGATTCTTGCAACGGCCGCTAAAATTATTCACGCATTTGTAGGCAGCAAATTTCCTGTGAGGTTAACCTTTTTGCCACCCGTGCTTTCGAATTCAATATAGCAAAATCGATGCTTTTGACCTTGCTGATGAAAACTTTCGTCTCCTGATGGATACAAAGAGAATAGGCCTGCACATAATGTTCACATACTTTTCCAATCCTCTCACATCCAAGGCAATAATTTTTCTAGAGCCGATAGTGGAACCAAAAGCGTGGATGGTGACGTTGTAAATACTATCACATGGCTCGTAATATCAGATCAGGTCGCAGAAGTTTTTAGTTCTGCAGCGAACTTTGTTCCATCAGATATATTTTTTGAGAACTTTAATTTTCCCAACTTTCAAGAAGATTAAGAAGTCTCAAAAATGGTTTCTTTAATATCAGGATTATAAAGCCCTTTCATTTTAGGTACCAAGGCTTGAAGAGTACGTGTTTATGAGCAGACCGCTGCAGGACGAAACGAAATCCTCCGTCACGAAGAAAAGATCTATCATCCGTGCTGTGAAGAGTGAAAGAACATTCTTTGATGATCTGTTCCTCAAGTTCTTCAGGCTTTCCTAATGGCTGGAAAAAGTACCTTTTATAGAAATTATGGGTATTATGCTTACGGTAGAGTCACCCTCAAACAATGACATATTCCTTCAGATAATTCTCTGTAGGCAAACACAAAACAGCTGGAAGATTTGACGTTACAGAATAGTTAACTCTAAGCCAAATAAAGTCACCATGATATGTCCTGGTGAGTAACAGTTCTTCTTCATTCTAAAGAAGGACGGCTAAATATAAAATAGCTATTTTATTGTATCTTTTGGGAACAAATAATAGCTAATGGGTAAATCCCCAACGAGGCATTATATTCTCTCTTTAATAGCACAGCTAAAATGCTATAGGAAGCTAAACCATTTGTTTTTTCTAAATCACTTACGGCTATAACCAGGGTATGTAAAAAACCCCAAATTTTGAAAAAACCCGGTAAAAAAACCCGGGTGTTACCGTGGTTTTTTTCGAAATTCGGGTTTTTCATTACACCATTAATTAGCTAATAGCTAATGGCTATTTAATGGTGACATGAAAAAACCCGAATCTAGAAAAAACCCCGGATTTTTTACCGTTTTTTTCGGGGTTTTTTCAAAATTTTGGGTTTTTACATACCTTGGCTATAACGGAAAACGAAGAGGCTCTATAAAGAACCAGAAGGATGACTTTGTAATTGTTTAAATCTATTTTTTTAAAGGTTAAATGATATATATTATTTCTTTCCACCTCCACCGTGCCTTATAAGTAGATAAAAAAATTCAGATCTGGGCTACTGGTTGGCTAGAAAGAAAGGCAAAAAGTAGAAGAGAGGAAATCAAAATAATATCTTTTATTAAACATATTATG
>CP045906.1:13960755-13975924 GCA_013387185.1 Caligus rogercresseyi | reverse complement strand
GGGAACCGGACTTTTGTTAGACAGCATATTCTTAGACGGACACTCTCTTAGACGGACATTTCTTAGACACGGACACTTCTTAGACAGCCATTTCTTAGACGGACAATCTTAGACACGGACACTTTTTAGACTTGGGACATTTCTTAGACACCCATAAAAATGTACTCACAATTAAAGTAGGCCCCTCGGGTTCTGCCGAAAACAATCATGGTTGTTTTGGAATATTAAAAATCCTCCCACAATGGGCCTTCGGTTCCGCCAAACACAATCGGGGGTTTTGGGGTTAAAAACCCCCACCAATGGGCCTCAGGTTCCGCCGAAAACAATCGGGGTGTTTTGGGGTTACAAATCCCCCGCAATGGGCCCTCGGGTTCGGCCGAACACAATTGGGGTGTTTTGGGGTTAAAATCCCCCGTCAATGGGCCCTCGGGTTCTGCCAAAACAATCATAGTGTTTCGGGGGGTTTACAAATCCACCGCCAATGGGCCCTCAGGTTCCACCCAAACACAATCGGGGTGTTTTGGAGTTACAAATCCACCGCCAATAGGCCCTTGGTTTCGCCAACCCAATCGGGGTGTTTTGGGGTTACAAATCCCCCGCCAATGGGCCCTCGCGTTCCGCCGAACACAATTATTATATTTTCGGGTTACAAGTTCCCTGCCAATGGGCGCTCGGATTCCGCCAAACACAATCGAGCTGTTTTTGGGTTACAAATCCTCCGCCAATGGGCCCTCGGGTTCTGCAAAACACAATCGGGGTGTTTTGGGGTTACAACTTCCCCGCCAATGGGTCCTCGGGTTCTGCCAGACACAAGTAAGGCAAATTGGGGTTGCAAATCCACTTTCAGTGAGTCCTCATGAACCTGCGGGTTCTGCTGGACATTATTAGGGCAAATTGGAGTCTTATCCACGTTGCCACGGAGCTCTTTTACTTTTTGACGCATATATAAAAGTAATGTCAAAAATATGTCTCATGTATTCAATTATACCATTATTTAAAAAAATTAAGAATTGAAACTAAGAACATCATTATGAAAAGTAACAAATTCATTTTAAAGGCATGAATAACTTTTGATTCATTTTCCCATGATTTGAATATCTGAGTACTTTTCAAATTATAATTCATGGCGCCAAGATTTATTTTTTCAGACGCGTCTCAATCACCCCTTTTTTATTCATTTCCCCCTTGAAATGCTTCTGTACTCAAGTGTCCTTCAACTATTAAATATCAATTTTTTTTAATTTCAACAATGAACCACCACTTTATTAATTCCTCGAAAAACCGACCAATTCTCATAATTGGTTCCTTCGTATTTTATCGGAACAAGACAAGAGGGGAAAAGAGGTATTGGAGATGCTCAGAGGATAACTGTCGAGCTACCGCCGTTACACGAGAGGATGATTTAGAAAAGGTATCTCGTTACACTTGGTATGTAAAAAGCGGTTTATCTTTAACAATTCTTATTTTTTAGCACTGTGTTGACAACCACAACCATTTTGGAAATATGGATAAGGTAGAAGCTGAACGAGCCAAGGCGACTGCCCGGCAACTGGCCCTCAACACTCGGCTCAAGCCCAAGACAATCGTCTCAACTTCCCTCAGCAACTGTCATCGAACTTCTGTAACTGAACTTACTGGCATCGATAATATGAAGCGAAATGTGAGAAGGCAGCGGACAAACGCCTACAATGCGCCCGCACTACCTGCTACACGAGGAGACCTCGTTATTCCTCCCGAACTCACTCTTCTAAAACCTGATCAAGAGCAGTTCCTTTACTTTGATTCGGGTGGAGATAATATGCGAATTATTATTTTTGCCACACAAAACAACATCTCATTTCTGCGCCAATGCAATCACTGGTATGCTGATGGCACATTTAAGGTTACACCACCGATGTTTGCACAGCTGTACACCATTCATGGCCTCATTGGTACGTCATCCGTCCCTCTGGTTTTTGCACTGCTTCCAAATAAAACAGTAGACGCCTATCGTGCAATGCTTGACGTGCTCAAGGAGGCAGTGAGGGGATTTTCACCCACGACATTCACGACGGACTACGAGCAGGCGATGATTCGAGCTGTTGGAGAGATTTTCCCAACAACCTCTCATCAAGGATGTTTTTTTCACTTTAAGCAGTGTATTCTTCGTGAGGTACAGGAGAGAGGCTGGAAAGGTCTGTACGAGACCGATGGATCATTCAGGAAGCATATCAATATGCTTGGTGCTCTGGCGTGTGTGCCCGTCAATCGAGTAGAAGAGGCTTTTGAAGAGTTTCGAAATGCCGAGCTTCTCCCAGAAGTAAGTTCAATCAAAATTAAGACTATATAACTAATTACAATTTTATTAACGTTACTTTATTATTTTTCAGAGTACCCGAGGCATTTTGCGTTACGTTGAAAGCACTTGGATTGGTGCCCGAGATGTTCATGGAGTAATCCGTGCACCAAGGTTTCCCCGAGAAATGTGGAACGTATACCAGACCATCCGATTGAACCTCCCCAAAACCAACAACTGTGTTGAAGGATGGCATAGGGGATTCCAGACGGATATGTGTGCCCATTCTAATATATGGTCATTCCTTGGCTTTCTTTGCGATGAGCAAAAGTATCAAGAAGCCCGACTGACACAGTATCGGTCTGGACGGGTTCTTCCGGAAAAGAGAAAAAATATGCAGTTATGCAACAACGTCTCAGAGGCATTGTGGACCATTACACACCTCAAACTCCTATTCTCTCTTACCTTGAACGTATTACTTACAATGTATAAATGTATAAAATAAAGTTATGTGTGACAAACAAAATTTATTCATTTATTCCTCATGAAAAGGCAAGCGTAAAGCCATTTTAAAGAAACAAGAAAACGAAAACTATATTTTTAGGCTATGCTAGGCAATTATACTCTTGTATGTGGTAGTGCAGTAAAAAACATATTCGCAAAAATGTTCAACATAAATGAATGCCAGCAGCATCAATTGCACAATTAGAATTTTTGATTCCTCAGTCACAATTATTAATAATTAACGGCTAAAAATTAATTACCCCATGGAAATAAAATCCAACTGATCATTCATCCATACTTAAAAAGACCCAAATAATGTATAACACAGATAAGACCCCAGATTCTTTAAGCGGTGGGTTTGAATTAGGTATAATTAGGGAAATTGACGTGGGATTAGGTTTTAAAACTCAATATGTTGTATATACACTTGGCATATCCCGATATTTTGTTTGGAGCTTGTTTAAAACACTCATAGTCGCAAGATAAAAATCTAAGGGTTCATTGGCGGTATGTTATGAGACATTTCTTATGGGATTTGTAACTCGAAAACAGCCCGATTGTGTTTGGTGGAACCTGAGGGCCCATTGGCGGAGGATTTGTAACCCCGAACACTATGATTGTTTTCGGCAGAACCCGAGGGCCCATTGGCGGGGGATTTTTAACCCAAAAACAGCCCAATTGTGTTCGGCGGAACCCGATGGCCCATTGGCGGGGGATTTGTAACCCCAAAACACCCCGATTGTTTTCGGCGGAACCTGAGGGCCCATTGGCGGGGAATTTGTAACCCCAAAACACCCCGCGTGTGTTTGGCGGAACCCGAGGACCCATTTGCGGTGGGTTTGTAACCCCAAAACACCCCGAGTGTGTTCGGCGGAAACCGAAGGCCCATTGGCGGTGGGTTTGTAACCCCAAAACACCCCGATTAGGTTTGGTGGAACCCAAGGGCCCATTGGCGGGGGATATGTACCCCAAAACACCCCGATTAGGTTTGGCGGAACCCGAGGTCCCATTGTGGGGGATTGTAACCCCAAACACCCCAATTGTGTTCGCGGAACCCGAGGTCCCATTGGCGGGGGATTAGTAACCCCAAAACACCCCGATTGTGTTCGGCGGAACCTGAGGGCCCATTGGCGGTGGATTTTTAACCCCAAAACACCCCGAGTGTGTTCGGCGGAACCCGAGGCCTATTTTAATTGTGAGTACATTTTTTATGGGTGTCTAAGAAATGTCCCTGTCTAAGAAGTGTCCGTGTCTAAGAAGTGTCCGTCTAAGTAATGGCTGTCTAAGAAGTGTCCGTGTCTAAGAAATGTCCGTCTAAGAAGTGTCCGTCTAAGAAATGGCTGTCTAACAAAAGTCCTGGAGCCAAAAAATCACTAAAGCTCGCCCCAAGGTAGCCATAGACAATTAAACTCATTTTTATATTTTGCTGATACACTCTGTATATATATAAATATATATATATATATATATATATATAAACGTGTTCATTAATCAATGATCATTGAGATCTGCATTGCCATAATATTAATTTGGTTTTCCGAAAAATAAAAACACTTGCATATTTGGGCGAATACGGCGCCCATATGTTTGCCCTTCGGATATGGGTAGGTTTTTGGAGCTAGTTTGTGAGTGAAACAGACCTTAAAGATATAAGAGAGGAGAGAGAAAATAATTTTCTGTTTTGTACAAACATTCATCATAAAAGTTTGACTTTGTACAGAGAATATGTTTTAAGTCACATGAGATGCTTTTTTTTCCTTCTATTTCTCTAACTCCTTCTCCCCCTTTTCTTTTTCTATTTTCCTCTCTTTACCTTGAAAAGTAGGTAGTAAAATCAGACAAGGTCTGAATTTTTTTCACTTCTGGTCCTATCACTTTTGCAAATAGTTTTGTTAGGTCCGTCTTGACCCAAGGCTTCCATAGGTACCTTCATAGTTCAAATATGACCATAAATGTGGGAGGAGATAGCGTGCGGACATACAGACGGACAAAGATTGGTTAATTATTATATAGATAGTTATTATAACTCAATAACACTTGAATGTATTTGATTTTAAATATGCAAAGATAATAATATCCAAAATAAAATTAAATTTATTTGCGACTATCTCTTCATTTTGTCTGAATGACAATTATTAATATGAATTATACATTCGAAAAACCAACAATAAACACTTATTTATTATCGGCATTCTTGCCAAATATTTTGCACTCTTTAGTAGCTCAATAACTAAATATCCTCCAACTCCCATCTTAACTGAATGAAGACTGTTTTGACGTAGACATTTTATATACTTTATATTTTATCATATAGACAAAGAAAATTTATTAATAAAATACTTATTCATGATAGTCAAAATTAAATTTCCCTGTAGAGACTAGCTTAACTTCATATAACCTTAAGATCAACCAATATATCCTTCAAGCCTTGCATTTGCTAAAAGGCCATTTCAATATGAATATTTATAATTTAATTTCATGGAATCATATTTGATATTTCTTTCTATAAACCATAAACATGAAAAAAATATGGCTGACCTTTTTCCTTTACATAATGGACAAATAATTTAAGTTGATGCATTTTTTTAATATCCATTTCGAGATCAATGTAGGTACATTTATGGAAAAGGTTAAACTTCTTTCTTTTTATAAGAGTATTCCAAGAAATAACTTTATAATGTCATTGTTTTGAAAAAATACATTCAACATGTTTATTTTTATGACTCCTCTTGTTATGGGAATACGCGTGATAAGCTTTGATATTTCCCTTTTCTGAGTCATAGTTTGAGATAATATACACTTTAAGGACAAAACATATGATTCATATACAATGCATCTTTTATGAGAAGAAACTGGTTTGTTATTTTGAAACATTCACTCGTTTTTCGCTTTAGAGAATGTAATTTTCAGATCAATTTCTTACATGACAAATCGGCTTGAGCAAAAATAATGTTTTTACTATGAAATCTTTATAAATCTATAATATAAATTAATAAAGTAGATTATATTTTTAACTTGATATGTTATCATCCTAGAGAGAGAAAATCGAAAGAAAAAAACCTTTTCTTCATGGAATAGACCAAGATGAGGTCGTACCTCAGTCTTTCGACGGTTTTCCGGGCTCATTTAGATCTGAAAGATGACTAATTTGAGTTGATTAGTCAAGGAGGAAACGCAATGTCCGGAGACGTTGTACCTCTTGTTGTTTTAGATGAATTTGTGTCTCACTTGATGTGGCCACCCTCTGATGCAACAACTCACTCGACACGGCCTCAAAAAGCCTCACATATTTCCGTGATGAACAGTTGTTGCAAGACCTCCAAACTGCATCCACGGCATTCTTTGAGGACTTCACATTTGGATGTGGGATCTCATCTTGATCTGGTTCCGCATGCTCAAGTCAAAAGGGTTCTAGTCCAGACTTGATGGGGCCACATAGTTTTTGACCAATATGGTATTCACGACTCTAGGAAAAACCATTGAGTTGCATTGGCTGATTGGGCATAACATCCTACAGCAATATGAACTCTATTTTGTGCTTGTATTACGTACAATAATATGTGCATCAGTCGTTTGTCCCCTTCTTCTAACATTTGTCAATGTGCGAGGCAAAAAATAACAAAATTATTCAGGAAAAATGTAGAGAATGGCTATATATGCAAAAACAAGTAAAATGCAAATTACAAAAATGATGCATAGAAATGTATTTTGCTTTTGTTTTTTAATTCCACAGTTCATAAAAATATATACCAGCCCAAAAAAAGAGAATGTATTTAAAATTATTTGAATGCGCAAAAACATAATTAAACATTTTAGTTTAAAATTTTAACATCAAATATGAACAAACACTAAATACAATTATAATAAAATAATTTGACAAAATAAAACAAACATAAATAAACGATAAACCTTTCTATTTTAAATCCTTGAATTGGCGTTTTTAATAATTTTTCCATAAGGCAGGAACACGAGGGAAGTAACGAATTACATCAGCTGCTCAACTCTACTTTCCATCGGTGACAGAGGGGATCGTGAGGTCCAACGCCGCGTATCTTGCCGCAGCTGCTAGAATAATTGCCCTTACCTCCCATGGACTGATAGGAGAGTGAGATGCTAACCTCTTAGCTATAAGAAATTTTGATTCAAGATTTAATTCACATATTTTTTTGCCCACCACTAGTCATGTAAACAAGCAATACACTAAAAAGATTAGAATGTTTTAAGTGCATAAAGCCAATCGGGCAAATCACATTCTATCTGATCAAAATTTTATTCATATTTTCTCCATCATTATAAAAATATATAGTTTTGCTGCACTCTAATGTGTTTTTCCAAATGTATGTAGACATATACATGCAGTTAAATGCCCAAAAAACATTACGATAATCAGTTTTTTCTTCTTCATCTTAACAAGATTACTATTATTTGACGTCATGAATATCTTGGGAGATGTAATTGGATAAGAAACTTTAATTTCTTCTCATGTAAGCAATTTGGAGAATTTGAACTCACATAAAAAAGAGAAATAAAGATTAAAAGCTGTTACATAGCTTCAAATCTAATCCGGGACTTTAATATTTTCGTTCATTCGTCATTGTGTAAGTGATGACTTTTCTAAGAAAATATTTTTTTTAATTAAAAAAATATATTTAGTAAATATTTTTTTTTAAACCTCGTCACTTTTTGGGGGGAATTTATTTTCCAAAATAACGTCGTCACTTTCAGAATGACGAAGGAACGAAAATATACTGAAGTCCCAGCCGGCTCGAAAAATTTAAGTCCCGGCGAAAAAAAGTTTCCCTCTCGTTTCCTGATATATATATATATATATATATATATATATATATATATATGTATATATATATATCATTTTTTTTCTTGTAATTTTATTGGGTTACCTTACTTATATAGAACGACCATCATTACAAGGAAAAGTTATTTTCTCATTATCATTCTTAGATTTGTTTTATTTCAAGGTAAAGCTGTATAAACACCATTCTATAACAATAACTATTTGAGTAGCAATGAAATTACCAAAAGGTTTTTATGAGAAACCTCATCATTGTGACAGTTTTTCTATATGATTTTATCGCCATAATGTCACATGGTGAAAACGTAGTGTTATTTAAACTATCATCCGTGGAAGGAATCTATCCATTTGGCAAAATTTATTATATAGTAATTAAATAAAGTAATTAATGCCTCATATTTTTGTAATATGGTGTTTTTATTCGAGTCAAGACAACTAAAAATACTTTTTTAAACAACTTTCTTTCATCATGGATATATATAATGTGACGTCAGAGTGTAGCAAATATTATTGTGAATATTTATCTTAATAAAAATACAGTAACGTATATTTAATGCTTAAATAAAGAAACGGCGCCACAAACCAACAAAGAGTTAACCTTTTATTTATGCCGACACACAAAAATAGATTCTGTCGATGTCAGTGGATACCAGATTCATAATGCGTTATCATTTAAAATTCAATTTGATAGCTGCTCAAAGACGTATAAAAGCCCTTTATTTCAAATACGAAGCATACAAAAACACTTGAGCAAATCTGCTAGTTAACCAGTTGAACTTTACTCACCATCAGATTGGTATTCCATTAACTGATCCTTTAATCAGAATAACGATATTTCACTATTTTAAAAATAGCATAATATTTAGTATAAATATATGTAACCAAAAAAATTCCCCATTTTGACGTCATATCATTTGATTCATACAATTCAATTCTTATACAAATGAACAGTAACAAAAAAAAAACATGATAAAAATGAAGTGGCATTTAAAGTGGATCAATACCTTCATGTCTGTACCTAGATAGAATCAATACAACCTCATATTTAGATACTTTCTCCGCTAATCCATGACTCATCTAGTTAAAATTCATGTTATACATATAAACAAACACATATGAAATTGCTTTTTGTTTATCATGAATAAAATATTATTATTTGCAATCACATTCGTACATCTCTCATTGTGAAGTTAATAATTAATTGCAACTACAATCCTATACTACATACATATATTTGAAAGGAGTAAGGATCTTGAGTGACACCTCAAATAATATTTGTACTTTTCTCCTTGAATACAAACAGAATCATCTATTACATGAAAGATGAATGACTCTCTGTAACAGCATATATGTATTTGTATGAAGTAGTTGGCTTAGAAGCAAAGGCCTGATTAGAAGGAGGGAGAGAATGAGGCCTATGATGGTTATCATTTATCAGTCTTATTCGTGGATGTGATGTAGTAATGAGAAGGAATGTTGAGGCAGATGGCTTGAAGCCTCGAAGGAAATGAGGAAGAAAAAAGACTTTGGCCTCCATTGTTCTTTAGGTGATGCCTACAACTTGTATCACTTCTTAGTATGTTTAAAACATCTAATTACATAACAGTGAATAAATCTCTTACATGAAAGATGATGACTCTCTGTAACAGCATATATGTATTTGTATGAAGTAGTTGGCTTAGAAGCAAAGGCCTGATTAGAAGGAAGGGAGAGAATGAGGCCTATGATGGTTATCATTTATCAGTCTTATTCTTGGATGTGATGTGAGTAATGAGAAGGAATGTTGAGGCAGATGGTTTGAAGCCTCGAAGGAAAATGAGGAAGAAAAAAGACTTTGGCCTCCATTGTTCTTTAAGGTGATGCCTACAACTTGTATCACTTCTAGTATGTTTAAAACATATGAATAGTACTAAAGTTGTTGTTTTTTCTAATTAAAGTCCTATGACTTGTGTTTAAAAACATATTTAATACATTGAAAGGTGAATAAAAATATAAGAGGTTAAAATATTTATTGACGTAAAATAATTAAATTAATTTTTTTTTTTTTTTTTTTGCCTATATGGTTCGATAGAATTGCATCCGATAGGATATAAATAGCATTATAGCATTAAATTTAGTCTAACGAACCTAGGATCTTATCAATGAGGTAGACCAAAAATGACCATCCCCTCTCGGGATTCGAACCTGCGCCCCCAACATTGAGAGTTGAAAACGCCTTAGCACGCACGGCTATCGAGCTCCCTTATTAATTTATATTTTGTATTACCGGTATCACCAAAACTTAAAGTTTTGGTTGATTTTGAGATTTCCCCCCCTTCAATTTCATGCATTCATTAAATCCTTTAAAAAAAGACATATTTAGTGCAATATCAAATTGTTAATATGTATCAAAAACGCTTTCAATATCTTTAAAAAATGACATTAATGTTACAAAGATATTTTAATGCAAATTTGGTATATTAAAAGCTATACCATAAATTTAATTATATAACTTATAAATATGTTTAAAGAGAATAATTTTCCTTAAGATAAATGAGTCCTTACAATGTAGGACAAATAAGTTTATACCTCAATATACTAATATAAATATAATAATCGCCTTATCAACGTATATAAAAGTGATGATTTTTTATAGAAATATTATTTTAAGTGTATATAAACAAAATTATAATAAAATATATAAAACTATATATATATTTGATACAATATTTTTATAGAATCAATTTCGGTTTTTGACCAATAATTTTACGCAAAATTAACGAAATCAATTTCTAATGTGACATCAAAGTTTTAAAAATATATCGTCTTCTTGTTGTATATTGAATGATGTACAGATTTTAAATTACAAAATATAACTCGATTAGTTACATTATTTTATCAAGCAAAATGTGATGTGTACAAATGACTTTGATCTATATATATATTGCGTTGACTTTGGACGTTATATAACTCCATAAAATCTGTTTGAAAAAAGTATAAATCATTCATGAATGGAACTACTTTTCCCTTTGAGATAAAACATATTTGGACATTACAAAATAAAAATGAAATCTTGCATTGGTCTAAAATATGTAGTACCTTGGCACAAGCAATAAGATTTGAAAAGGGGAGTTACATAATGTTTTTGATGAAGATAGAGGATCAGGTTTATTTCTATTTAAAGTTTAGACCAAGCCATAAATCAGATTGCAAAAAGACGTTCTCTGATTATGACACAAATTAGGGTTAAGTGCGGAAATACCAGGTGATTTTATCGTCATCTTGATATATTTGGACTATGATTCATCAGTGTGATGACGTTTATATTTGTATCATCTGAGTATATATTAAGTGATTCGATGTAACAATAAACGACATTTTCTTTTTACTACATACTTTTGAAAAAGTTGACAAAAACATATGAAGCTTAAAATAAAGATCAACTATTAATAGTGTTCGAGTTTCATGCATCTTTTTTAAGGGAAATTCTACCTGTTTCTAAGATTCGAATTTCATAAAATAATATTATAATTATATAAAGCTTTAATTGTTGACATGAAAGGGAATTCAATCTATAATCATTGACCCATCGCGCCAATACCAACTTACCGAATGTATACATAGCCAAAGTGCATGAAGCGATATACGCTAGTCAACAAAAAACACATCCTATCGAGCATTCTCAACCATTTGAAGAATATTTTAATATTTATGTAATAGTGCCATTTGATTTTTATTATTTGCTTGAATTGTTTTATGTATTTTACTGATGTTGTCAAACAATAAAATGATTATTTTCCTTTCAAACTCTTTGATTTTTGCATGGAATAACTTTTGAAAACGCGTTATACATTTTATATGCAACAAAGGTCATAGTAATATTATTACATTAAATGGTTAACATTGAAACCCATTTTTATTGTATGTAAGTACTTACCCAGATCTTTGATTCATAATGGAGGTTTGTTTCTTTGGTTATATAGTTTTTACAAACTTTTAATAATTTTTTATGTTTGCTTAATTTCCTTATAAATAACTGTAAAAAGGTTGATGTCGATAAGTAAACTAATACTTTAATTTTGATATATATACTATATTTTATGTATATTTTTAATGGGTAAAAAGTGACATGACATATAAGTCAAGACATTGAAAAAATGTATGCTTGTGACATAGTTATTATAATCAAGATCTGTTACTAATATCGAGCAAAAAATGATGAACAAATCGGGCATGTTCTATTTTCGTACACCTCTCTTCCATGTTATAGGGACTCACGGTATAGCTTTATTAATTTTTGGACCAAAATGGTAGGGGGGGGGGAAGAAAGAGAAAGAGCAAGAGTTAGAGAGAAGGAAGAAGAGAGAGACACAGAGAGGGAGATAACTAACTTACTCTCGAAGTGTCTCGGAGTCGAATAAGAGTGACTTTATTCATGAAAATGGAACCTTTTTGTCCCTTTATTGCGAAAGGAGAAGATTCTTTAACACCTATTCCATTCCCTTTTTGTCCAGATAAAAATAATACAATATACCGTGCGTCTCTAAAACATGGAAGCGGTGTACAAACTTAGAACTTACCCAAACAAACCATTGTTATGTTATATTGTCTAAAACCACTGTGATGTATAAAGAAACATATTTAATTAAACGAAGTAGAATTAATATTGAGGGATTTTAACAAGAAAAAACTGATATGCCACTTTTATATAAAAGAAGACTTGATCTAAAGGAAAACACTTTGAGTAGAATAGAAAAGGTTAATCCTGTTTTTAAATTATGTGTTTTCCATACATTTTCCCTTCATAAATAATGCATGTCTAACAAATTAAAAAGTTATCGTGGGTATATGTAATGGATACTGCTAAATTATTTAATTAATTTAGTACTCTTTAATACATACCTTTTAAATTATCCCTTAAAATTATTTATATATTAAAATTATTAAATTAAAGGGGAGCGTATTTAATATACAATAAAAGTATAGGTTTTAACTAAGTTTATTTAACAATGAATGATGTATTGGATGATATGATAAAGATATTTATAGATTTGGTATAATGTGCTCCGATATTTATACAGATATTCATTATGTTTTTATTATAGGTTTTTGGTAATAAAGCTTGTTTCTTTGTTTAGATCCTAGATCAGCCCCACCACACCGGAACTCAATCCGGTATCAGCCGGTAATAAACTGTCTAGGAGCTAACCTTAATTAAGAAATAAAGTAATTGATACAAAAGCAAAAAGGCTCTTAGAAGATACTCTCCTCCATGGGCTTTTTCCTTCTTTACATTTCCTCGGCTAGTTCGTCCATCTCCATCCTCGTTCGGAGACACGTGCAGATTAGGTGGATAGGGGTTTCATCGTCTTCCTCACACAGTCGGCAAACCGGGGTAGAAGACTTTCCCATCTTGTAGAGGTGTGGTAATAAAGCTATATAAAATTCAATTATATTTCAAGTAAAATATATATATAATGTGTTTTTTGAAATTTCTTATAATCCACGTTCGTTTGAAGTAATTGCAATGCTATGATGCTTAACCATATCTTTATAGATGCAACTCAACATAACCATATAGGCAAACCATTTGTTTACAATTCCCAGACTTAAACACAATACTGTATCATAAAAACCACTATATACTTGGATCGACATATTTGAATTTTATGTTTAAAGTTTAATATTAGGTCCAATGGACTGATACAAGATTGGATCAACTGATCCAAGGTTTTATAGACTGATCCAAGGTTTGATAGACAGATTTTGACGTCAAATCTAGAAATTTATAAGATGATTATTCATACCCCCAATTTTATATAACCAAATAATCAAAAAATATTTTGTTTGCTATTTACAAAGCATAAATACAAAATATTAGGCATAAGCATATAGTGTAGTTGTATTCTCTTTGGTGCCCAGAAGAAATGGATCAGGAAAATAAGGCCTGGGAAGAAATGGACCAATAAAAAATGTTTGAGGAAAATATAGCCTAAGAAGAAACGGCCAAAGAAAAAAAAAGGTCCGGGAAGAAATTACAAGATAGAAAAGAATAATGACGGATGAAAAAAATGTATTTACAAAAAATAAACAATATAGGCTTGTATTTACTCAAATACTTGCCTACCAAAGCATTTGGACCATTTTTACATGACTCATTTTTTCCTATTCTATATTGGGTCATCCATCCTGGTTTCTTTTTCTTTAACCATTTCTTCCCACGCCGCATTTTTCTATGACATTTATTCCTATTATCATTATATATGCTTAATTGACATCGAAGTCAAGACTATAAAAATAGGCCAGTTCAGCTTTAAATATTCAGATGATATCCTTTTTTAAATTAATTTGTAATTGACGAAAGCTATTTTTCGTTATAAAATGGTTATAGCTAGAAAAGTGTAATTTCATGTACCCAAATACAATATATATATATATAATTTGTATATATATATTGACATATAAAAATATGAAAGTAAATTAAATAATTATTTCCCATCTGTGACAGCTTTTTATCATAGTTCAATAATAAATGTAAGGTGGCTTACAATTCTGAATCAATTTCCCCCTTTACATGTCAAATAAATGTTCTTTAAAATCCTTTCATTACGCATTTTATCATAGACTTCGGGTCAGCTTTATCAAAGTTTCCTGATATATATAGCTTACAACTCAACTATTGTTTATCCAAGTTTTGAATGAGTTGAAAAAAGTTTATATGTTTTAAATATTTAAACTGTAATGCTCATTCTTTTTAGTAGTTTTTTAGCTTGACTCAATTTTGCACATGTATTTTGGCTTTTTGTATACTCAAAGAACAAATAATTTGCTTTTTGGTTACATTCTTTCTATGAAATAATATTTATATCATATGTTTGTTCTTTATCATCCGAGTCGTCATTCACTCCTGGACCCTTTTACATAATGATATATATATATATATACGGACAATGACATTGATCTGGACACGTCAGCATTGTCCTAACCCTATCAATTTAACCGGGCAAGGATCTAGATGACTTATGAAGCTAAAGACTCTTATCATCGTATACCCAGGAGTTTAAAATGCCCAGACATGGTATGACATTTTTTCCCTACATATAGATGATATGAATTGTACCTTTTTTACTTGTTCTAAGAAGAACTTGAAATAGTTGACTATGTATGAATGACTGCTCTATGCATCCTGGATGTACATATAAGATGATGGCTCTATATATGGTTATTTAAGTAGACTCAGATGAATAAATCCTTTCCTTCTTACCTCGTTAAGAAGGAATATAATATAAATATATGCCGTGTACACATATGTACTCGTATGAAACATACTACTATAATAACTAGAAGACGAATGCTACTCCCGACTCTGTAGATCCCATAAATAAAATATCGATCCCTTTTAGATTAACTGAAGTAAGAAGAAGTAGAGAGAGGAGGGAGGGATATGACTACAAATATTCTATTTTTATGTGTACACATATTATGTATTCTAGGATAAAATTGATTTTGAGTGAGGAATTCTCTGTATATAAGGAGGTTGATTACACGGGGAGACGAAGAATACACAAAAGTGTAACATCTGTGATGATCTGATCCTAATT
>CP045906.1:13941115-13960655 GCA_013387185.1 Caligus rogercresseyi | reverse complement strand
CGACTTTAGATGTGAGGGAAGGTTCACTCCCGAAGGGGAAGGCCATTTTAGTCACCTCATTGAGCATATTGTTGATTCGATCAACTATTAGAGAACTAAAACGTTTTTTTCATATCCCACAAGATGCTATTCTATCGAGCAAAAAGGAAAAAAGTATCCAAAGTTTGCCATATTTAATTGGTGTTTTTCATTTTTTTGAAAATTAATTATGATATTATAATTTTTTCAAATCGATGCAATCTATCAAACCAAAACCGCAAAAACGTCCTAATTTTGTGTTTTTTTCAATTTGGGTTTGTCATATAATAGAAATGCATTATATTTATTATAATTTTTCAAATGAATGCATTATTTCGAACTAAAAAAGGCAAAAATGTCCAAGGTTTGCGTAATCACTTTGCGTTTTTCATTATTAGAAAATGCATTTTTATTATTATTGTTTTTTCTAATGAAACCATTCTATAGCACCAAAAAGGCAAAAATGGTAAGTTTTTTTTTTTTCATTTATTAGAAAATGCATTATAACAATTATATATTTTTCAACGCTTTATTTCCTAATCGTTCCAATATTTTTTTTCTTTGTTTTTTCAGCACGGAGAGATTACAAAGATTAGTGCACAAAATGAATTTAATTGCCATGGCCTTTTTAAAAGAAGAGAAAAATAAAAAAATATTAAATTTCATTAAATTTGCATATTTCAATATATGAAAGAATATTTGCTTAAGTAATTAACAATATAAAAAAGAATCGTTTATAATTAAGCTTATACATTATTGAGTTCATAATATAAGAAAACGTATATTTTTTATGAAGTGCATATAATTGGTAAAATGCTCTATATGAACATGAAAAATGGGTGTCATTCAAACTTTAGGTACCACCATTTATTTCTTGTCAAGGTAAAAAAAATATTCAATAAGAGTTCATATTTTTTGGTGATTTTTTGAAATCATCATTTTCTTGTATCTTATATTTGATGATCATTTTTGATGAATAAATGAAAGAAAAGTCAAAATAGTCATTTAAAAAGAAGAACTTCAACTTCAAGCTGATCTTCATATTTTTCCTATCAGGTAGTCCAAAAGCAAATGAGTAAAAATAGTAAAAATATACAGTTTCATTAGAATACTAATTAAGTTATTTTAAAATTGTCCTTTTGCTTGTATGAATCTGGCTATTATCATTACAAATAATTCTTTATATAAATGGTAAAATAAGTCGTTTGTTGAAGATATAAATGACAAAATAATAAATGAAATATCGAGTTATTTTATATCTTGGTAAGTTGAGGGATCAGACATAATAGTTGAAAAGTCCCAAATTTTACATATCCTTCTATCGAAGTGTGTTGCTATATGTGTTAATGCGTGTTCAACTCTCATGTTGAGGGTGCAAACGGTTCGAATACTCCCGAGAGGGGATGGTCAGTTTTGGCCTACATCATTGATAGATCCTCTTAGGTTCGAGGGACTAATTTTAATGCTATATGCTTATTTATACCCGTCGTATACCCCCATTCGGTCGACCATACGGGCAAAAATATATATATATATATATAGGTACATTTTGTTATTCAGTCAATAGAGTTGCATCTTTTAGGATGTAATAATTAGTATGGCATTAAACTTCTCTATCGGAGCTGCATTTTAATTTCATTTAAGTTAATCAATATTGAATATCCTTCTTGGAAGGCGAACCTGCGACATTAAGTTCAAGAGTTGCTCTTGCTTTTTTCATGAAAAATAGTCATTTCACTTCAAAATATCACTCAAAACAATATTTGGCAAAAATGAGCTTTTAAATTATTTATGGATCATAATAGCTTGCTTGAGTTAATATTTATTTATAAAATCGAATACTGCTTGACATTATCAACCTTACTCATTCATTTCTGTGATTCGAATGTAAAGCATATTGAGAAAAAGAAAGATAATTGTGTACCATCCTTAAATGGAACAGATATTAAATAATTATACAGTTGTAAGAATCAATAGCATAGTAAAATTTCATGTTAATTTTGTTGCTTCACGATACTTACCTCTCCCTGCCTCTAATTTTCTTAAATCATTATTGAAGAATCGAGGAAGGCAATTCTTCGACTCGTCACTAATCAAAACGTTTTACAGGTCATGGATTAATTCCGTGTCGGTTTTTAATGTTGAAAGTTCCGTACCATTGGAAGTGTTGTAATCGAGTATATTGCCATAGGGCACTTAGTTACATTTGTAACTAGTCTAAAATAATCTAAGTGTTCATCATGCAAAATATATTGCAGATACTTTTATCAATATGCTTGGTTTGCCTCCTTCCTGGTTGAAAAGTATTTTCACTTGACGCAGGGCATTGTAAACAGTTAAGTTTGCTGTTCAATTACAAATTTAGGACGATTGATAAATGGTTTTAACCCCCATCACAAATAATTTTACATTCATTCCTTGAGAACTTTCGTTCTTTATTCATGAAATAATTTTTTAAACTTAATATATGTTATAAGGAACCAATTTTTACAGATATTTAAAGGCTTGTATTCTATGTGGAACCTACAAGTAAATAATATCCTCCCCCCTCCCCTTAGAATCAGATACAATAATTGTGTTAAGCAATGTTAAATCAATGTAGTAAAACAAATTTCGACAAACTCTATGTTGAAGCTGAGGAACTGCATGCGATTCATCCTTGGAGTAGCGGCGCGTTACTCGCTCTCTTGATACATTCCTCTCTCGTCGAAATCTCCTTCCTGGTAAATGGACGGGTCATCATTCGCTTATTGCGATTGTTTTCAGCATATGCCTGAAAGCTTTGAAAGGATTCTCGGTTATTTTTAAGATAAATACTTGTTGTTTCGTTTTTAATAAATGAGATTAAAAAATTTATTGACATATTACTATGTTCTAAAAAATCATTTATATTATTTATTTTAAGGCAGCTGTCCAAAGATATATTTATTATTTTTAAAGGTTATTTATTGGATTTTAATAGTTTTACATTTTATACGGTTTGGTTGTTTGTTATTCGTTTATCTTCTACCAAGATAAAATCAAGTTTAACCAATTAATACATGAATTGAACACTTATTAACCTGAACTATTTTAGTGCTATAATGTTTATTTATATATCCATTCGGATACTGCAATTCATCGAAACCAATTAGGCGCAAAAAAACGTTACTTATTATGTCAGTTTTTAAACTGAGTCTACAAAAAATATTTAACAAAAAAATATATTGTAAAAAAAACTTATTCATATCCATCTGATTGTAACTCAATCGAACCAAAACGCAAAAAAATGAACTATATTTATTAATTTTATTAATATATTACTTCTCATTGAGAATAGTTTGAATGGTAAAATATATTTTCCTTATAGCCAAATAGCAAACATCAAAACACAATCTGGTGATAAATTGGCCGCTTTTTACAAGCTTCATATTCTTTTTTTGAAGCTAGATTGCTTAAAAACCTATTATTATGTAACAAGTCATAAAATATATAATATCGTTTTTTTTTTTTTTCAACGAAAATAATGACTATCCGATAAGCACTGACGCTATAATATCTAGAACCATGACCCAAATGGATCATAGACGGCATTCTTATCGATAATTCCTTGAGCCCACCCATTCACTGCCATTAGGAAAATAATAATAAAAATAAGCATCCATGTCTTATGTGTAGGTATATATGTAACACCAAGGTAAAACTTTTTGTTGTCTTTTTTAAGGTATTGAGTTTCCCTTCATCATCGCATTATTGCTTTCTTAGTCTGCAATAGCTATATATTAGATCCCTTACTGGCTACGAATATATATACATAGATGTGGTTTTTCAGCTTAAAAAAATATTTTTTCTATATGCTTCGATTAATTAAAGTGCAACAAAGATCTCAATATGCATTTTAACATATAATATGATCATAGAACGTACGATACTCTATTTGATGTTGATTCTAATGAAATAAAATCATCTAATAGAGAAGGGAGTCCAAGACATTATATATGTTCACCTTCTTCATACCTGTTTATTTTTTTTGCCCAATTGTATGTAATACATGAGTAGATACAGTTATATGTACGGAATGGTGTCCTGCTCCACAATACATATTCCTTTTTCTGATTAATTGTCTTATACCTCCATCTGGTGGGAAATAAGAAGACAGTGTTTCTCAATCCCAGTTCTACAAGATATTGTCCGCGTGCCCAATAAATATCTATTTCTGTTCCTACAAGTCTAAGAACTGACAAAGTACTCAATGACTGACATAGACTCCTATATATGAAAAAAACTTATATATATATTAAATTTATAATAAAATTTTATATGATATATATATATACAACATAACAACACGTCTAAATAGAAGATCACCTACATTTCCAACTAAAATAAAAAGAACACAATTCGTTCTTCTTTCTTCAACAGCCCTATGCAAGTTTTTTCTTTCCATTCTCAGTTTAAACCAGTTGATTTATAAATTTGATCAAGTCAGCCCTTTGGTTGTTTCACTTGTTTCTTAATCATGAATTTTTAGTTAGTATAAAATAAATGTGACAAATAATATCCCTAATATTATAGAATTAAAACATACTAAATTTTTATTTTGTCTCCACAAATGTGCGTTTTTCTTTTCATGAATATTGAAAACGCTTTTCCTTGTATTGTCCTTCTGCTGTCATATGTGAGGATAATTTAATGTGTGCCATTTGAGGGTCACATACAAAAATATATATATAAAGACAATGGTTTCTTGAAACTACTTAATTTTTTTAAATAGTTTGGGCACTTTGTGGATTCCAAAGAAAATAATTGATGCACACGAATGAAGTTTAACTGGAAATAAATTGAGTCAACTACTCAGATATACATATATTACGTTTAAAATTACTCATCAAACGACGGCAAAATATTAATGTATCCTAAATAACTATGCTTATTTTTAGGCAGATATCATAATAAAACAGACCTACTGAAATGATGTCTTATGAATGCATATATATTATATACGAAATATAGGAATCGACCGGGACAACCTTTTTTCCGCCGGGACTAAATTTTCAAGCCAATATAATTATATATTACAATATATATTTTCGTTCCTTCAACATTCTGAAGTTAAGAGTTTCCAAAAAAAAGTGACGACACTTTTTTAAAAATAATCTCCAAAAAGTGACGACGTTTCGTATTTCGAAATTCTCCTATTCTAAAAATCTTACTCACGGGGTTTTTTCGGTAATTATTTTCAAATAAAGTTTATGAATGACAACTAGACAAAATTGGATGTCCCGTCCCGGGACGCTCAAAAACAACACCTAGTAACCGGTCGTTTCCTGATATATACATATATATATAACATATAAAATAGTCCAGATATCTTATTTGATATTATCCTTATAGATCAAATATTAGAAAGAATGCACAAAAAATAATATCGCCATTTGATATATACTAAATAAACTTATGTTCACCCATTAATGTTGAAAACTCCGGATCCCTCACAGAAGGAAAGGTTAAATTTGACCAACGTCATTGAATCATCCCTGGTTCCATTGAGTAATTTTAATGTATAATATTTAAGTATACCCATCCACCATCTCAAAGCTTAAAGGTAAAAAATGTATCATTCTTTTTATTTATCAATGTGTTTTAATGTACACTTGATTGGTGCTTCTTTAGTATTATTTTTTTTTTCTTTACCTTAATGAGTATAATTAGCAGAAAATATTTATTTAAATATATAGAACTAGAGGCATATATACACTCAGAGAGTGCAAACCTCCGCCGTCAATGAGCCTTCCGAGGCGGATTTTTCCACGACTGGGGAGCTAGAGAGCGGGATAGGGTTCCCCTATACGGAAATTCTGAGAGGAAGACTCCCGGCACCCCAATTTCACAGCACAGCGACATCTATGGCAGAGTAGGCTACCTTGAAACTTTAGTATTATTAGCACATTTGGCGCCTTAATTCTGCATTCATAGATGCCAAATTTAATCCTTCTTCTTTTGGCACTTCCAACAACTCCACAAAATTTCATCCAAATCCGTTCACACTTTTTGAGTTATCCTGCCGCTGACAAACCAACAAACCAACAACCACAACACTAACAAACCAACAAACCAACAACGCCAGTGAAAACAATACCTCCTTCGGCGGAGGTAAAATGATCATTCTTTTATTTTATCAATGTTTTTAATGTACATTTGATTGGTGCTTCATTTAGTATTATTATTTTTTTCTTTACCTTAATGAGTATAATTAGCAGAAAAATATGTATTTGAGAAATATATAGAAATATCATGTATTGGCCGAAAAAAATATTGTTCTTTTTACTTATATAACCTAAATATTACAATAAAAGGATGGCTTTATGGAAAGTCAAAAGGGATTAGTCATATTATTTTTTTTGCTAATTCCAGCTTTAATAAGGAAATGTAAGCATATATTTCCAAGGTGGTCATCCTATGGACATATTTATATTCAATATTTACTTTTGCATATTTTGATGTAATGCTTTATGTGTGTGCAAACCCGGGTGACTACACAAAGCATAATAGGGTTTAAGATATTTGATCTTGACAATAGGTTTAGATTGGTAATGCAATGATCACAACATCATCTTCCTATCCCAAAAAATCCCAAATTGATGACTCTTAGAGTAGCATAGAATAACTTATACAATGAACATGTAGTATGTTCATATTGAAAAATTACCTTAAAATTGTTATTCTTTTAAATTTATGATTGTTCGTAAATATACAAAGTTTAAAAAATGTAACAAATGAACAAACTTATGGTCATAAAAAATATAGATTGTTTTTTTATTAATGTATGACGTACAACAACAGTAAATATAAATTTAATAATACTCACAGCGTATTATTACCAAAATCATATTTCATATTCTTTCTAATCCCAAGGAAGGCTTATTATAGAGGATTTTAGTTTTTTAATACAATATTGGGATTTATCTTAATAAAAATGATATAAACAAATACTGAATATGCATCAAATATTGACCATCAAAGAGTATATTCAACTGATTGTCAATTGATTGCAGTCCGACTGAGATTTTTTTTGGATACCGCACTATTTTCAAATTTCAATATTTTTGCTTCTACAACCAAAATTTTAGATTTTTTTTGTTTAAAGTGTGTGTTATATGTTATTTTATATAATGTTTTATAACTTGTCAATATTATTTAGTTTTGTATATTTGAATATTGTTCAACCCTTTGATATGTCCTTATTGCACTAAAATTTGTCCAGACAGGAAAATGTTTTTAGCTTCGTAGATTCTATAATTTTCTTCCTTGGTGAATTCCACAATTAGGGTTCCCCTAAGTGGTCCATAACCACTATTTTTGAAACTTTACTAATCATCTTTTTGTTTTCCCTGCAGGTGATATTATGTCTGGGACATCTAAAAATATGTTCGGCTAACCTTAATGGGCATTAATTGACGAGTTAATTGAGATTTTATACACATTAGCTTAAACTAGCCCATTGCCGCTCCGCGGCTTTGGCTAGGCCCTCCAGGCGGGTGGGTGGCCTACGGCCACAGCATTTATACATGGTAACATATCTATGGATAATATGTTGAGGCAAGGATTGAACCTTGCATCAAACAATGAAGTTTTTTGTAGCATTTTCGTCCATGAAATTGGACTTAATATTCAATCCCGGATTTGAGGCTCTTAATGACCTCGGATCCGGATACTGAATACATCAAAGTTGCTCCCTTTGTGAAGTTGAATGTGATTGTGCAAAAATATATTGCGAAAACTTGCAAATTGAAAAAAATCCGGATCCCGGCCCAAATATGTCCCGGAGGCCGGACATTGACTTAACCAACCTAGGCTTATTTTGCAAGGCCTTCATTTCGTATGTTTTGTTTTGAACTTTTTTTTCGTTTTAAAAAGTCGCCCCAGAGGTTTTCTTGAATTTCCCGACAGGCCGGTCCGGTTTTCCGGAAATTTCTTTTGGACCCGATTGTAAACCCTATTCTTGATGTACTTTCAGACTAGCTTTTTTTTTCGAAATGGGAAAGAATCAAAAGTTAAGGAAATGTCATAATCCGGGTCCGGGAGTGTCTGGATCCGAATTTTTTCCGGATCCAGGTTCTTTGGGCAGAGATGCAGATAACTTTTAGTTTGCGTTCTGTCTCTAAAACCTCACTTACGAACTATGGACAACCAAAGTTTTCCAAGCCTTTTTTGAGGCTTTTGCAAGGCCGCTAGGTCTTAGTTTGGTTTATACCAAAGATGCCTACGGCTAAAGTCCACAAAACATTTGATTACATCCCGAGCCTCATAACCCTCAAAAATCCATACAAACCGCAAAATCCTCTCACAGACGCAAATCTGGTCTGATCAGAACCTAACCTAGCCCAGACCATCACATGGTCAAGATGCATCTGTGTGCCAAATTTCAGTTCTCTAGCTTCTGTAATGCTTCGGCAAAATTTTTTTTTCACATGGTAGACAGACTGAAGACAATTAATTTGGGTCTAAAAGGGAAAAAGTCTATAATTATCGATTGCGAATTTGATGCTTTACTGAATGATTATCTCATGTAAATATATGGTTTCTCTTCTGTAAACCAATGCTAAAATTTTCCTTGTTTTCATAGTGTGTGAGGTTTTCGTTTACAAATTTTGGTTTTGAGTGTGGTTTCGAATGTTAGGATGTTACAATCTAAGAAATTGAAAAAAAATGTGAAAGGCAAAGAGGCTGAGTGACCTGTAAAGTCGCGTGCTGGTGCGACAAGTCGCGCACTAGTGCGACGAAAAAGACTTGGAAAGACGTAGTGAGGCTTTTGGTCATATTAGATAGAAATTTTCATTCATATTTCTAAAAAGAATCACTAAAACTTACATTTATTGCGAGGGTAGGCGATTTTCAAAAAAGGTCTAAAAAGGGAAAAATGTCTATAACTCATGATAAGCATTTTGGTAGCAATATCAATTGTTTTTTAAGGAATAATTTTCTGAAAGACTAATTCTCATTTATACTTTAAATATAATTAAGATTCCGTCATGTAATGCTTCGGCAAAATATTTTTTTCACATGGTAGACAGACTGAAGACAATTAATTTGGGTCTAAAAAGGGAAAAAGTCTATAACTGTCTACAACTTGGGATTCAAAAATTGAAAAGGGAAACATTAAATCTTTGGGTCTTTTGGGCGCGATGTTTACCTAGTATTGTATACTAACAACAAGATGAAAACTAGCCTTGCCACAGATCTTTTCGTGTAAAAAAATCTCAATTTTTAACTTGCCCCTTTAAAACTGCCAAATTTGCTCGTAAAACAGGCGGCTCAATACATGCACTTAATTTTCTCATTTTTTAGTCTGAATTCATTTCTACATAGTGGTTATTTTTCTACCTCTTTACCCAATGTCCTAGTAGATATTTTCAGTCATAAAAGGTTATTATATTTCATATATTTTTCTCCAAGCATGTGAAATAGTGACTTGTTTACATAGAAATTACCGTTTATCTGTAGTCAAAACCGAGTATATTAGAGTAAAAATCCAGTTTTTCTAGTCTTTTTTTTTTCTCGTAAGACTGGAGGAACCTTCTTAATGATAGTTAAAAGTAATAAAGACAAAATTTGTTTCATTTTGGTCTGAATGTGAAGCAAATTAACTAATTTTCTATGCAAATTACGAGGGGAACCCTGTTCGTGGAATTGACCCCTTGTCTTGTACCTTGATGCATTTTGTAATGATTTGTCTGTAATCCCTGTACATGTTTTTTATTTCATGACATTTCACTATTTTTTTTACCCCTTCTATATTGTAGGAACTTTTTGGGTTGCAGTCAATCTCTCTTATCTCTCAGAACATGCCCAAGAAAATAAATTCCTCTCTTGTTTTTCAGTCCCATGTTAAGGTTTATTTTTATTTTTTACCAGTTCTCTGCAAATGCCAAAGTAATTGTGATAAATACATAAAGATATTATACATAAATAATAAAATTAATACAATGGCAGAAGACCAACACAACAAATATCATAAAAAGGCAATCATAAACATTATTTTAAAAATCATGGTTACAAAAATCAAACATTTAAAATAAAAATATACATCACATTTAAAATTGAAGTTACACAATTATTTAAATTGCTTTAAAACCTTGTTACCAGCTTTTGAGGGTTTGCATGTTAGATCGATGGGAAATATTTGAATGATCCGACCAAGGTCCAGTTGTCGCCAGAAGTATCGGAATGAGGTCGAAAAAGCAGCGTATCTTGCAACAGCTGATAAAATTAATGTACTAATTGTGTTGACAGCAAAAGCTCCTGTGAGTTCAAGTTTATAGCCTCAGCAAGCAAGTATAGATAACTGATTTCGAACACCGATTCCCACAAGAAAATCATATTTTTCCCACGATATCCAGATTAAATCTACTTATTATGATATATGGAATATATTTTATTATAATGTTGTTTCACTTCGCTATTTTGTACATGATGTTAATACCGAGATTGTAATAAGATATAAATATTTCGAAACCGATGATAAGAATATTAGTCATTGTACATAAGTTTTTATAGACTCCTTGAATATAAAAGTATTTAAATATTTCTAATGAATATTTACAGATTTTACAAAAGTTTCTTTATTTTTTTGAATAATTATTATTAAATTGTTATTTCATAAATATTCATACATAATTTTATTTCCTTATCTCTCTATCCTTTTCCCCCCATTTTGCTATTCGACTTACATCATAATGCTTCATTTTATCCTATGATCTGATAAGATCATGAATATTTATATTATGTTATATACTATAATCAGATAAATGATTAAAATGTGCAAATTCAGGTCTATAACCTCCAAGATGACTGAGGGAATACTTTTTGCCTATATGCATTTTAATATGTTGGTGCATTACTGCAGGAATGATAAAGGGTGCCCAACTATGTAGTTGGGAGGAGGAAAAAAGACTAACCACTGTGGTTTATCTATAAAATGCCCTTTTTGTATTCAGAAGTGTAATTACATTTTTATTTAAATATTAACATAAAATAAAGTTTAAAATCCTAAAAGTTAGAAGCATTCTATCAATAAAGTTGACTTATTTTTTTAATTTAACGTTATTTCTAGCTTTTTCATTCTTTGAAAACTTTTTAAGCCCTGTTACAAAGTTGAAAATTGATATTTTTAATTCCTAAAACAACATTTTAAACATTTTGTTATACATTAATGAAAAAAATGCCATTTACAATTTAAGGACGATTGTGTCACATTGACTCACTAAATATTTCATTTTTCTGCCGTTTTCTTCCAAATATTAGAAAAAAACTTTGATAGCTACGAATTAATACATTTTGGAAATCTTAAGACATTTATGCATACCTTGTACATTTAATTCTGTATAATATGCAAACAAATACTGGGATATCAGAACTTTACAAGTTATCTGATTGCAACTTTGCAAAAGCTTATCGTACCCAAAGGGTTAAGAATTATTTCTGAAGAAAGTCGTTTAAATCACAAAAGTTTTTTTTATCTGACAACTAGATATAAATTAAGGCAAGATTATGATTAGAAAGATCAAATTTCTAAATCATTTATATATTCTTCTCATTCAAAGTAACTGCCACAAAATGCTCAAATATGTGTTTATTTAACTCTTACGAATTTTTTCTGCTTAAATGTAATCTGATACTTAAATATAGAAATGTAAGACTTTATTTGTCCCTGCAGTTGTATAAAGAAAAAAATATTTTCTATAGATAAGCATTGAACAAAAAATATCATATTTTGATTAACTTTGTCTTAAGTCTTAAGACACTCATATTCTATTAAAAACCATTAAGAAGAAGGCATTGAACTCTACATATCCATCATAACACCAAATAGCTTGTTTTGGTGCAATATTTTATATAGAAGTCAATGTAGCATATTATAAAAATGCACAAATATCTATTTGACTTATGATGTACTTCGAAAAGTAGTAAAAACTTTCATAAGAGATATTTGCCCACTTTGAAAAGACTTAGGTCGCATATCAGGGGTGGTCTGTCTTTACTCGCCAGAATATTACCGAGAATATATCAAGAAATTATATATATTTAACTGTTTAGCAGAACAGGAATGACGAGCAGTCTTCACTTCAAATCTAGGATATATTTTTATTGATGTTTGGGGCGGAGTTTACAAACGAAAAATTAATGAACATATCTGCTTTTTGTCGACAATACAAAGGATTCTCTGCGCTGGCACGCCTCTATTTTTATCCTCTTCAACGATAAACATAGTTCGCAAATATTTTAAAAAGCCTTTATTTACAAATTTGCAAGACCAAGGAACTTGAATGGGAAGCATTTTTAAGGAAATTATTTCTATTCACGACCTCAACGAGAGCTCTGGTTTAACTGTAAATATTTGTACACCCATTTAAAGAACAGCCAAGAGTCATCTTCCTACCATATCATAGCATTTGAGGAGGTCTTTTTCAACAATAAATTAAAGGAAGCAATGAAATTAATGAGAGCTAAAGCTATCTGTCTCTTGGAAGAGACTAATATTTTGTTCCATCGCCAAGATCAAGGACGAGAAACGATTCCATCTCAACTCCAGATTTCTGCGTGATCCTTGTTTTTAACACACCTTGTAAAGACTGTGGACAACTGTTAAATTCCGTTGTTCATGCTGTTGCCAATTGTTTGTTACTCCATTTCGTTAGGGAGTTAGTACGAAAAATGTGAAAGAGTTAATGGCAAATAATCACGACATTGAAACAGTCATAATTAGTTGATTTTTGCTAGAGTCATGTGATGTTCTACAATGGTTTACTTTTGATACTCAGTCCATGTTCATGATTTTAAATTATTTTGGCAGGTATTTCTTGTAATTATTTGATTATTAACCAATTCCCGCATCACCACGATTTGTTTATTTTTAATAAAGATATCTTATACCTTTTTTGTTAGTATATCATGTATCTATATAAATACCTCTTTCTAAATTATGTTTAAATAGCTTACAAAACAAATATTACCCTTTAGCACCATAAAAAAATTATTCTATTGATGGAATTATACTTCTACCATCATGATTGGGACTATCTCCAGATATTGAATTTTACTGTCTAGGACGCAGGATGGAATACGCAGCTGAATTACACAGCTCAATTTTCTTACAGCGGGCAATATAACCAGATTAAGTAGAAGCATTGAAAATATATTTACCCTCAAATATAAATTTCCTTATGTTTTTGATTTCTGTAATTACTTTTTCACTTCATTCTATTTTGAATCTAACACTACCTTAAGCCGTGTGTAAACTTTATTTTTAATACAATCAAATCTTAATATATTCCCTCACTTAGATTTGGTAGACGGATTTTAATGTTATAATGCTTGTTTATATCTAGTCGGATGCATTCTATCGAACCAAATAGCAAATCATAAAATAGCTTTACATTAATTATTGTAAATTATAATATTTACTAAATTGATAATTCATATATCATCTTAAGTTTTTTAATTTATTCACAGTTCATGATAAAATATGTATACAAAACAGATACTATTAAGTAAGAAAATACAAATATAATCATTATAGTTCTAATTTATCACCTCACATGAACATATGGGTTTTTATGTATTCTGTTGTATATATCATCAAAATGGACTGTTGAGTTTAAAAAATATTCACTTTATCTGGTGCCTATGTAAAACTTTACTATTTTATAATGTATAAAACTTAAAATCTTAAAAAATATCCAAATAAAATGTATTTTAATAATAAAAACTTTACTAGATAAAAAAAACTATCCTCAACACCAAATAAAATTGCTTCTCTAACGCAATTAATCATTTTGTAGTCTTGAGGAAAACCATTAGGGTTTTTTCAGCAGAGCTTTTGAACATGCTCGTTGCGAAATCCGAAAGAATAAATAGTAGAATATACATTGTAGCTTGATGAGACACCGACACATATTTTATCGAACCAGTAAAACTGTTTCTTTATTTAGAAATTGTTTAGTACTTACTTTACAGGTAAAAAATTTAAGTACATAAATCATTCAGCAATATATTTTATCTCTAGATTTTCTAGAGAGTAATAATATTTTACCTATAAAGAAGACATCATGAAAGTATGATGCAGATATTTTTTATATTTACTAATCATTAGTCGACAATTTGGTCCCTTTGATTGAAGCCAATCAAAAGGAGTATAATTTTATATTATTTTTTTAATTGTCAAATACGGATATGGGGATAATCAACTTGTATGTGCTACAAGTGTTTATCCTCAGAGCACAATTGGCCCCTTTTGTAATTTCATCTAAGGACCATTTACTAATACAAACCAAATAAACTTTATTTTATTATTTCGTAATAACCGAAAACACCTTAAGTAGAGTTCATTATCTATTTAAATCATCGATTTCACAAATACGGTACTTATTTCTACCCTTTTTTCTTCTTATCTTCTTATTAAGACTAAGGGTCAGCCACAACAAAATAAATAGTTAATACTTTTTTTGTTGAAGAGATTGGAATCTTGAATAAATATACATATTTAATTAATTTCTTTGTCTGCGTTGGTCCTAATGTTTCTTGGGGGGGGGGGGCATCTTCTGTTAGGAGTTAAAGGAAGGCGGAGTCTTTGTTTGGATTTTGTTTCTAATTGCTCATGTGTTAAATGAGGGTCATTTTTCAACGCATGGATTGGAAAGATTATTTTTCTAAGTTTTAAAAGTATTGAAAAATATATACATAGATATGGAACATAGATATATGTACTCATTACTAACGTTTGTCTTAAGTTGAGAACTCTGTAGACGTAGTTCTAAGTTTGTGTTTACAAAATTTGGATCCATCCTCAAAATGTGACTTCTCAAAATTTAATTTAATTTAAAATGTTTACTGAATTTTTTGATATTTTAATTACGATATATATATATATATAATCAAAAGACTAAATAATATACTCGACTTTGTACTTACATAATTCTGAAAGGGATATGTTTCATCATCATCTACATATGAGTAAATTTACTTTTTATTTTTAAAAATTAACCAGTTTTTTATCCAAATTATCTTGAAAAATTGCACCAAATATGAATATCGTTATTTTTTCGGGTCTCTTTACTTATAATAAATTCTTTGTATAGAACAGCGTCAGCACATCTCTATTTCTTTGGCGTGCAGAAGTCTAAGTATGGATTGCCATCAATTGTTCATGATGTGGCTGACATGTGGTAAGCATGGTTTTCTAATGCAAGTCAAACAATACATTAAAAAAATCTGAGCCTGAGACTGTTTGATTGTCATTAAAAACATTGATTTTACGGGACTGAAAAATCTTTCATTCCAAAAAGTATTTTTGCGAAATATTTTTTGATTGACATTTTTACTTTCATAGACTCGGTGATAAAATTTAAAGTTTTAAAAGATTATTTGATTGTTTTGATTTTTAACAATTTAAAGGGGTGTTTTCTAATTTTGGTCATATTTTGTTGTTAGTAATCTGAGGTCAAACTTACATAACTTATCAGGTGCTCATTTGTGGGAATACAGGAGGATTCATACAATTATTTCAAGACAGCAAATTATGTCATGATGACTTTTTTCAAATCTCCTTTATTATTTAGAATGTTATATAAGAAGTATATATAAATAAATAAGCATTATAGTTTATAATAAGATATCTAGATAAAAATGCCTTGTTTAATTTTAACAATAGAGATAAATTGGTCCAATTTTTTGGTGATATTCTACGATTTAAAACAAGTTCATGATTAAAGAGCACTGTGTCCTCAGTTTTGCCCTAATACTGACATAAGCAGGCTAGCACGGAATGCATGACCCCAAGAGAACCCTTACTGGATCATGAAGAAGATCCAAGCCAGTTGAAAAAAAAAAGGTTTTTGACAATGGCGGCTTAAGTGATGGCAAAAATATGAATATTTAGTGTGTTATCATTCGTGGCCTCTTACTTCTGACGCCGCTTTTGTGGTAATCTGGCAATGATTATATATATATATACTCGTATATATATTTATTATGAAAAGCTATATGAGGTCTCCACCATTGCTAAACAGGCACTGTGACCTGGGTTTGACCTCAAGTGACATAAGCAAATCAACATTGTATACATGCCTCCTAGGAGTATCTAGAATCATAACGATGTTCCATACCAATTTTAAAGAAACGAAAAAAAAAAAACAAATATATCGTTTTTGCCTTATTTTGACCTCTGTCGTCACAAATGAGGTCACCAACATCCATTTTTGAGGATGTCTCTTCATCTTTGAGTTAAATATTTTTTTATTATCGATATAATTAATAGTTTTTTTTCTACGTTTTGGTTTTTCCTTATGTTAGAAAGGCAATTAGTGGACTTGTCTTTAATTAAGAGCGATGCCTCAAGACTCTTTATTCAGAGTTAATCAGGCAAGTCAAATTAGTGACTAATCTCTATTAATGTGCATTCACACATATAGAGAAATAAAAAAGCTGGGGTTCGTTGGAGAAAATATTAATATAATTAAGTGAGAACATAATTTATATCTTAGAGGTTATATCACAAAATACATATTTTAAAACGTTACAATGCTACAAGTATTTTTTATGTGCAATTGCTCTGATTTTATAAAGGGATGCAAACTCTAAAAACAACGAAATTGTATTAAAAAAACTCTAAATGAAGTGCTCTTTGCGTTCAATGCGGGCTCCATTCGGCTTATGACTGAGTAATAGACGTCCTTGACTTTTGGAACGTTCAGGACGCCGTCCCACACTTCCTTGATCTTTTTCTTGAGGCTGTTGATCTTAGAGTGACTCCTGGCATATACCACGAACTCCAGCTCGGACCAGACCCAAAAGTCCAAGGGGCTCAAGTCCGCGAGTTGGTTGGCAACCACGTCTTTTGCCAGAAGGCTTCCTGGCCCAGTTGGCGGCCAGGTACTTTTTGAAAATGTTCGTTGTCTGTCCTGATGCTCCGTCCTGCATCAGGCAGACCTTGGAGGTCCACAGACTGGAGGTTGATATCCTTCTTGGTGCTGAGGATCCTCCTGTTGTGTGTGTTCACCACATGATCGAACACAATTACCTTCTCGTCTGACGTCCTCCTTGTGTCCATCTTATTTTATTCAGCCAGTTGGGCAACATCCTGTACCTTTCTGCCTGTTTCGCCTTGGTCGCTTTTAATATTATCTTCAGAGCCTCGAGGATGTCCTAGACACGTTACTGTTCTCCATAATGTCGGCATTGTTCCGTCTGGCCATATCCTTCACCTTTCTCACTTGGAGGACTTCCTGGCTGTGATAGGCCTACCCGTACGGATGTACATATTGGCCTTGCCATCCTTGTCCCTGATGGCCCTATAGACCTTATGAACGGACGCCTGGCTGTAGTTAATAGCCTTGACGATAAATGCAGTACTGTGGCCGGCCAAGGCGAGGGCCTTGATGTTTGCTCTGGCCACGTTGATGTCGTCTACCGCCCGCTGTGGAGCGGAAAGATTGACACTGGAGAAATGTGATTCATCAGAAAAACGCTCTTACTCAGTAAAAACACACTAAAATCAGCCCCTAATGGCTTATTTCATAGAGGGTTCCCCCCTCTATCTGAAATGACACTCATCCATTTCGTGGCACTATGGCATTAGCATTCGTTCATTTTTTTCAATAATGCAAATACACTCTTTATATAAAAATCAACTGTCATATATAGAATAAGAAAAAATGGTATTGAATGTTTCAACTGAATGTAAATCGATTTGTCTATTTTACCTTTTCAAAAATATACTTCATGGTGCACCATTCAAGAGATTAAGTAAAAAGTTCCCGCAATTTATTATAAATTAACTATTGCTCATTAAATGTTTTTAAAATTATATTTAACTACTGAATTTGTATAACATTTGAGGCAGAAATACGATTTCATTGACTTAAACTTTTTTCAAATATAATTTTTTAATATATGTAAATTTAGTTACCCTAAGAATTTGTACAAATTTATTTGTGTTAATAGTTTATCGGAGCTGTTTATGCAGGAATTAGTATAAAGTAAAAATAATGCTTACCTCTTTCAAGCATTAGCTATTTACCATATTAAGGAAACATTACCCTATAAAAATATATAGACTATATTTCACATAATATTTTTCACGCCTTTTCTGCTCATTTCTTTGCAACCTAATTTTTTTCCTCATCATCACACGTCTCTACCCATGTACACAGTTTGAGCTCATTCCCAGACACATGTATTCATTAAAGAACGTATTGGAGAAGGAGAAGTGTTTTCCCCTCATATAAAAAAATAAATAAAATTCCTTGATAAAATGTGTGTATGTATAAATGTCTTTAAAAATATGTGAGTGAAAGGTTAGGAAAAGATAAAATAAATTGAATTCAATTAATATTTATACATATGAACTGTATGCAGAGGACTAGAAATATATATAATGGATAATTTCGTGAAGGTGGATTACGACATATATCCAATAGAATTGAGTAATGTTTTATCAGGGATTTAGATTCTTTTTATGTGTTTTATCTGAATATGTCAGTTGGGTCTATTTGATTTCTTTTTATTATTTCTTTAACTCTATAATCTTCTAATATATTTAATGTTTATGTACCTATACAGATAATATTTTTTTTATTGATTAATCTCTCAATACATTAAAGCAAACTAAAAAGCTTTGCATAATCTTTTGTATGTTTAAATTAAAAGTTGTCGAGAAGATAGTCCGTACCAAAATCATAATTGCAACTATAAAAAGGTGTCGGAGCAACATTATTGCAGGAAGTTCGAACTTAGTTGTGCTTGAACGGTTTGGTAAAATAACATTATATATAGATAGATATTTATATATTTATATATAAATATATGTATATACATATATTTATATATTTGGAGTAAGGGTGATATTTCCCACTTTATCAGAGTTCTCATCAACACGTGCCAGTCGTGGATGTCTTCTTAGATGACCAAATTTCTCAATGTTTTGGTATAACAGTTGTAATTTAATTGATACGAGTATATTAACGTTTTAAGTATGTATTTAATATGTTATATTAGATTATATATTGTTGTTGTTCGCCGTTTGTATAGAATGCCAATGAAATATACCTCACCTTTAGGGTGAGGTATAGAAGATTGGCAATCAATGATGTAGACCAAAAATGACCATCCCCTCTCGGGAGTATTCGAACCTGCGCCCCCAACATTGAGGTTTAACACACGCACGGCTATCGAGCTCCCTTTTTTTTGCCTATATGGTTCGATATAATAGCATCCAACAGGATGTGATTATCATTATAGCAATAGAATTGTATCCATGTTGGCAAAAATAAGCATTATAGCGTTAAATTAGTCTATCGATCCTAGGATTTCATAAATGAGGTTGACCAAAATTTGCCGTCCCATTTCGTGAGTGGAATCTGGTCCCTCAACCTTGAGGTTTGAACACCCCTGAACACACTGAGCTATCCTGCTCTCTGTTTGTTGGTGAGTTTAAACCTTTACATGATGAATGATGAAATATAGTAATTATAATAATCGCTTCCCC
>CP045906.1:13914057-13941015 GCA_013387185.1 Caligus rogercresseyi | reverse complement strand
AAAAAAACGTTTTAAGGTCCCAACAGGGATTTTACACGACGAAGATTTTATTCATGTTATCAGAACACGGTTTTACCAAACGTTGCTAATAGTGTCTGTAATCCTAATAAGCTGCCATTTATTTCTCATATTTATTTCGAGCACAAGCTTTAAAATTTATATTCGTACAAACCTCAAAACGAGGCAGCCTTCAACAAGTCTGTGATGATCTGCTTGTGATAACTCGCTTTTTTTTACTCTATATTTCGTCGGACAGCTATCTTATTTCGGATTTCAGAAAGGCTGAAATTGAATTGAACAAAAAATTGAGAAGGAAGCAATTTCCCAGTCTAAGACTTAAAACCTCTTTCCGAAAAACTACTCTATCAGTTTGATAACAGAAAATAGTTCATGAAGGAAGTTCCATAGACGAAACCCTAAGAGATTTTAAAAACTTTTCACTGCCGTTTTCAAAGACTCGTAGGCGGTGTTAGATCAAACTTCCCTCGCCAAAAGGTGGGGAAAAATTTAGTTTTTACTAAAACCGTCATTACTCAATATATTAAAAAGAAGTTTAACGTGAGTAAAGCATCGGACCCGATGGCATATATGGAAAATCTTTACGCGATGTACCGATGAAATCGTTCCCCTATCTTTTGGAGTGGCTCAAATCGATGGAGATAACATGGTAAACTTCCAAATCAGTGACCAGTCGGATAACCTTGATCCTAAAAAAAGCTAGCCCAACAATATAAATAATTGGCGCCCTTACCGGACTCAATATGAGTACCGAAATTCTCTCAGGGGTCTTAGTGCCTCTACATTGAACCAATTTTTCTACTATAACTAGGAAAAGAACAAAAAGGTTTCCTTAGGGTGGAGAAATTGCTGATATTTCTATTAACATGTAACAGCTATTGGAAATGTTCGTCAAAGAGGCACTTATGGAGCTGTAATTGCTGTGGACTTTACGAAAGCATTTGACACAATACAGCATCGCCATATTTTTAGATCAATAAAAAAGTACTCCCCAAAAAATATTTTAACCCTATAAGAGCTCTTTATATAATGGCACTTCAACTATTTCCTTAGGAGAAAAGAAAGTGAATCTATAATTTTAAAGAAAAGTTGCCGTCAAGGCTGTCCGTTGGCCCCGCTTTTATTTATAACTGGCCTTATAGAATTATGTGATGCAATCACAAAAAAATACACAGGCTTTGGAGTAGACTTTGGCTCATCAAAAACATTAATTGATATGTATGCTGATGATGTCACGCTAATGCTCGAAGCCAATCTCCCAAGAGCAACTATTGAGACGGATTGAAGTAGTTCTGAATCATTTCAGAGTATTTGAAAAAAGATCTGGGCTGATGATAACATTAAAAAACTTCAATTCTTCCTATTGGAAAATGGAACCCTGGTAATGACCTTAAAGTTTCAGGTTGC
Organism: Caligus rogercresseyi; assembly: GCA_013387185.1. Taxonomy (NCBI): domain Eukaryota; kingdom Metazoa; phylum Arthropoda; class Copepoda; order Siphonostomatoida; family Caligidae; genus Caligus; species Caligus rogercresseyi. The sequence goes on along the minus strand of CP045906.1, from coordinate 13,939,590 downwards.
TCAATAAGGGGAAGCTTGGAGATCTTAGGAATTTCTTGGGATGCGATGGCGCCTCTGAATCAAATTGGTTTAATATGAAAAATCATATTAGCCATTCGATTCCACTGTGGAGAAAATTCAATCTCCAAAAGAGGATTGACTTTTACAACTTCTCGATTGTCCCATCTGTTATATATAAAGCTTCATCTCTGCCTTGGTTGGCTGAGAGAGCCATTGCCGAAGAACAAACATGGCTAAACCAACTATTTCATCGAAGTTATCTGAGCGCCTTAAAGAGACCAAGACAACAGTTAGGGGGAGGATTAAATTCACTCTCCAGAATTTTACCAAAAATTTATCAAAAGCTTTTAATAGATATGTCAGCTCATCCCCACTCTGAGTGGCGCTCAATTTTTACGTCAAGCGACGCTTTCACTTGGCTAATGTTAGGTACTGATTTTATAAATGAAAAACTAGTAGAAATGTCCACCTTTTTAGCCTCCATACAAAGAATTATTTGGAAAGGCTCCCCTATTTTTACGTCAAGTTTTACAGTAGATATTGTGCGGCAGAATTGCAATAAAAATATTATTTTAAAAATCTTCTTGATCCAAAGAATCTAGAACTCATTGCACTGTCCAAAAGAATATTTACATTCCCTGATTTAGTCCGTGAACCTATTTAACAACGGTAGATTCTCCTTTCCCTTGAAGAGAGCTGCTATAAGGCATCAAGTGCCGGTACCCTGGCATTTAAGGATGTCCTTTGGATATGACACAGGAGAAGAGCTGACCAAATATGCAACAAGTACTTGGAAGAATTAGACCTTCCAAGAACTTGGAAATCACGCATAATGTGCTCTGTGTCAAAGGTTTGGGACGGAAATAAATTTACAGCGCAGTTCCAGGTTTCTTCTGGTTGTATATTTTATAATACACCTTGTAAAAACTGTGGACTATTGTATAATAGTACTGTCCATGCTTTTGCCAAGTGCCCAGTTCTTGACATCTTGAGGGAGTTTGTCACTCTAAACGTCAAAGGGTCACAAATAAATCGTGCCTGCTCTACTTCTATTTGGGCTAAACTCAAATCCCAGAAGTGCCTCAAAAACCCGTGCTTTGGAGATTTCTCTATCAAGTTGCAGAAGCTATATTGCACAGAGGTTAACGCTCTATGAGCATGTTTGCTCCGAGGACTTGAGGGCTATTTTTATTGCAACGGCAGCTCGATACTCGAGTTTATCTATAAAGATACCAAAAGTGGGCTCGTCGTCATGGAATTTTGCGGGAGATTTAGTGCGGTTTTATCCTTCTTGTTGTCAGAACCATTTACGGTTTTTAAAACATTTAATTAAGGTTAACCAGAGGTTTAAATTTACAAAAATTAGTAGGCCATATCTCCTTCACTGTTAACACGAGTTGTTTTTTCTTGAGATTCCCTGTGTAGTGATAATAATGCCTTCTCATGTTTTCCCAATCTTCAACTTGCCGTCGTGGATATCCTGATTTACTTAGTGGAGATCTCTTCGATCTTTGGGTTCGAGAGAAACCGAAACTGGTGGCAATCTTCACCTTTGTCATCACCGACACCATGAGGAAGATATGAAAGTTTCCAAGGATCTGGGTTGGAAGAGCCGAATGCTTTTGTACTTTTTTTTTTTTTGCTGTTCTTAGATATTTTAAATATTGATAAACCTTTTTAGTAGGTGCCTACAATCGTTGTGAGTATTTGTATTATTATTTTGTATTATTTTAGATAAATTTGTTAGTAGATTTGGCTTTAGTTTAGGGTTTTAATTTTTAAACTATAAGGTTTATTTATATATAATGCTATATGTAACTACCCTAAACGAATAAAGTCTCTTAAAAAAAAAAAAAAAAAAAAAAAAAAAAACAAAGCATTGTTGATGAATTCCAAGTTTAGTTGTTTATCTGTTGAAAAGTAAATGTATTGACTTGATATCTAGACAAAAAAGAAAGTATTGGTGCTTCATCTTACCTATAATGATACTTTATATGATTTCTTTTGTTATTGAATGGTCTTATTTCATCACTAGTTAATAAATTCATTGATTATCAGAGAGATAATAGTGTTCTTTATTAAATACATACCTAAGAAATCTAAATTATATTTTCAAAAATAATAATTGGCATTTCCCCTCTGACACTCATGGCATTAATAATATAGTCTCATAAATATCAAAGATATAATTACATAGTCTCTCAGACTACTTAGTCAATGGAACAACCGCTGGTTTTTCATTTTTTTTATTTTTTCTCCTCCTGAATTTAAATAGCCGCGTCATTTTTTTCCTATGAATTTTAATAGAAGGTAGAGTGTTATTGTTGTTTATTTTTTCTCTCTTGCTCAGTCTCAAAGAAAAAAAAGAGGAAATCTTACATAAATCCGAGCCATCATACATTCCATTTAAAATAGCATGAATGTGCCTTCGTACGTGAATTTCCATATACCCATTGTCGCCTGCCTCCACTTGAGTGAATGAAGAAGAGAAAAACCATTCCCTTAATTCGGAGGAGTCTTCCATCATCCATGATTTGGAAGCATTTATTTTATTCAGGCGTGAAGGAACTTTAATGTTTAAGGTGAATGGACTTACTTTTTTTTTAAAGTAGTTGGAACATTGTTTATATATATATATATATATATATTATATATATCTATATATAATATATATATATATATATATATATATATATATATATTAGGGTTGTTCTTATTTTTTCAAATGTTTGAAATGTTAGCGACTTTGTGGATTTTCTGTTTCTGGTGATAAAAGAAGACGACATACAAGTTGAACAAAATGGTCAACATTACGAGGTCGCGCAACGAGGTCCTAGTTTTAAAAATTTAGTAAAAATATAGTTTTTCCGCAAATTCTTCTTCAAAATGGTGGACGTTACAGACTTCAATATTATTACTATTTAAAGGAAATCTAATTTACTACAGACGTATGTTGATGTTTTTAATAAAGCCAAGTTTTCAGTAAAAACAAGCAAGTATATGAGATATCGATACCATTTGGTAACGGCAGTTATGTAACCCGATAGGAAGAAAAAAAGAAGGGAGAGAAGTGAGCAAAATACTCCCTCCCTTCTTTTTTTCTTCCTATCCAGGTAACACTAACATGATTACCAGAGGGTAATCGGATATTTTCATATCAAAAGATCATTTTTGGGGGAGAGTAGTATTTGCTTATATCTCTTAAAGTATAGCGACTTTTTAGAACACAAAAAAATCAAATGAAGCTTGGTTACCAGCTTTAATATTTTGGTATACTAAATCTATCAATTTAATAAGTAGAGAGTTATATGTACATTAAAAAAAGCCTATCTCGCGTACAAAATGACGCATATAATGGATTATAAATGCGTCAGAGACAAAGTAAAATTTTGAGAGGATACCTTGACGCAAATCTAAGAAACACATTATTATTTATTTTTTCATAATCGATTTCTTATAGGTCAATACAGCTCTGAATCATATGATGTAAACTCAGATTGTACTGAATTCTGAATTGATAGAATGCAACCAAGGTCATTTTTGGATTTATCATCTAAAGTTTTACTAAACTTAAAAGTACTATTTTACTCTGAAGCGAACAAGTCATCTTCTACAGGCGAGTGAAGTTAATTGATACAAAAAAGCTATGAAATAAGCTAACAATACACACTCCCTTTATTGCTTTGTTTTTACTGAAAACTTGCTTTATTAAAAACATCAAACATACGTCTGGTAGTAAATTAGATTTCCTTTAAATTAATATTTTTTATTGAAGTCTGTAACGTCCACCATTTTGAAGAAATTTGCGGAAAACTATATTTTTACTAAATTTTAAAACTTTGACCTCGTTGCGCGACCTCGTAATGTTGACCGATTTTGTTCAAACTTTGTATGTCGTCTTCTTTTATCACCAAGAAAACAGAAAATCTACAAAGTCGCTAACATTTCAAACATTTGAAAAATAAGAACAACCCTAATATATATATATATATTTATATATATATATATTATATTATATATCAGAGCTGAGACTACCGAATGTTATCGGTATTCGTACTACCGACGTTAGATTTCCAATATCCCAGCCGATTATACGATATTCGGTAGAAACTAACAAATACCAAATCGATTGACAATCGGTACGGTATATTTGAAAGATGACTTGTGTAACTTAACATAGAGACATAAATATTAGATAGCTTATTTCCTTCAATAGCAGAGAAACATCGTTCAATGTCGCTTGCCCAGCACTCCCTTGTGTGAAGAACCTTGAAGTTCGCAAAATAAATAAACAACTACAACTTATATTATTATAGAGCAGACACATAAATAGACATTCAATATAAGCTTATGTTAGCATTTGATACTAGAGTACCTGAAAGTGCATTTAATATAGAAAATAAGAGACAGTAAAGAAAAATCAATCTATAGCCTTCCATTTCTTACAAATCCAATTACATATATAATTTATATAAGACTAGTATGTGATAATTTCAAATAATCTCTAATAAATTATAGTTTTAATTGTCCTTTGTTATAAACTGTCGAATTAAATGCATATCAAGAACGTAGAAGCAGATACATAAATAAATGTATCTCTTTCTAATCTACCGTACCGAATATCAATCGATACTTTAGATATATAATGAAATCTACAAATACTGATATCGATTGGTAGAAGGTATATACCGATATCGAACCGGTGTAGATTTTTCTACCGAATCTCAGCTCTAATATATCTATATATAATACATACATACATTCTTTATAAAAACAAATTTAGAAAAATATCAATTTATTCATGCAAAGTTATGTCTTTTGTTTATTTGAGAAAAAAATACCAAAGTCCAAACGAATTGAGTTTCGAGTCTTTCATCCAGTTCAGTTCGAATGATCACACAACTACTTTACTATGTAACTTAACTCAATACCACAGGGAAAATGTCAAACAGGTAAGCAAAGTTACAATTTCTAGGAAAGTCACGAAATAATAACAATTCTTACTGGGACCGTTACTATATATTTAATAAAAGGGGGCTTACCCATCCAAAAACTGTTTATGGGATATTCCTCTATGATTCATTGATTAAAAAGAACCATACATTTAATGATAGAAAATGGCTATCTAATGTAAACTTTATATATTTAAACATCCAACCTCATTTCTTCATTACAAATGACAATATATATTCTTGAATCAATGAAACACAAAGTGAAGGGATGGTTTTCAATCCTTCATCAGTCAAAGTCTAAATACCAAGGAATGCGTAGCAGAAAAGGGGATAAAATATATAATACGCCCAGTGACGTCATTGTAAGGTAACAAACATAATCGTATTATTGCATAAACTCAATCCATCGACTTCATTGAAAGGTTCCATTTATATATTCCATGACGCAGTTTTTAAAACTCATTCAACATGAGGCAGCCATTTAGATTGAAATTTTTCGTCATAAAAAACAGCTGATATTACGGAGCAAAATTTTTCTTCTCCTTTATGTTCTGTAAGAAAATAAAGGGACGATTGCAAGGTATTGTGAGAGCGAATCCCTTGATGGCTCCATTAACACATAGCAACCAAAGAAGAATCTCCCTCTTAACTTTAACAAGAGCTAATCGTTCATTATTGAAGTAGAGCCATAAGGCAATTATCCAATCTGTTCCACATGACTCAAGAGAAGTAAAGAGCGCAGGGGAAAAAACGAACATGATCCTCTCCATAATTAACTCCTGAGGGATGAGCAGGTCTCTGATGAGATAGGTCCAATGCCCCTAGGGAGGGAGAGGGAAGTGATTATCTGCACGAAAGAGAGACATTTTGACTTAATAGATAAAGAGAATTTAAAACTTGCCAATACATGCACCACGGAAAATTATTAATATATGAGCCAAACATAACAAACATTCTATTGAGTATGCTTTGATGTTTTAATCATTAATAGCTGCAATAGGAGGATTCAAAGGATTCGTATAATAAGAAGGGACAAAACGTATTTAGGGAAAGGGGTTTCTTCTCAATGAATTGATTTTAAAGATTGCAAGTAAAGTGAATACTTTTTGTATGACACCTCTGTTTTTCTATTATTCCTTTTTTCTTTCGACCACTCTCATTTCAAAAAGCTCCACCTCTTTCTCTATCTCAACCTATATTTTAACAATAAAGATAAAAAATTGTCGCTCAGATAATTTTAATTAACTATAAGGCCGTGTATTTATCATTAGATTATGTTACATTGTAAAGTGAAGCAAAAAAAGTTTACTAAACTCATGTTGGTAATCTATAATAGTTTATTTGATGTGTTTTTGATGCGTCGCATCCCTATCGTTCGTTTTATTTGCTCTTTTGTATTTTATTATTACGTCATGCTACATAGTTTCGGGGTGTTTTTTTTATGTGATTGGAAGAAGGACCAAAAAAGCAGCGTGTCCCTTCTAATAAATTGTGTTAAACTATTATCATACAGTCCATTATTCCATCCGGGGGTGAAAGGCTCTTGCCGAAAAGAAGGGAGAAAATTCGTGTGGAATTTATTACATGCATTTAAAACTCTTTAAATCAGTTCTAAGTCTTTACAAGTACAAAACTCAGTATATATATTATATATATATATAACGAACATGATATCTCAAAATTTACGATAATAAAAATTAAAAGGAATAACTTAGCTCAACTATTTTGTAAGAATAATTTATGTTGTAAATATATTTTTGAACCATTTAAATTCGTAGACTACATCCTCAGTGAAGTTTACTAGTCCTTTAATTATTACAACAGTCAGTTAAGTAATTCTTTTCACTTTCTGAACCCTTAGATTCATTGGCAATGTCAAAAAGACCCAAACAGTTTTTTTTTGGCTGTATTTTTGTTATTTTAATTTTTATCAATTAAGCTGTATTCCTCAAATAGAGTCTCTTTGACATTAGCCAAATGTTTTGTATCTACATTTTATATGTTTTAGTAATTGCAATTTTTGTATCTTGCATAGATGGGGTCAAAAAAGACAGTGTGTTTATAGTGAGAATGTTTCACAGAGGAACATCCAAACACTGAAATCAATATTGGATATATGTCCCATTAATAAATATTTTTAGATCATAAAATTTTTCTATAACCAAAATATAAAAAACAATATTATCTTACACCAAGTAATATATTTTTAAGTTTACGACCAAAAACCTATTCATTTAAACTTGTGGTCCTTTTTGATCCTCCTCATGGAAGAGTGTCCATGAATGGCATTGGTAGGTCATGCATCTAAGGGTAAAGAACCGAAATATATATGCCGAAGCACTAAATTATGACAAGTTCTGGTGTCCATTGTTATTTGTGTTGCTGTCACTGAAATAGTACCCCGATTTATGAAAAAATGTCATCGAATTGGCGAAATGTCAATGGCTCTTTTTTGATGTCGCTATTAATCTCAAATATTATTGAGTTGATCTTTGTTTATTCCTTATGCTTTTAGTTATGTTCATTTAGAATTTGAAAGATAGAGTTGTGATTTTATTTAATATATGAACATCAGCAAATTGATTGGGTTTATATATATATATATATATATATATATATATATATATATATATATATATAATATATATATAATAAATAACTGTATTAATTCAATGAAAGTATACGTAATTTAATGTATAAATAAACATTGTAGTTTAAAATTAGTTCCCCTGAATAAGTTTAAATTTATTTAATTCATCCTTCTATCCATTTAAACAATGGTATCTATGATATTACTCTCGCTCATGATTAATTTAAAAAAAACTTTGAAAAATAGACGTGAAAGTTGAAATCGGTACTAAAATTTGTGTTTACTCATATGTGGTCAAAATAAAATCACAACATAAGCTTTTAAAAAAATATACTGTTGTAGGTTATTTCAAGTCACCGGTTAATAGTTCAGCATTACTTATCTGATCTGGAGATTAATAAAAATAAATGATATACATCTGCAGGCTGAGGTTTGTCCATTACTTCAAAAACATGTGCAAGAATATTTTTTTTGAAAAAAAAACTTTGACTTTATGTTGCTAAAATGGTTAAAAAAGTTTTTTTTTCTTTTTTTCAATCTAAAAGTTGAAGATAAATTGATGAGGAAAGAAGGAAAAAAATGGGACGAACTAAAGTTTTCTTTCCTTACATTGAAACTTATTGAAAAACTTTCATTGTACACAGTAATAAAAATATATATTGGAACTAATATAATGTTCATTTGAATTTTTTAATTATTTTTTTGTATAAAGAAACATTCTCTCGCTTTTGAATTATTTTTATCTGAAATATTGTCATTTTTTTTATGTTGCCAAAAAACTTATGATAGCAAAAATATATTTAATTTATTTTTATGCAGTGCATGGCGACAAACTATTAGCATATGGGGGAGAACAAAGGGAGGGGAGAGGTATAAGCAACTTTCCTTGAGATTAAGTGTTTAATTCATGAAAAAAATAGTATTTATAGATGCACGAAAGTATTTGTGCAGCCTATAAAAAACTAGAAAAGGAATTATTCTTCATCAAGTTGAGGAGCGGAAAAAATGAATGGGAAGGAATAAAGTAATAATGAAGAAGACTCCTAACGGAATGAAAGGCATTAGTTGAGCCAAGGAGGACTTTGGTGTCCCTGTGTGACGTCAGTGAAGGCCAGATATCCTTGTAAGACGGTATATACTAGGCCTTCCTCGTCAAAATCGAACGATGGCAAGGCTGTTCTAGGAGCGCCATGTGTTTTTTTTAGTTTTTGTTTAGCAGAGAAGCGTGCAGGTCAGCTTCAAGTATCCCAATATAGGTGAAAAATACTCTGGAAGATATATTTAGGTAAGGGAATAGGTGGATTCGGAGAGCTCTTCTCCATCGTCACTGGACTCAGTGACTTCATTTACTCGGTGATCCAATGATTCGCGAATAATGTTTCCATGTGCTGAACCATATTTTGGACGTGTAAAAATGGAGGAGCTTTTGGTGGATTGACGCGCCATTATCAAGTATGCATCTTCTCCAGCAGGCTAGAGGGATTAAAATACATCGGCTTGCAGGGATCATCGTTTTTATTAAATGATATTACACTGCAAGAATACATTCTTGGATATGTAAATAGTTCATCCCAAATCCATATAGATATATAGAGGGCTTAATGGATTCTTCAAGAATACGTCATTGTGCCCAATATAAGGGGTGCGATAGCCGTGCGTGTTAAGGCGTGTTCAACTCTCAATACTGGGGTCGCAGGTTCGAATACTCCCGAGAGGGGATGGTCATTTTGGGTCTACCTCATTGATAAGATCCTAGGTTCGAGTGACTAATTTTAATGTTATAATGCTTATTCATATCCACTCGGATGCAATTCTATCGAACATATAGGCAAAAATTAAAATAAAAACAAATCTTTATATCTCTATGATGAGCTTACGATGACGTAGTATAAATTACTTTGTTTAGTTTGGGCACTGTCGACAGCTGAACGATGTTTATCTGCTGTTGAAGCGAATAAGCTCTCTACACCTTTAAATTTGTATGCCCCAATCACGTCTGCTACCACATCTCTCCTCACTCCTTCATCCTCCATCCGCTATAAGGTTTGAAGGACACAGGACAGGTGTGAAATGCCTCGCTTGTTTGCTGTCCCGAAGCATACTGGCAAGAATCACGTCAGGGTCATCACTTTAGCGGACGGATGAGGAAAGACGGACTTGATAATGGTGAGTGGATCAACATACCCAACCAAATTTTATACCACAAACAATTATATAGTGAACATTTGGTTAAAAAATAAATATACAGGGCAAAATAAAATGTGGAAAGTAATATAATTGGAAATAAGAATGAAAGAGGATTACACAATTTTGAAGCATTATTTCTGACTTTTCACGCTATTGCTTATTAAGTTTGATATAATTGTTTCCGTTAAGATACAGATAAGCATTTTTGGCAAAAAATAAGTCTATCAAACCTGGAATCTTTTAAAAGTGTTTGACCTTCCCCTTTTAGGGTCGAACAAAATTGAGTATCAAACATGCTTTGACTGAGCTCATTTGCTCCCTTATTAATATATATATATATATATATATAAATCCCGTAATAATAGCATATGAGTAAAAAGGCAATTGTTTGTAAATTGTTCGTATGTTTTAGTATCCTCTGTATTAGTAAACACATATTGTAAAAGTATCTAAGTATAAATGCAAAGGTGAATGCAAAAAGTGACATCCTGATTGCATAAACTAATATCTTGAGTCTAGCATTTTTTTTAATGCCACAACATTAACACAGTATGGTTAAAGTAACTTATATATTGAATTAATCAAATTTCAGTGTTTCAAGCCCTCATTTAGAAACAACAATATATAGTTAGTGTTCAATAATTTGTATATATTAAAGCTTTATATTAAATATGTTTTCTAGGACATCATTTACAAAACAAATCCTGTTTATATAATGACCACAAATCTTAAATATAACATGTATTAAGTATGCTGATTTATGCAGTATATTATTTCAACCGGATACTCAAGGACATTATTTGTACTATACATTTTTTTCTTCATCAGCAAGGTCTTTATTCTATTTTAATATAGACAACGCTAATTCTATAAAAATAACAGATAATAAAAGGAAAATTGTGTTTGATAAAAACATAAATAAACATTCTAGTTTAAATTATCCTCCTTTTAAAGACCACAAATTCTTATAACAAGTAATTAGCATACAGTTTAATTAATATATAATATATTAGGGGGTATTATAAAAACCTAATATTAAGATATCAAATTTATTCCCCCGCGAAAGTTGCGTCATAAGAAACTAAATGATCGTAGAAAAATGGATTTTGGTTTGACCCCCCCCCCCATTACCCCCCCCTAAATTGCGTTCAAAGGTTCGTTATGAAGCAAAACTTTTTGTTATTACTCATTTGAAAAAAATTGGGTGTACAAAATTTGCTAGGATCAATTTATGACTTTGTTATTTTTTGCAAATTTTTGTCAAATATATTTTTAGAGCGCAATAGTTACGTTTTTTTAAATAACAGCTCCTACTAGTTTTTTTTTATAGTTTCAAGAAGGAAAACAAAACGATGTACTCATGTTGTTTTTTAAGTTATTTTTAAATTCGTTTGCTTTTCACATCTTAATTTCATACAGTAACTCCCTCACATGTTGAGAATATAAATCTATGAGGATTAAATCAATAATAATCTCAAATAGGGGGGGGCAAACCAAAATCCATTTTCTCCGATCTTTAGTTTCTTATGACGCAACTTTCGCGGGGGATAAATTTTGATATCTTAATATTATGGTTTCTATAATACCCCTAATTATATATGAAATCAATAAGTATTACTAAATAGTAAATTAGGAAAAAATAATATAAATCTTTTTCATTGAGACATCACATTTTAATAACAAGAAATGTATTTCCATTACCTACTAATTTGAACATCTAGGCAATTTAGATGCAATAGTTTAGTTTTAAACCGAAATCGATCATTACTAAATTTAAAAATATATGTGACAACATTCACCTATTTTAATTATTGGGATGCAACTATGAATATATGATAAACATTTTAGCATTAAATGACTCAATCAACGTACACCCATTTTTTTCTCAGTGATATTGTTCAAATGTACCTTACCATTTGAGAGGCGAATCTGAGCCCTCAATATGAAGAGATGAACTCACCGTTGCACATTGAAGTTACGTGTTCCCTGTATTTTTGTCATTGCTTATTTTATAATAATTAAATTTTCTTGATCTACATAAGTATAATGGTTCTTCCAAACATCCAGTTTGGATTTCTGAGTGGGCGCCCGACCACAGCTTATCTCCCACATATGTAAAATGCAGTAGGAGTTTTTGAATTTGACCTCTCTGCTGCCTTTGACACCGTCATTCAGCTACTACTGTTACCCCAGCTGGGGAAGCTTGAGATCGCAGGCACGTAGCTAAAGTAGTTCCAATTATATCACACTAACGGTTCCCAGCGTGTAGTGTGTAACGGCGCCGAGTACTTCAAATACAGAGTAAGGCAGGGCTCCACTCTTGAACACATTCTCTGTCATGGACGTCAGCTTCTGTATCAGCATATGTGTTTAGGATTTTATTTATTTGTTTATTTAAATAATTAATTATCGCCTCAACGACCTGTTATAAATATAACCAATGTGTTTCTTGAGACTACACTTTATTAGAAGCACTTAAAATTAATTTTAAAATGAAATAAATAAATATAATGCACTTCTGGGTGCAAAATCGCTGGTTGCAAAAAGGTTATCGGATTACCAGCCTCTTCAGCCTTCAAATTTGAAGGCAATATTCCTGGCAGCTGCGGCGAGATATGGTTCCCTGAACCTTAGGATCCCATCTACAAAGGATGATTCTTGGACTTATGGAGCCCAAGAAAATCCGATATTTCCCTTCCCGTTCTCCTCTCTACAAGGACATCATCAAAAACTTTTTAAAAATTGAAGGATTTTAAATAATTAATGTTTATTACGTATATTGGAATTTTTATAATGTTTTGTCAGTTTTAATTATAGTTTTTTAAATAATTGTGTGTTCATTTGTGATGCTTAAATTTTAAACTAAAATGTTTATTCATGATTAATTCGCATTAGCATCACTTTATATATATTTCCTTTGTTTTATATTTATTTCTATGAACTGTGTCAATTAAAAAAATGTATTTTTGACTCAAATATCTGTGACACAATGAATATAAAATCAAAATGAGAAAATAAACTTTTTAACACATTTGTTTTTACCTACTATCAAATATTCAAAGTTGAAAGAAAAATACATATACATTGAAGCCTTACGTTTTAAACATAACAAATGGAAGTGACATCGAGAATCAAGATCTAAATACTCATATGCTGAAATGTACTCGAGAGCTGAGAAAACAAAAACAACAACAACAATTTGATAAATTCCAGGAGACATATCCGATGTAAAGTACATCTGTACAGATGTATATTTACATATAGTTACAGCATTTGAAACCCAAGACATCAAGCAAGAAGAGGGATAATAAAATAGGTACATAGCTCAATTTGAACCATAGTAGTACACTTTATACATGAGGAAATCTTGATATAGGTATATGTCAGATGTATATTTGAATAAGAACTATTCTTCTTCTATTACTTCTAGTGGTAACTTCATATTTATGTAAATTCCTGTTGAAATATTGTCTACTTGGAAGCATGTATGGGAGTAAATGTGGTAAGATTATACATATTCTATCAAATTACTCCAGTTGTATTTGGTCAGTTTGTATTGTTTTCTTCTTCATAAAAGTTGGGAAATAAAATGTGATATGTGAAAGCAAAGAAGTTGTGAAATATATATTACTTCTTGAACTAGATTAACTAATTATGAGTTCATAAATACTTAAATCGAGAAGATTGAGTCGAATTCGATCGTCAAATTATGTTTTTCTTCCATTTCTATACAAGCCCGAAGAAAAGATACACATTCAATCCCCATATTTGAGACCCTAAAAGACAGATATCAAGTCTTTTTTTTTGTTAAAAAAGGTTCCAGCTAAATCAGCGACAAATAATTATACAAAGTTAATTAATTGCTCTATTTTTTAACGCATTCCCAACCATTTATTTAAAAACAAAAACATATATATTTAGCTCATATTAAACTTATTCAGCATGTAACAGAAGCCCCAAACACTGTCACCATATTTCAAATAATATCTTAAAGCATGCCATAAACAATTTTACAAAAATAATCATAAAAAATAATTCGTTAATTGAGTTATTTTTTAAATCCAAATATTTTACGTATCATAAAAGCATCCTTTAAGCAGCATTTCATTGTTAGCTACTAAAGGGAAAAACAAACGCGTATTTAACAGCAACTCATCCATTCACTCTGCCACCCAAGATGAAGAAGAATACCGTCAATCCCCCCCCCCCTTAAAAAAGAGCATATTTCCAAATGAGCTAATGGCTATTTATTTATTTTCCTTTCCCTTCATGGGTGGTCCGTTGGGTTAAGGGAGTGGTGTCACATTTTTGAATAATTGATTCAACTGTTTTGATTTGGATGGGGTGGATTGTTTGGATATCGAGCGTCGGCACACGTCGTCCCTAATGAGCCATATTCCCCTCACTTGACACTTCATCATCTCCATGCCTCTTCTTCCCTCCCTAACAACAGCTGATTATTATATTATTGTCATTCACATACAGATAACATTGATTCTTACCATTGAGCGAAAAGGAATACATAAAAAGATGCCTCTACAAGGACTTTTTTCTATAACCTGATTGGTTAAAAGAGAAGGAATCGCAATACAAACACTACACCACTTTAAAGACATATGCCACGGCTTTGTTTACCTGAATCACTAACTTTTATATAAAGGAGAATTAAATAATTAAGTATCAAACTATTTTAAAAAGAATACAATTTTCCTTAAATATCTATTTAATATGCATTTTATATACATAAATAACTGATGTTTGTTAGAAAAAAGAATAATTAATATATAAATTTTAAAATGATCATGACGTATTCTATATTTTAGGTTCTTAATCTGTAATATTTATACACTTTTAATACTTTGTCCGAAAGATACTCACTAGAGGGTTGGTGTTCTTTTCTCTGGCGTCGAATATGCATTCTTATGGGAGACAAGTCTATTGAAGTAATACATTTTAAAGAGACGAATAAAAAACAAGTATTATGAAAAAAGGTATCATTTCACACTTGTCATAGTTGAAGGCTTGAAAATTAACTTAGGCATTTCTTTTTTTTTTTTTAGGATAGTAAATATATGTTTTTTTATTCAAATAATTATCTCTAAGCTATTTAGATCAGAGCATAAAGAATAAACTAATATACCGTAACAGATCCTTTAAATTAATTATCCAATTATCTCCTATTATTACTGTTGATATAACAAAGCAGCAACTCTTAACTTTCAAGTTAAAGGAGAAAAAGTTTCTCCTACGTTTTATTTAGCCTAATATGGACATTTAATAAAAAACAGTTGGTATTATGAAAACTCGAGTAACATAATAGATATATATCCTTTTAACAAATAATTTATTTTATATACATATCCTTTGAATATCTAAAGATCTAGTATTGTCATTAGTCATATAAAACACTATATGTTTATATTTATATCTCTGAATGGACTTCCAATCAATTCATTTACGTATATTTTGATTCGATTTTTGCTATATTACATATTCATTTGGATTTCTTACTCACTCTAAGCATAGAGCATTAAGAGGACTTATTCCCTCCAATTAGCGAAGAAACATCGTTGTTCAGCTGTATTCAGGACACAATGGCGTATTTCTTTGAAGAATCCATCCTCCAATAGCAAAGACACATCGTTCATCTCTATTCTGGACACAATGAAGTATGCCTCTGAAGAATCCAATAAGCTCTCTATATCTTTATATCTCTATGATTCTAAGCAGCAATGTTTATATTGATATATCATTAGGGACATCTAAATGATTGCTCTCATGAACTCATCAATAAGCATGCTTTTCTTCTATTTTAGACATATACTAGTCAGGCTCCATTATTTGACATAATGGATGAAACAAATTAAGCATTAATTAATGAGAAGGAGAAGGTGCTTTATGCAAGGAATACTACATGTAAGGATGACTTTTTTAGCGCGCCGGGAAATCAGGACATTTAAATTTTCCTCGTATTAACTCTGCTAATGTATATATATTTATGTTTTAGTGGTTTATATTCCTATTAGAATAAAATATTTAATATAAAACTTCCTGAGTTAATTCACTCCTTGATGAATTTGGAGAAAATATGTGTTGAAATACACCTTGTTTTACTAAAGAATAAAATACTACTGAAAAGGAATAAGTACCTACTTAGGTAAAGAGTCCCCTTCTATGTAGTTGATAGTTTTACTTGCTTTATACGATTAATAGGTCATATCAGAAGAGTCTATTCAAAGGATTCGTAAATATCATGAGATCGAGGCTCATGAAGTAAGATAGACAGTACTTTTAAGGATACATTTATTCTCACTGAATGATGCTTGTAAATAAGTGAGAGATACTCTTTAGCAATATTCACTCTCTTTTATCTTTTAACAAATCAGTCCACGAAAAAAGGTTTGTAATCATTATTCATATTATAAATAGAAAGCAAGATGTGTGAGCTTGTAATAACAGCAATAATAATGGGATCCTCAGCTGACTATTTCATGATAATAATGATTATTTACATAGAGGGAACATCAATACATGGGGACAATAAAGGGGTGTGCCGCCGCCGCCGCCCGCCCCGTGGTTAATCCAATTCCTTCCTGCTTATGACAGTAATAGCAGTAATAATAATAATATTCAATCCATACGGGAACTAGATATATATCTGAGGGCTTTAGTCGAATGATTTATCGATATGGAATAAGGGGGAAAAGAGCGGGATGAATCACTTAGGGCTCCTGGTGGGTGGATGATAGTGGATGATAATGTCTTCAGTAGATAAAGAGTTGTGATCCGACTTAAGCCCTCCCCCCCCCTCCTCTAACCAGGGGTTCATATCTAATAAAAATAATAATAATTGTGGTGTGGTCGTCGACTTAGTAACTCCTTAATATGAAAATGTTATATGGAAAAGTATATATATATATTTGTATTATTTGGGGAATAAATCAACACATTATATACTTTTTTTGCATATATTGCTATAATGAGTAACGTTTGTAGAGATATAAATAAACATCATAGCGTGTGAATTATTTGGATCGGGATTAACTCATTCTAAACTATTTTTGCCTATGCTGTTATATTGAGGGGCATTTGAAGAGATATAAATATACATTATAGCGTGTGAATTATTATATTGCAACTATAATCTTTTCAAAGAAGTTGATCAATAATTAAGTATTTTTTTGCTAAATCAATAAAATAGTTTTATTGATTAATAAATCAAAAAGTCATTACATTAGAAAGAGGAGCGTTGAATGCATGTCTTGGGAGGATTTCCCCCCCCCCATCATATCTTTTTTTGCATTTGATTTCTTATAAGTACAGGCGTAGGCATAACAATCTAAAATGGCACTCCAGCATAAGAACATTAAATGATCAAATCAAGCTGTATGAAGTTTCTATAAGAAGTAACTTTGATCTTTAGTTTGGGTTCAATCAATTTAGTTTGGGTCTGAATGTCTTGGCTACGAAGGGGGCCGTACATATTCTTGCCGAACAGGCATCGAGTAGCCGATTGAGGTCGTCCTTTAGAGAGGCATCTCTCCTTTTTGCATTCCCTTCGGGTTTTTAATGGCGTCCCTATGAATAGTATTACAAGAAAAAGATAGATTGTAGCTTTTAGCTATACATTGATACAAGTAATAAGGACGGTATTTAGAGTGTTGAGAAAGGATATTGACTATAAATAGCGTAATGTGTATGTACTAAATAGCATCTCCTTTAGGGCAAATAAGATTCAAATCAAAAAGTTATAAGGGATCTTCTTGAAAGCGGCATGGAACGCATGATATTCTCACCTATCATAAACTGACAGGCTACTTCGAATGATTCACAACAACATTTATTTATGTAACATAATTGAAGTCATTCTCTATAACTAATTTTCATTTTTTTTTAAATGTATTCAGCTTTTCTTGTAGATTACAGAGTCATAATAAAATACAAAGATCATACAATGGAATGACTAATACTTCCCTTCACCTTTATGACATAGTTTTCTTGTCATTACTCTTGAAATATATATCAGTTTAATTATTCATAAGGCTGAATAGGAATTGGAAAGTTTGTCAGATGCTGACGATAGACCTCAACGTTTTTCATTTTTCTCTAAAGACACCCAACAGTCTATATACTAGAGAGTTGAATGACTGATGAATGAGCTTCATTAACATTCATTTAACGACTTTGTTAATCAAATTGGGCCCTTTATTTCATAGACACCAGTTTGGAGATGGAGAAGAAACATCTGAATATAAAGGGATGGATAAATAACTCATAAAACCAATTAACCACCTATTTAGACCATAAAAGGAATAAGATATTGATCCGTGCCACTAACTCATCTCAGTCTGAGGAATGTTTTCTAAAACAAAGTCTGCATCCTGTTAAAATACCTATTAAATTTGATTCTTGAGGCATTGAGTATATAATATAACCTCATTGTATGAATATTTTAAACGTAATGCCAAATTGGGCATATATTATGTTTTCTCAGATCAATGCTTAATATATTTGGCAGAGTGACTACTCGTTCACTCACTGCATAAGGGCTATGTTGATCCATACTCCTCTTCCGAAGCGACTGAGTGTTTTACTCAAGGATCTCTGCTCTCCTTCTGAAATTATTTATTTGCTCCTAACCAATCCTTGCTTTTTATTAGGTGGGACATCATCTGATGTTTTGTAAAATAGATTCATACGCTCTTTGTATATATATATATATATATATATATATAAATATATATATATACGTATTTCTATAATAGAATCCAAAAAAGATATACAGATAAAGAGAGCTTATTCCCTTCAATAGCAGAGAAACATCCTTCAGCTATATTCGGGACACAATGACGTATTTCTCTGAAGGATCCAATAAACTCTCTATGCCTTTATATCTTTATTACATATAATATATATACATATATATATAGGTATAGAAAAACTATCAGCTGATTAATTGACTATAGGTATTTACAGAACCACTATCGATAATACATTAACCCTTAGAATCAACTATTTATTTACATCAAGTTTCCACCTTTTAAAAATATATCAGGCATTCGTTAAAGTTACCTTCATTTTGATATTCATTCAATGCACAACAATGTTTATTTTTCCCTCCCCCTAAAAATCCTATTTCTTCAACGTTTACGCTCCATGGACTTCTCCCTTCTTCTCCACTCTGATTCTCTCTCATTTTATCACTGATCATATCTTAAGACATTTTTCAGATACTTTACCTACCAACTACCTATTCACCAAACAACAACAACCACCATTAAACTACACATATTTTATCTTTGTGTGCTTTGTGTGTGAGAGAGATAGAAAGTAGTTGCGCTGTGTTGGGCTATTCAAACTCAAGCAAGACAATCTTGCCTTTTTCTACACCTCAAGCCTCGTATTGGATAAAGTATTAACTTTCTGACACCTCTGCGTTTTCTTTTGCTTTTACAGATATATATAATATATCAGGAAACGACCGGGACACCTTTTTTTCGCTGGACCCGGGACCGGGTCCGGGACATATATCTATATTTACGATCCTCGACATTCTTAAGTGAAAAATTTCCAAAATATGGTGATGAAGTTTTTTTAAATGAAAATAATCTTTTTTTCAAGAAAAGATTCTCCAAAAAAAGTGACGACGTTTTGTGTTTCGAAAATTCCTTTCTAAAAAACGTTCTCACTTTTTTACGATAATTATTTTCTAAATAAATTTATGAATGACAAACGAAAGAAAATATTGATGTCCCGCCCGGTGTCTAAAAAAAACGGGGACACCGGGCTGGGACGCTCAAAAACAGCAGGGACCCGGGCCGGGCCGGATACCCGGTCATTTCCTGATATATATATATAATATATATATAATATAATATATATATATATATATATATATATTAATAAGCATATATTTATTAATAGAAAAATACATTTTATATTATTCCTTTATAAATATTAAACAAAACCATTCAAAATTTCTAATTAAGAAATAGTAATTGTTGTTATGATAGCTTATTTTTTTAAACCTATATTTTAAATTAAAATTACGATCTGTCAATTGTTTACAGTACTTCTGCAAAATCGAATAAAATGACACATAGTCTATGGACAATTAATTGACACTTTATGTGTCACATTATAAGAGCTTTGCGGTGTTGAACGGTAGATTTATCGCTAATTATGTATGTACACTAATCACTGATAACTGTAAGAACTGGAATCTATATAGAAAATAAATGAAAACCCTCGACTTGAAGAGTTATAAAATGGCTGCCTTTTATGAAACAAATTAGAAGTTAAAGGAGTTGATTTATTTAGTCATATAATAAATAATATTGGAATAATCTATTCAAAGAAGTCTTACATGGACTTGAAGGATAGGCCATCAACCTATATAATAACTTGTTACTCAATAGATAAGAAAAATTATCTCTATTTGAATAGTTATTTGATGAAGGTGGTCGACCTAAAATGGCGGTCTCTCATGTTTATAATATAATTTAATAGTCTTAGGAATATGAATAATAAAATCCTATAATAATTCCCGATATGTAGCAATATGTTATGTTTCAATAAAAAGCATTTAGTCCTTTTTATATTCCTTCAGAATTGGTATTTATACTTTGACTGTTAATGGGATAAGAAGTATTACTTCTTGCTTTTTGTTGCTTCATTAAATTTATATTTCTTTTGCCTTTTGTTACATAAATTGGCTACCATCTGTTTTATTGGAAGCACCCTTCCTTCTTTTTTGCACATCCGGTTATTATATCAGGCTCAGCCACTCATAGTAGTATTGTATCTTTTTTAAATATTACAATGTAATATTTATTTAACAACTAGAGTGTTTTATCAACAGATATTACAAACTCACAGGAGACAGTTAATATTATGTTTTTTCTCCACACAATTTAATAATTTTCATAAACTACACATTGTTGTTCACTTTATTGGATCGATGGAATTACATAGCTGTAACTGTATACATAAAATTAGTTCATGACACTTTGTACAGGATCCCACTTCAAATCCTGTTTTTTCTACTCTTTCAACTTTGTTTTGGAATAATATTAACTTTCCGATACATTTATACATTAAGGGAATTGCATTTACAATAATCAAATAGAATTGGTACTAACAAATGTAAGTATACTTTATAAAACTCATATCTACGGTATTTTTTCACCTCATAAGCACGGTCTTTATTAAATCAAAATAAATCACAACAATATGTAAAATGCAAGTAATTAAAAGTCCAGGATTTTCGTGCAATCTAAACTTATGTTTAATAATATTAACTCATTACACTTGGCATCCTTTTTTTACCTTTATGGATTCATGGAAGCGTATCTGAACAAGAGAATTAAGCTTTTTATATGTTTGTCAACTTAAATGTTTTTATATTTATCACATGAGTATTTTAATGTATGACTTATTAAAGTGAATTATTAAAAGAAATGATTTCAGTGCTTCAACTTTTATTAATATCCTCACAGATGTTACATATTAGTAAAAGTTTATTCAATTTTTTATAAATTTACTTATTTTTATATATAATCAAATATTAAAGAAGATTTATATATAAAAAAACTTATTAAGGCGAAGCCATTAGAAAATAAAATTCTCCACTTACGACCTCTGATCTATACTTTTCTTATACATTTTGATGTATTTCATTGTTATTCATTAAAGGTCTTAATTTGGAATGTAACTTTTCAATATAAAATATTTTTTTTAAAACAAATAAATGGTTAACAAATAAAAAACCATAGAGAATAATAATAAGTTTATGGTGAAGGTCTGCTAACAAATGCTTCTATACAATTATTCAATACGAACCATATGAGTTAAAGTCTAATATATGAATACCTCATGGTATATTTTACGATCCAACCATTTTCGTCTGCTCGTGTGCTTTTTCCAATTCATGAAAGAGTAAAGCCTTAAAAATAAAAGACGTCTCCTTTGAAAAATTGCTAGGTCCAACCATAAAAATATAAGGTCATCTCCAAAGGTCTACAATTGAAGGCTTTGTTATAAAAGGGTTCTACCTGGTTATTATGAATAGCTTTTTGATATATGAAAAGTGTTTTTTTTTCAATTGAAGGAATGGTCAAGACGGAGGAATAAGAAAATGTGTTTAGAAATTGCTCTTTGCATTGTATCGAGAGTTCAACGAATTAGATTGCTATCACACAAAAGATATCCTTTTACACATATTCTCCTATTTTTTCTCCAATTATTTTATGATCCTCATTTTCGTGTCCCAAAGTTCAATTGCGGCTAAAAACACCAATATTTGTGTCATTTTTTTCTTGGCCAACAGGTATCATTTTATATTTCAAACATAACCACAACACTAGACATTTTAATAAATTGAAAGAAATTTGGGTAAAAATCATTTCTTACGACATGTATCCTTTAAAACTTTAAGTGGGGTTCAACCACTGATAAAATCCCCGAAATATCGTGCATGATGCACTTCTCCTTGCATATAATACATGCTGTGTTTTTGTAATTATAGAATTTATTAAACGTTCATCGAGTCCAACATAAAAGGCTATAAGTCACTTCTCTTAGGTTGATAAAAACTAAATTGTCGATTAAAAGATTGAAACGGATTTATATAAGGACCAAGATATTTGCAGTCATATAAAATATTTTTGTCATCAATACATGACGATTTTTTTATAAATTATTTTATTTTAGCCGTATATCAGGCTTCATAAATGAAATATATTATACGATTCGATGAAGGTCCAGGGGTACATTTTCATACGAGCTTAGGACTACCGACCCCCGACAATCACCATCTAAATTCGTTATAAGTGCAAGAATGTCAATGTTGAATATGGATAAATTTTAAGAGTATTTTATTTGGCCAGAGATCCATTGTGAACTTTTTTCGCCAGTCTAGACAAAGAGTTTCACAGCGATGGACGTGGTTTAAAAAAATTCCACTCCATTGTATTGTCTTCTTTGATATTTAATTTTCATGTACTTTCAATAAATAAACGGATGATTAAATTATTTATTAACATTATTATTTAAATATAGTTTAGATATTAATCATATTTGGCATCTTAATTACTAGAAAAACTATTTTATTTTCTAACGTTGAAATGTGGAACAAATGTTCCACAATTAATATTTACTTTCGGTTCTAATGGGTTAAGGGATACATTTGCAAATTTATAATGTAAGAAACGAAAATAATGAAATTTTTTAAATGGATTCATGCAAATCATTAAAAAATGTTTTATATGATCAATATAAGGAACATAGTTTAGAAATACTTTATGCATTTTTGTCATAAGAAAACATAGTGAACTTCACAAGTTGACTTTCAGAGATAAGAATATTAGTAACGGGGAGTAAAGCCCAGGGGTTATGGGAGGGGGGTGGGTGTTAGTCCAGGGGGTGGTAGTCATGTTACCTTTCATACGTATATTTTGTCTAGCCAAATAAAAGCTAAGTTCCATAGAGTAATATCCACGAATTTTACGAAGTGGTTATTCTATCATGAAAAAAAATGCAAGATAAAAACCACTATTTCATTATACATACTTGCTTAAAAAGGGTCTGCATCTGACAAGGTTATGGAACATACATGCCATTTTTGTGTCTTTTTTAGTTCGGCGGAGTTTCCATCCTTGTGGATATGAATAAACATATATATAATATAATATATATATATATATATATATATCATATATACCCTATATATATATACTATTCATTGAGGTTGATCAACCTTCCCCTAACGAACGAGTCGAAGCTACTGTGCACTCAACAATTCGAGTATTTAACTGCTATTTGTATGATTTAATATTTTTATCACCACTAATATTAATTGTATAGATTTTACTTTAAAACATATAATCTCAATTTTAAATTATCTTTTTAGTTGTATTTTTTCTCCTATAAAAAAATATATGCTAGTGAAAATATGTGTAAAAAGCCCTATGAAATCAATTCAAATCTATATTTTCGAAAATATATGAAATAACATGCTCCAATATTCTAACTATGAATGGATATACACAGAATCATGATAGCATATTTTTTTTCCCTCTCTCGATAGGTTTAAATAAAAAAAGAATCTATTGAAGCGTCAAAACAACTTTCTAAAACTGATTACATCAAAAATGTTGTTTTTTTTTGCCATAACGAACATCTTCCAATAATGTTATGATAAATATCAAGCTACTGTTTAACATAGTAGATCAAGACACACAGTACGTGGGTTTTGATTTATTCATGCGTCTAAGGGATTTGGTTTAACGCGAGGCCTTCATACCTGGAGCGCACACATATTCCCTACAAGATAAATGAATATTTTTAATCGGCATGATCATTTTTAAGTAGAGAATGATGAAGCATTTTTCTTGGAGAGTTTTTTTATATACATCGTATTTAAAAGGCATGGAAGATCAATATAAACATAGGCTGGGCACAGTTTTTTTATTGAATATCTTTTAGATAACATAGGAGCAAAAATGAAGAATGCTGTTGAGGCAAAATAGTCTTGGTGTAGATGAAGTATATATCATTGAACAAAAGTTTTTGTCATTCCGACACAAGAATTTTTTAATAAAAATTTATATATAATTAAGATATATATACATATATATATATATATATATATAATATATATATATATATATATATATATTATATATATAGTATATATATATATTATATATATATATATTATATATATATATATAATATATATATATATTTAGGGTGATGTCTTGTTTCCACGTATTTCTGATTTGAGAGTCGGTTTTTTCTTTATAACCGTATATATATATATATATTTATCAACTTGAAGACACATAATGTAGATAAATTGGCTGCCACTCAAGATAAACTATGAAATATTTGTTTACATTGTAATAGAATACTATGGAGTAAAAGGAGGTAGATCCTATCATACCTAATACTGATAACGTCAGGCTATAGTTCAGTCTTTAGAAGTATTTTAATGTTTATTTGATTACAACTGCGTCATTGGATTTTTGAATTTACCCCTTTATCATTCCATAGGGTATGGTATTAAGATTTTTTTGACTGTTCAAGTCTGATTTTATAATAACTCCTTCTTTTTCTTCTTTTCCAACTTCAATTCATCCTCTCTTCTATTATTCTGTCAATTGTGTATCAGTTTATTATATTGTTTCGTTGGGTCCATCATTCATTAATAGATATAATATATTCTATATATATATATAGATATAGTATATATATCGTATATAATATATAGTATATATATATATATATATATATCTTACAATATTTTAATATAAAAACAGTACATATTTTTATAACATTTTACAGATTTATTAAACATGTAGTTTAATGCAGTTTTAAAGCTGCTCAAAGGCCTTCAACCTTCAGAACATACATTTATATTAATGGAACAAATATTAGTATTGATCAAGAAAAATGCAAAGGTTCTTCAATTAGTCTTGATAGTTTATAACTAACAGATATCGATTGATCCATAAGGTGGTCTCTAAGTTTATAATTCCAATAGTATAAATAGTTTTGCTTTCCTTTTAATCAATAAAATCACGGTAAGGACGCAATGCATGTGATTATGTTGTCCGTATGATGGATTAGTTTATTAAATTTTGCTTTCGTGTCTTATGCTACCAATATAATAAAAACATAATACAAGCAATGACGTCATCAAAAAGCTATGTTAGGATTATCCGTAGATCTTTTGTCTATAACAAATATTTTAATTGTATGATAGCTTAACCCTAAAATAACGTTACATTTCATCCTTTTATC
>CP045906.1:13903832-13913957 GCA_013387185.1 Caligus rogercresseyi | reverse complement strand
GTATTTTTTTTTTTTTTTTTTGTACACCGTACAACAATTTTATTTTCATTTATATCTACCACACGACAATAACAACAAAACTTTCAAAAAATCAAACCTATAATAAAATTTTAACTAAAACATTAACATTTTAAACTATAGGGAGGAAAATTTAGGGGGGCTCTTAAGATATTTAAAAAAAAAAATTTGTATTAATAAAAAAACCATTAAGTATAGATACAATATACAAAGGACAGCAATTATGTCAATAGTTTTTCATTGTTTATCAACTATTTCTTTAAAATTGGGGTAGGGGGATCCTTTTGTTCTCAATTTGTATAAAAGAACTGGGTCTTTGCCATGATAAAATTAACCTCTCCTGATGCAGACCGGTATAAAAGAAAACAAAGCTTGTACGCCGCAATTGTAACCTAAAAACTTGTTAAAAATATATTGAAGATAGTTTAAGACCTTCCCCTATCTCTGTACACTCTAAAGGAAATGTTTAGATGTCTCCAAACAGTTATTGCAAAAGAAACAATATCTTTCCTCCTCCGTCTTTCCATAGATACTGCCCAGGGTAAGGGTATTTGTAACCACCCTATACTTGAACCAGAACAAGGAGTGACAGAACAGTGCCGATTGAAGTCCCTTTATGATATCCGTACCGGCATACTCAAACCATAATTTTCTTTTCTTCTGTTTATTTGATCTAAAAAATATTTCCTCATTTTTTTGTCCATTAGGGAATACCGCAGACTTTTGGTGTTTGTTAATGTGATAAAACCAAAAAAAAACAATTTCTAGGGCCACACTCCCTGTTTTGAAAATCTATTAATCTTAAAATTTTCCGTCTTTCTAGTAATTCATTTGGTGTAAAAAAATTGTCTTGATAAAAACCTCTCCTATGTAGCTTATTTCCGTTTTATTGAGGTATTGGTAAAAATTGTAATCTTTTGTTCCTGCTACGGGCTCTTGCCATTCCATGCAAGGTAATATTGCATTTGTCATTTCACCAAGATCCCCTCGTTCCTATCCCAAAATGGGCTAATTTTTTTAGCTATCTCTAAAATTTTGTGCGGGCCATTACCCACATCTTCGTCTATGAATGCCCCATTTGCTCCCTATATAAATAACCAAACGCTTCTGCCCATATAGAGTCTTTTCTAGTAGTCTCTGAACCATTTGAAAAGAATAGCCTTCCAAAAGTTTTTAATACATAATAAACCCAATCCTCCGTACCCTACTGGAGTTATAATGCGATTCCAGGATATATTTCTTGGCCGACCCTCCGGATATAAAATGAACAGATTATGTATTATGATATTATTATCACTTTATGAACAATTAAAATAGTTAAGATATATTTTACATATAACGTGGGTATTACATGAACCCAACAGGAATCAATGCTCTTAATGTCATGAAGTACATATATACATTTGGACTAATTAAGAGAGAGAGAGAAGAAAAGAAGCCTTTCCTTTACCTTTTCAAAGGCAGAAATAAAGAAGACAAAAAAACTTTTTTATTTCTTTTTTTTTCCATCTCCAATTTCCTCATTCACTTTTTCTTTACTTTTTGTCTTCCTTCCTGCTGTTATTGCTGTAAGATAACCTCAGAAAAAGTTTTATTATTCTTATTTCTAAACCATGCTTTGAAGACACACAGAGTAAAAAAGAATAAAATAATTGTAAGGATAATATTGGCTGGGCGTTTAAGTGCTCTTGTTACTCTTTTCCAAAGAACGTGTTAGAAGTTTCTCTGGGATATGAAGATAGGATATGCATAAGATTTCCAAAGAGAAGTTTGTATATAAAAAGACTCAAACATTTTGAGAAGGGTTAATTACAAGTGTCAAGCTAATTATTATTTGTGCCGATCTTTTTCAAAAAGGGGAAAGGTTGGATTATTCTTTGTTTGTTTTCATTTCATGTACAATGAAATGGAACAAGAAAAAAAATCCGTTTTATTCAAGTCAAAATATATAAGTATCACAGGTTTATTATTAATTCGAGTTATTGTGAAGTAAGATAAAATAAAACAGGAAAATATTTTGTTTGTTGTTTGTTTGAGGGTAGGATCCAAGAGTACGAATTGAAGTCGAGTCTTGAGTCCAGGGCGGAATCGAATTTACGATCTTAGCCCATTCCCTAGAACACACAACCACTTTAACCATGTTGTTTACTCATTCTACCTCGGGAAGCCAAACAGTAACCAATGTTACAATTCCTAAGAATTGCTGGTATCTGCTTTAACTCTGAAGGATGTAAAGAAAATATTTAATTACACAAATGAATTATTATTTGGAATAAAAAAATAGTGTTTATAAATACCTAGATATATAATCAAATACTCCATTTATTCGGGTATTTTTTTATGCATAAACATTTCCAGGTTTTTCCACTGCCATTTTTTCCTAATATCGACACAAGTGATATAATATATATATATATATATATATATCAGAGATGTTCCGATTTTCAAAAAATCGGAATCAGTATAGAGATATCGGCTTTGTCCGATATCCTTTTTAATTATGGATATAATTTGTGTTTTCCCGCTTTCAATATATTTATTAATCAGACTTGTTGACGTTCGCCAAAATTGTTGATCGTTATTTTGAAAGTGACGACTGTTTTTTAAGAATTTTTTTCATCCAAAAGATTTTAAGCAGTACAACACTACTGTTCTATGAAAATACTTTTTTTGCGCCAGTGCTTGACATTCATTAGATATTTTGAATGAGTACAAACCAGCAAGTTACTACATGAATTTTTTAAATAAACGACGAACGATACTACTGCATGCTACTTTATTTATACATTTTATATACTGTACTTTTTGTGGCATACCAGTCTGATAAGCTTTTTTGTTTTGATAACTTGATGCGGTGAAAAAAGTGAATATGTATATATATATATATACATATATATAATTTGCAAATATTTAGTGAGGTTATATTATAAACCTAACATTTATTTGTGATCATTGCGAACATAAAAATTAGTCGAATAGATCAAGAAATGACTCTTTTTCCTTGCATTACATTTGGCTAACATGACATAAACAAGTTGCTATGATTGTCTTATTGGAAATAGTGGGAACCAAAATATATACAATCCCCATCCATTTAAACTTAGAAAATGACAAAAATACTAAACGCTGATATGTATACAGATGGACGTTTCAATGCCCAATGTTTGCTTAGCAGATAAGATTTTAAACAATTTATTAAACGCCTTTTTATGTTAATTTTTTTTTCAATTTTGAACACAGTAATATGCAATCTGTTTATTGTTTTGAAAGTAATAAAACAATGGAACAAGCTTAACATTATATCAATACATTTAATCACTTGTGAGTACCAGAGTACAAGTTTTATCATGTAGTCTTAAAAGTTATGAATGAATTTCAAATGTCTTTAAAATCCTGATAGTGCAAAATACTTATCACCAGGCCAAGCACAAATGAACCCATTGTTTATTAATATATTATTTATAGATATATCTGCAACGGGTAGTTACAGTGTGTTCCATCAGAAATGTAATTTTTAAATTGCGAATCAGAAGTATTTAAAATAATCAAATCGTATTATTGATACGCCATTTTGTTCATAAAGAAGGGATTTTTATCAATATATAAAATCTGCATTGATCGTCAACCTGAAAATGTTTTCTGAACTTGAGAAGAAATGGATCATCCTGCAGTTTGGCAAACCACCTTCTCCTTCCACAGTACGCCGACATTTTATACTTAACTTCAAGATCAGTGAGAGGGCGGCGAAATCTTACCTGCTGATCCAGTTCACAAGAGTTCTTTATCATTTCAATAAGACTGGTTTCATCCACAAGAAAAAACAAATGAAAACAAATCAAAAAGAACAGAAGCATTAGTTCAGGAGGTTAAGAGTTTCTTTGAAGTAACCCCAGTTGCTCACTCAGAAAAGCTTCTCAGCAAATTTCACCCACCAAAACAACGTTGTGGAGGATCGTAAGACATGATGTTCGATTCCATTTTTATCATTACACTTCAGTTCAACCATTAAATGATAACCACAAAGCGCAGAAAAGGCAGTTTTGTCAGTGGATTCTGCAGCAACCATCCAACATTGTCGATAGAATCATTTTGACTGACGAGAAGTTATTTTGCCTCCATCAAAAACCACATCGAAAAAACGACGGAGTGTGGACAAATGAAAATCCTTGAAATATCTGCGAAACAAATGATAGGAATGATGTTAAGGTAATGATCTTCGTTTACATTATTAATGGAATGGTTCAAATCGTTCATGCATTCCTTGAAGATGATGGCCATTTGTCGTCGGTTAATGGTGTTTCATATCTCAGATTGCTCCAGGACATAATTTGGCCCAGGCTGCGTCATTCTGCAACTCGTTCTTCACTTTGGTGGATGCAAGACGACGCTCCACCACGTTGCACAAATGCAGCTTTAGAATTTCTAAATGAAAAGTTTCAAGGCCGATTCATCAGCAGAAGGACGGAAAATCCCTGGCAGCTCACAGTCTAGTTCTCAACTCTTTGAACTTCCACTTCTGGGCTGCAGCATAAACTCGAGTTTATCAGGAAAAACCAGATTCCATTGAGTCTCTCATATAATGTGTCCAAACCTTCGCTGAAGGATATAGCCAGGAGACGATCAAGACGTTTGCAAGAATGTCCTGAAGCGTGCGTCGTTCTGTCTTCAGGCTAGAGGGGGTCATTTCCAGCAACTTTTGTAAGGCTTCAGATGTGCCTCTTAAATATAGGACAATAGATTTATAATATCATAAAAATTATTCTTTTCCTTAAAATGATATATCTATGAGGGAATTTGACGAATTTTAAGTACTTCTAATTCGCAATTTAAAAATTACATTTCTGATGGAACATACTGTACATTCAATATAAATTGTAATTATTTGATACCCCAACAAATATGATTTACACAAAACGATATCTCAAAAAAAGGAGATATTTAAACTTTAATATCTATATTTCACGTTGTCAGAGGAAACTCAATACTCCTTTGGGTGTTAAATGATTTATTGTTTTATTACTTTATAAAATTTACCCTTTTATTAGTTTTTTGTAGCATATATAACTTTATATGGATTTTGCATCCCCGATAAATTCACGATCAATCAATACTTTATTAGCCATATGCAAAGATAAATAAATTGTCTGGAACACAGCACATAAATTATTTGATGTAGATAAAATTAAAGAATGGGAGAAGATAAGTTCTCATTCATTCTCGCTTATTATTGACCCGCATAATAAAGAAAATCTGTAAGTAATAAATTATGGAAAAAATAATTCTAGTTTTATTTATTAATCAATATAACTGGAAAATCAACAGAGTGGATAAATTAGTCCACTTAAAGAGGTCTTGGGTGACTAAGAGGAAACAATTTGGGGATACAAAAAGAAATAAAGTAATAAATCCAGTTCATTGATACTGCCATCAAATATTATGTTTTTACAAAAAGTAGTTCTTGAAATGACGTCATTGGATATTTCTTTGGTCATTTATATATATATATATATTTTTTTTTTACAGACTTGATATTTATTTCTTTATTCCTGAAAGAGGTAAATAATTCGTCTTTTTCATTAACTTCAAATCATTATTGTATAATAAGATAGCTCCATCAATGTTGACTCGGCATTGCCTTTTTTCTTTATTCATTCAGGTCTATAAATCGTCCCATGTTTTGTTCGGGCAATTACCGGTACATTTTCTTTCAATATCAGTATATTGTATATATGTATATATATTTATTATAAAATAAAATTACGTATAGATATATATCTAGGTATATATATATATATATTAGCCCAATCCTCATATTTATCTGGGCTTTCTATATACTGAAGAAGAATGACTTATGGTAATTTTGGCATGGGAATATCCACAGTTGAGTCAATGTTATAACTATTATTATTAGTATCCTAGACCTTGTATCCACTTAGTGGAGAGGTAGGAACGAATAAGATGACTCGAGAGGTGCGTAGAGTTTAAGGTCTATTGTACGAACAACCTTAGAATAACAGGAAAACGGTGTGCAATGAGTGGGCACAGTAACCAAACAGGGTGACCGGCATTTGACGTCAGTGACATATCTAGGTTTAGATGTGACGCCAATTAAATAAGAATGCTTTATCTGTGCCAAAAGATAGAATGACCCCAATATGGCAATAGATTTGTTAATATTTTTTTTTGGATTTAATTTAAGCATCTGCTGCATCTTTAATTTCCCCTTGTTCATCACCTACAACGAAGAAATCGTTTGTAGAAGTTGTATTTGTTATGTGAGAGAGCTTTAAATTATCAGGGACATGCTTAAAAGTCAAAAGAATAAATTGAAATTATATGATAAATATTTGAAATGATTAATTTATAGTAATTATAAATGTTATTGCATAAAATATTAAACTCTCTTTTATGAAAAAGGCATTTTATTAATTATGATGTAAAGAAATATACCAAATTAGTTGAAAGACATGGGGACAAAATCGAAAATAATGCCCCGGTGAGGCTCGAACTCACGGCCTTCAGATTATGAGACTGACGCGCTGCCTACTGCGCTACCGAGGCGATTAAATGTTATCAAGTATATTTTATATAATATCCATATTTGAAAATTATATATAAAAATCAATATAAAATCTATAAATCTTCTTATATATTTATATTAATTGGAGAGGGGTCACATAAAGCCTCCAAATTTAAGGGTTAAAGTTGCAGGCAAGTGTGAAACACTTTTTATAGGCCTTAAATATATTCCCAAATTCACCGCCTTTCATGTTTTAAAGAATTAAGTACACATGATTGGAAGAGCTTTTCTCAGCAATTTGATAAACTTATGCTTGGTTTTATTTTCAATAATATAAATAGACGCTCAGTTATATATACATATAATAAAGTTATGTCTCATACTCTATTCTATCAACAAGATATCTACTTATAAGTATTTTCCCCTCATGGCCAAAATGAAAGATTCTTTCAACCCTCTTTTAATCTATGTCATAATATACTGAAATAGCCTTTCATCATATTAAAGTTCTTTTTAAATATGATAAAAAATCGCATAATAGATGTACATTACATCTAGTTTGAGAGACAAGAGATATTGCCCAGATACTCTTAATTTTTCACTCCCTGACCTTTTACTTGCATCATTATTTACTACAGGAATGGAATATAATTAAATATAAGAGTTTAATACTCTCTGCTAAGACTGGATTAGTTAGTTGGAAAATTAATGATATGTACATACATATGTCTGGAGCAGACACACACAAAAATATACAACACTCGACAGGGATTAAAACTTTAACCTAGTGTGATATATTTCCCTTACGTGTTTAAATATATTTAGGGAGACTGTCTAGAGACTCTGGGTGGGTAAAAATTGTCTACTACAAATGTTGTGGACATCAAATCCCTTCATGCATTGGAGAGAAGGGAATTTATGAATTGATTCAGTAAGAAAGTAGCAGAGCTGGGATTCGGTAGAAAAATCTACATACCGTCGGTTCGGTATATACCTTCTACCGATCGATATCGGTATTCGGTAGATTTTATTATATATCTACAGTATCGATCGATATTCGGATTATAATAGAGATAAATTTATTTATGTATCTGCTCTGTGACTTCTTCATATGCATTTAATATCGGACAATTTATAACAAGGACAATTACATACATCATTTGTTATAATTATTTAAGATTATTTGAAATTTAATAGATACTAATCTTATATAAATTATATATGTACTTGGATTTTGTAGGAAATGGAAGGCTATATATATTTTTTCATTTACTGTCTCTTATTGTCCGATATTAAATACACTTTCAGGTACTCTGGTATTCAATGCATAGCATAAGCTTATATTGAATGTATCTTTATGTATCTGCTCTATAATACTATAAGTTGTAGTTGTTTATTTATTTTTCGAGTTCAGTTCTTTTTACACGGAAGCGCTTCGGCAAAGCGACAGTTGAACGATGTTTCTCTGCTATTGAAGGGAATAAGCTAACTATCTTTATGTCTCTATGTGAGTGTCACAAAAGTCATACTTTCAAATATACCGTACAATTGTCAATCGGTACGGTATTTGGTAGTTTCTACCGAATATCGTATAATCGGTTCGGTATTTGAAATCTTCCGTCGGTAGTATTGAATACCGATTTACATTCGGTATCCAGGCTCTGGAAAGTAGTAAAATATATTTGTGATAGATATATATGTGACTTATTAGAAAGTGTTCCAATGTCGTGTGGAAGGTTCGTTGATTTTGATTATGCTAATGAGAAATGTATTCCAGATTGCATGTTATAATGCTTATCAATTCACATGGGAAAACCCATTTTCGTCGAACCAAATCGACTAAAAAGTGTATTTTAATGCTTAGTTATACTTATATTAAAACTCATATGTAATTGAAACGCATTTATAATCTTTATAAATAATTAAATCCTTCATTATGATGGAAAAATATTTCATTTATTTCTGTACTTCAGTTCTTTATAAAATATAATAGTAAATAAGAACATATTATATATATATATATAATATATAAATATATTATATATCATATATATATAGATTTGTTTTGTGTATATGTGAGCGAAAAGAAGCAATTGTGATCCAATTAACAATGTGATCCGTCTCTCACCCCGCTGTAAGGTTGCATCGATCATAGCCAATCAGATCAATAGATTTGGGATCAAAAGGAATGTAAAAAATTATAAAATGAAGATTTTTTCTTATTGTGTATTGAAATATAAAACATTATGAAGGGGAAAATATCTATATGATCTATCAAAGTCAAATTTTAAACCATACTAAAAATTGATTGATTTGTAGCCTGTCAGAGGCCAAAACAGGGTTTCTATTGAGTTTACTATCCTCGTTATGCTTTTTGCTCAGCAAATTGAATGAAGTTAATATACTTGCATTTTTAATGTTTTTCTGCAATAGAGAGTGTTACAATCAGGGCCATTTGCGATATTAAGATGAGTGATGTAATATCCCTTATTGCGATTGATCGCTGAACCCAGAAAAAACGATTTCAAAATCTGGTTAATATTCAATTTTTAGTTAGCTATTTTATTATAGAAGGCTTCAAATAGTGTTACATATCAGATTATTGAACATTTATATGGAATACAAGTATTTACATATAATTTCTGTCAGTTGAACTAGCAGAAAATTAAGTACTAGAAAAAATACCTCACAATATATATATATATATCACCAAAATTATCTTCAACCATATCCCCTTTCAAATTTATCATTCATAAGCTATGAATATCAAGAAAAAATGGTATGAAACTATAAATCTGATAATAACCTAAAATTCATTAAATCAATATAAAAAAAACCAACTAACTACAAAGTTTGTGGAAAACCCCAAAAAATATTATAACAAAAATGATCAAATCCAACGTTTATTTATAGAAATATCTTAGTTAAAAAAGAAAAAACATTATAACCGATTAAAAAAATCACTTCAATTGGAGATACACTAAACTACAAACTTGGTTATTCTAATTTATAAAACTGTAATTATTATTCATAAAAAACAAAAAATATAATATTAATGTATCAAATCCTCTCATTTAAATTGAATACATCATTGTTTACTAAAATTTTGGTAGTTTTGAAGTAATAAAAATCAATTAAAATAGATACGTAATAATATATATAAGGTTTGTTTCCAATTTTTTTTACTACAATTGAATTTTATCCACTAAAAATTAATAAAATTAGATTTTGATTTTCTTTTGCTCTCAATTTATCTTTAAAACAGATTTCCAAGTTGTTACAGATATATTTTCTATGAACTGTCTGATAAAAAGAGGACCTCAATGAAACTGACTACCAATATATCATCAAAAATATGTCTAAGTTCCTTTTGGCTAAAAATTATCACTAAAAAAATATTTTATAAGAGAAATCTCATGATTAATAGAAAATTATTGCGGCAAACCTCTTATTTTCTTCATATCAAAATGGCTACTGCATTTATTTACTTTGTAATATCATTAGTATTTGGAGTATTGGCTCCTATAAAATATAATTGTATTTATTTGAACATAACAAAATGAGATTTCAATAGAAATGTAAATATA
>CP045906.1:13875550-13903732 GCA_013387185.1 Caligus rogercresseyi | reverse complement strand
ATATATATAAATGACAAAAGAAATATCCAATGACGTCATTTCAAGAACTACTTTTTGTAAAAACATAATATTTGATGGCAGTATCAATGAACTGGATTTATTACTTTATTTCTTTTTGTATCCCCAAATTGTTTCCTCATCAGTCAACCGTCTTAGTCACCCAAGACCTCTTTAAGTGGACTAATTTATCAACTCTGTTGATTATCCAGTTATATTGATTAATAAATAAACTAAGAATTTTTTTTTTCCATAATTTATTACTTACAGATTTTCTTTTATTATGCGGGTCATAATAAGCGAGAATGAATGAGAACTTATCTTCTCCCATTCTTTAATTTTATCTACATCAAATAATTTATGTGCTGTGTTCCAGACAATTTATTTATCTTTGCATATGGCTAATAAGTATTGATTGATCGTGAATTTATCGGGGATGCAAAATCCATATAAGTTATATATGCTACAAAAAAATAATAAAAGGGTAAATTTTATAAAGTAATAAAACAATAAATCAATTAACACCCAAAGGAGTATTGAGTTTCCTCATGACAACGTGAAATATAGATATTAAAGTTTAAATATCTCCTTTTTTTTGAGATATCGTTTTGTGTAAATCATATTTGTTGGGGTATCAAATAATTACAATTTTATATGAATGTACAGTATGTTCCATCAGAAATGTAATTTTTATATTGCGAATTAGAAGTACTTAAAATTCGTCAATTCCCTCATAGATATATCATTTTAAAGGAAAAGAATAATTTTTATGATATTATAAATCTATTGTCCTATATTTTAAGAGGCACATCTGAAGCCTTACAAAAGTTGCTGGAAATGACCCCCTCTAGCCTGAAGACAGACGACGCACGCTTCAGGACATTCTTGCAAACGTCTTGATCGTCTCCTCGCTATATCCTTCAGCGAAGGTTTGGACACATTATATGAGAGACTCAATGGAATCTGGTTTTTCCTGATAAACTCGAGTTTATGCTGCAGCCCAGAAGTGGAAGTTCAAAGGTTGAGAACTAGACTGTGAGCTGCCAGGGATTTTCCGTCCTTCTGCTGATGAATCGGCCTTGAAACTTTTCATTTAGAAATCTTAAAGCTGCATTTGTGCAACGTGGTGGAGCGTCGTCTTGCATCCACCAAAGTGAGAACGAGTTGCAGAATGACGCAGCCTGGGCCAAATTATGTCCTGGAGCAATCTGATATATGAAACACCATTAACCGACGACAAATGGCCATCATCTTCAAGGAATGCATGAACGATTTGAACCATTCATTAATAATGTAAACGAAGATCATTACCTTAACATCATTCCTATCATTTGTTTCGCAGATATTTCAAGGATTTTCATTTGTCCACACTCCGTCGTTTTTTCGATGTGGTTTTTGATGGAGGCAAAATAACTTCTCGTCAGTCAAAATGATTCTATCGACAATGTTGGATGGTTGCTGCAGAATCCACTGACAAAACTGCCTTTTCTGCGCTTTGTGGTTATCATTTAATGGTTGAACTGAAGTGTAATGATAAAAAGGAATCGAACATCATGTCTTACGATCCTCCACAACGTTGTTTTGGTGGGTGAAATTTGCTGAGAAGCTTTTCTGAGTGAGCAACTGGGGGTTACTTCAAAGAAACTCTTAACCTCCTGAACTAATGCTTCTGTTCTTTTTGATTTTGTTTTCATTTGTTTTTTCTTGTGGATGAAACCAGTCTTATTGAAATGATAAAGAACTCTTGTGAACTAGATCAGCAGGTAAGATTTCGCCGCCCTCTCACTGATCTTGAAGTTAAGTATAAAATGTCGGCGTACTGTGGAAGGAGAAGGTGGTTTGCCAAACTGCAGGATGATCCATTTCTTCTCAAGTTCAGAAAAATTTTTCAGGTTGACGATCAATGCAGATTTTTATATATTGATAAAAATCCCTTCTTTATGAACAAATGCGTATCAATAATACGATTTGAATATTTTAAATACTTCTGATTCGCAATTTAAAAATTACATTTCTGATGGAACACACTGTAACTACCCGTTGCAGATATATCTATAAATAATATATTAATAAACAATGGGTTCATTTGTGCTTGGCCTGGTGATAAGTATTTTGCACTATCAGGATTTTAAAGACATTTGAAATTCATTCATAACTTTTAAGACTACTATGATAAAACTTGTACTCTGGTACTCACAAGTGATTAAATGTATTGATATAATGTTAAGCTTGTTCCATTGTTTTATTACTTTCAAAACAATAAACAGATTGCATTTACTGTGTTCAAAATTGAAAAAAAAATTAACATAAAAAGGCGTTTAATAAATTGTTTTAAAATCTTATCTGCTAAGCAAACATTGGGCATTGAAACGTCCATCTGTATACATATTCAGCGTTTAGTATTTTTGTCATTTTCTAAGTTTAAATGGATGGGGATTGTAATATTTTGGT
Source organism: Caligus rogercresseyi (assembly GCA_013387185.1). Lineage (NCBI taxonomy): Eukaryota > Metazoa > Arthropoda > Copepoda > Siphonostomatoida > Caligidae > Caligus > Caligus rogercresseyi. The sequence goes on along the minus strand of CP045906.1, from coordinate 13,901,284 downwards.
TCCCACTATTTCCAATAAGACAATCATAGCAACTTGTTTATGTCATGTTAGCCAAATGTAATGCAAGGAAAAAGAGTCATTTCTTGATCTATTCGACTAATTTTTTATGTTCGCAATGATCACAAATAAATGTTAGGTTTATAATATAACCTCACTAAATATTTGCAAATTATATATATATATATATATATAAACATATTCACTTTTTTCACCGCATCAAGTCAAAACAAAAAAGCTTATCAGACTGGTATGCCACAAATAGTACAGTATATAAAATGTATAAATAAAGTAGCATGCAGTAGTATCGTTCGTCGTTTATTTAAAAAATTCATGTAGTAACTTGCTGGTTTGTACTCATTCAAAATATCTACCATGAATGTCAAGCACTGGCGCAAAAAAGTATTTTCATAGAACAGTAGTGTCAAGATGTAAATCTTTTGGATGAATTTTTTTTCTTAAAAAACAGTCGTCACTTTCAAAATAACCGATCAACAATTTTGGCGAACGTCAACAAGTCTGATTAATAAATATATTGAAAGCGGGAAAACACAAAATTATATCCATAATTAAAAAGGATATCGACAAAGCCGATATCTCTATACTGATTCCGATTTTTTGAAAATGACGTGATCGGCCCCGATCGATCGAACACTCTATGTATATATAGATATATATATATATATATATAATATTAACTATATATATATATATATATATATATATAGATATATATATTGTGTCGATATTAGGAAAAAATGGCAGTGGGAAAAACCTGGAAATGTGTATGCATAAAAAAAACCGAATAAATGGTTATGGAAGTATTTGATTTATATATCTAGGTATTTATAAACACTATTTTTTTATTCCAAATAATAATTTCATTTGTGTAATTAAATATTTTCTTTACATGCCTTCAGAGTAAAGCAGATACCAGCAATTCTTAGGAATTGTAACATTGGTTACCTGTTTGGCTTCCCGAGGTAGAATGAGTAAACACATGGTTAAAGTGGTTGTGTGTTCTAGGGAATGGGCTAAGATCGTAAATTCGATTCCGCCTGGACTCAAGACTCGACTTCAATTCGTACTCGTGGACCTACCCTCAAACAAACAACAAACAAAAATATTTTCCTTGTTTATTTTATCTTACTTCACAATAACTCGAATTAATGAATAAACCTGTAGATATTTCTTATATATCTGACATTTTGACTTGAATAAAACGGATTTTTTTCTTGTTCCATTTCATTGTACATGAAATGAAAACAAACAAAGAATAATCCAACCTTTCCCTTTTTGAAAAAGATCGGCACAAAATAATAATTAGCTTTGACACTTGTAATTAACCCTTCTCAAAAATGTTTGAGTCTTTTTATATACAAACTTCTCTTGGAAATCTATGTAGATATCTATCTTCAATATCCCAGAGAACTTCTAACCGTTCTTTGGAAAAGAGTAACAAGAGCACTTAAACGCCCAGCCAATATTATCCTTACAATTATTTTATTCTTTTTTACTCTGTGTGTCTTCAAAGCATGGTTTAGAAATAAGAATAATAAAAACTTTTTCTGAGGTTATCTTACAGCAATAACAGCAGGAAGGAAGACAAAAAAGTAAAGAAAAAGTGAATGAGGAATTGGAGATGGAAAAAAAAAGAAATAAAAAAGTGTTTTTTGTCTTCTTTATTTCTGCCTTTGAAAAGGTAAAGGAAAGGCTTCTTATCTCTCTCTCTCTCTTAATTAGTCCAAATGTATATATGTACTTCATGACATTAAGAGCATTGATTCTGTTGGGTTCAGTAATACCCACGTTTATATGTAAAATATATCTTAACGATTTTAATTGTTCATAAAAGTGATTAATCAAAAATAATTTTAACGTCAAAAAAACAAAATGTGTCAAAAATATTTTTAGATCAGTACTAGCCCAGTGCCGCTCCGCGCTGAGCTAGACCTCGGGCGGGTGGGGGCCTACGGCCACAGCATTATACATGGTATCTTTGGATAATATTTTGAGGGGCAAGGTTGAACCTTGAATCAACAATTAAGTTTAGTGAGCTTATGAGATGGAGACGTCGTATAGAAAGTAGTTTTATGATAAGGAATGGTATTGAGATTTTCAACAAAAAAAAGGAGAGGGAATTTTTTTATATATCCTAATTTCTATTAAGTTCCTGTCCTTATAACTACAACATAGAGAAATAGTATTTATTTGCCTCTTCTTACTTTAAAACCTCTATCGTCTCATTAAAAATGAGATTGAGAAAGTTTCAGCCTTCAAAGGACATTTTGCAAGGCCGCTAGGCCTTAGTTTGTGTTTATACCAAAAGATGCCTTCGGCCAAAGCCCACAAAACATCTAATTACATCCCGAGCCTCCTAACCCTCAAAAATCCATGCAAACCGCCAAAACCCTCTCACAGACGCAAATCTGTCTGATCAGAATCTACCCTAGCTCAGAACTCACAGTGTAAAGATGCATCATTGTGCTAAATTCAGGTTCTAGCTTCTGTAGTTTCGGCGTCTATATAAAGGCGACAGACGGACGGACCAAAGTCCAATTTAATGTTGATTTACTTTTAACATCAAACATTTTTAATAGGCCTAAACTACTATTTTTAGCAACTAAAATGATCAAAAAATAACATGGATCATAAGAGTGTATATACAAATGAATTTAAATTGGTCATTTCTTTCGGTTTCAATTAAGTATTGAATCAACTACTTTATAAAATCCAATATTTCAGTTAAAAATAAAAAAATCAACTTTGTGTATAAATGCCTCAAAATCAGTATTTTTAACACTTCAAAATAAGAATGTATTTACATATGAATAAAAACTGGCTTTTAATTGGTTTTATTTAATTAAATCAACTACACTATATTTGTATGTTCATTAAGTAGAATAAAGTTCTTGGATCAAATATATATATATATGGAGATAATTGCATTTAAAAAGGCTATACATTTTGAAGGATAAACTTTTTTTTCTTATTTTGCAACGCCCATCAATAAATAATACATTCTGTAATTGTAAGAAGGTTGTCCCCTGTTAAGAAATCTAATAGCCTCATGGAAGATTATCTATAATACCAGGAAAATAAAAAGCTCATTTTAATGGAATGCAAGCTGAAAGCAATATGTTACATAGTTTTCGTTAGAGTTATGACAATATCGTAATTACTAAAGATACAGATAATGGTAAAGACCACCGTTGGTTGATTAATAAGGAGAAGAATAAAAAAATCTGATATGAAAAAAAACAATAAAATTAGTTCTTTTGGTTGTAAATTTTAGACATTAACTTAGATATACGATTTTTGATATATATATATATATACAGGGTGGGGCAAACTAACTTCTTTTTTAAAATTTGTGGCATTTGGTGTGTAGTTGTAGTGGAGAAGTGAGCGTGGGCTCATTTCAAAGAGGCAGGCGTAAAGTTTTCTTGGAAATACAGTCAGTCACTATCATGCGTTGGAGCAGAGAGGAGCGTGCGTTTGCCGTGGAGGAGTATTTTTCCAACCATCAGTCTGTGATTGCAACCCAGCGCTCTTTTCGCACTCATTTAATGTTGCCCCTAGAGGCCCTGTTCCGGACCGGAAGTCAATCATTGCATGGGTCAAAACGTTCAGAGAAACCGGGAGTACAACACAACAAAGAATTCGTATAGCTAGGCGCGTCAGAACACCTGAAAACATCGAGGCTGTGAGGACTTCAATTTTGCAATTTCCACAACGTTCTGCCCGCAAACATGCATCCGCTCTTGCACTATCAGCTCGCTCAGTGAGGCGAATTCTCCATGAAGATCTTAACTTCCACCCATACAAGATGACAATTGTTCAGGAATTTCTTTTGCTGATTTCACTGCTCGGAGGAATGCATGTGAAGCTCTTCTCGAAAACATTGCTGAAGATGCCATTGACTTATGCCAAGACTTATCCCCTTGTGATTTTTTTTGTGGGGTTACTTGAAATCCCGAGTTTATGTCAACCGCCCAACAAACCTGGCAGATTTGAAGGCCAATATCAGAGAGGAAATAACCAATATACCCGCCGATACGTGACGAGGGTAATGAAAGTACCAAAAATAGGTTTGTCCAGTGTATCGATTCTGGAGGATGTCATCTAAGTGGTGTGATTTTAAAACTATGTAAAATAAAACTTTAAAGATGTGCTTTCATATGAAACAAAATAAACCTTTCTGAATTACACAGCTTGTTTTATTGCCTTTGGAAAAAAGGAAATTAGTTTGCCCCACCCTGTATATATATAAATTACAAAATTAAATGGTATTGAAATTATTTTACAAAAAAATAATGACATTTAAATGAAAAATATGGATTTTTAGTGTATAAAATTAAGTAGAAAAACACAAATGAATTATATATATATTCTTTGGTCTTGTAGGAAATTCCTCAAGACGTGTTGGAAACAATGGAAAGCATATAAGGCCTCTGGAGGATTACAACCTCCCAGAAGGCTATCATTATACGAGGGAGAAGGTCATTTTTATATTTAAAAAATGTATATTATTTGCGCAATGAAAGCAAAAAAAAAAAAATACATTGACACAGATTCCATTATAAATATTACACAAAATGTCCTAAATTGCTAAAAATGTGAAAATTATAATGTTTTTACGTCATTTTTTTGTTAGCGATTATTTAATTTTTATTTACCTATCTATTATTGGTATTCTGTATATATCCAAAAAAAGGATTATAAATACTCATACTCTATGGACTATAAAATAATAATATTTGAACTAAATTTTGTGGTATATTTAAGTTCAATTTCAGCAAACAGTTTTGTTTAATACAATTATTTTCATTTATTGATGTCAAAAATTAATAAAATTAATATACGTGTTTTTTTGCATCTCTTATCATGAAAATGAAATCTTTTTACTTGCCGGAAGTGGCTTGGAGGGGAGAAATGTTTTTTTAATAAGCGTTTTCAATGGGCGTGCCGGTACACAGCATTCATATATATGGAATTATAGAGGGGAAAAAAGTAAGATGAAGAAAAAAACATTGTAATTGAATATAGATAAATATCATCGTTTGACGTGAGGTCCTATTAAGGAGCTAGAAAAGCGGAAAGGATGGAAGTAATTGGTTTTGTCTCCATTTTTTAGTTAAATAAGTCATACAAAAAAGAAATATCATTTTTTTACATTTAAATATAATGACAAAAGACATTCCACAATTCTCTTCCCTCAAATGAAAGATTATGAAATAATATTTGTCAACCAATGATTACAAGAAATATTCAAGTATCAATATTTCGTTAATGCACGGTATTGAAAACTTATTTTTTGAGTAAATGATTCAATATTATGCAATTGAATCGAACTTTAGTTTAAAAGCTAAATAAATATAAATCTTTTTCCGATCTTTTAATCGACAATTTAAGTTTTTATCAACCTAAGAGAAGTGACTTTATAGCCTTTTATGTTGGACTCGATGAACGTTTATAAATTCTATAATTACAAAAACACAGCATGTATTATATGCAAGGAGAAGTGCATCATGCACCGATATTTCGGGGATTTTATCAATGGTTAAACTCCATATTAAAGTTTTAAAGGATACATGTCGTAAGAAATGATGTTTTTACCAAATTTTCTTTCAAGTTGTTTTTAATATGTCTATGTTTGTTTTTGGTTTGAAATATAAAATTATGCCTGTTGGCCAAGAAAAAAAAACTTTAGTTTAAAAGCTATAAACATGGATGCTTATAACAGAGGCTTTACTCTGTCAAGTCTCAAAAAAAAGATCTACAAAGAAAGAGGCATTTCTTTTTGGGTGAAATAAATCCTTTTATTGCAGTTGGAAATATTTTAAATTTTTATGAGATAGGTCATTAGGGACCTATAAAATGACTGAATACTCAAAAATGAATAAAAGATTGATTGACTTAATGAGTTCGTTGATGACGTAGAACTCAATCTCAAGTAGCTGTTACACATTGTGATCCAATATAGAAGTCTTGGCGATAGAAAAAAGAAAATCCTGCAAAGCATTTAAGGTAATTTATCATAAAAAACGATTTATGAGTATTTTTTTTCTCACTATTTCAATTTCTTAAGACACTGGTGTTTAACTGCTCGAGGGATAATAATAATTCATTGACTTCTAAAACTTAACTTACACTTGGTTTAGTATTTGTTTCTTATTTTCATCGAGTCTATTATAATTCCAGATATTTTAAAGTCCGATGTGACAAAACTATGCTATTGTTTTTCGTTTTCTTCAATAATTGTTATCGGTAAAGAGCCTAAACAATTTTTATTTTTTTGCCAGATTAGACAATTATTCAACTAAAACGAATTAATATAATATAATATGTTTTTATATTCATTTATATATACATATGTATATATGTACATATAAAATATATATATATATATATATATATATATATTTATATTATATATCTTTATATAAATACATGTACATTTATAAATATGTATATATATAATTCATGACCTGTTTTGTTGATATAGTTGTTTGAATTTTATAAAAATACTATAAATATATGAAAATAGAAGAATAAGAAACGCATTATCGTGGATCCATTCAGCTCACTGTTTTCCTTTTAAAGATATTCTGCATTGACAACTCTTGACTAGTTGGCACATATCTGCATTGCTTAAAAGGCAATCACATATTGGCTGTACTCCCGATTCGATTACTTTATGTTTTAACTATTTATAATGTTCATAACATAATGAATAAACTACATTCATTATCCTCCATGATTGATCCCATATAAATATTCGATGCTGTAGAAAATAATTAAATTTATTTTAAATCGAATTTGAAATTGGAAAGCATCATCCATCAAGACTAAGACGATGAGTCCTCGAAGAAGCCTTCGACGATCTAATATGAGTTGAAATATGCATGAAGTAAGCACAAGTAGTATACGAAGACAAAAGCACTTAAGATAATTGAATCTACACAACTAGGACTAGCGGAGAAGGAAAAATAAGAGAAGCCAATACAAATAAAACATTGTTGATGCTTTTTTTTGTTGTTGTCAAACTTGCTTAGTTGAAGGAGCTCCAATCCTTAGACAATGATTCAATTGGGGTAATACTATTCCAAGATTAAATTTAGATTTGTGGCATGTAAAGCTATTTACTGAGAGTCCTTTAGGGATGAGAATTTCCTTTATAGCTAGACAAACTTTTTTGTCCATCTTTGATAATATCCTGATTGATATCTTAAATATATTGTATTAATATGTTTAATCCTATTTTCAAAGATACAATTTTATATCTTGTGATACTTAATATTTTATAAAAATGAAGATTGTTCTTTATATACTATATATATATATGTGTGTGTATATATATACATACATATATTTTAGGGTGATTCTTATTTCACGTTTTCTGATTTTCGAGTTGGGCTCCCCCTAGGATTTTACCTTTGTGCAATTAGATCATCTTGTCCTTTATCTATCGTAGTACACCTACGAAAGGACTTGAGGTAATCTTCGATTTGCCTCCTCTAGATTTATATATCAAAATGAGGGCCAGAAAGGCACTTTTTAATTTGAACATCACGCCACATGGATGGGAGAGCATTGAGTCTAAACCTGGTCATATTCTTGAAGAGTGGCGTGAAAAAAAAAGTTAGGAATTTCATCTTGTATTAACAGAGACTTTTCTACGAGTCTAAAAATGAGTTGGAAGAAAACATTTTCCATTAATTATGATAGCTTCTTCGTAGGTGAGGTATTGAACGCCAGTAATGGTATTCAATGCTACACCGATGGTAGCAAAATTGCTAACAAAATCGGATGGGGCTATTATTTGTACAATCCTTTATTTTTTATAATAAACTCAGCTGGGAAACTCAGTGACGAATCCACTGTGTTTCAGGCTAAAGTTTGGGCTATCCTAAAGGCAGCCCTCTTATTATTAAAAAAGAAAATCTCAAACCAAAAATTGATTTTTATGTCGACAACCAAGCAGCTCTTGTATCTTTGGGCTCGGTTGTTGTAAAGTCTCGTACAGTGAACAATTGCATCAATGTTTTGAATGCACTTGGACGTGTAAACCATGTCAACCTTCATTGGATTAAAGCTCACGTAGGTTGGCCAGGAAATGAGAAGCTGACCGACTTGCAAAAGCTGGATCAAGATCAAATCTATTAAAGGACATTCCTATTCCAGATTCTTTTATATCAGACCTGATAAGGAGGGGTCTCTATAGAGAATGGGCCTCCCGATGGACACAGGATAGCTCCTGTAGACAAAGTAAACTGTGGCTTCCGAAGTCGGACCCTAATGCATCGAGACGATTGATTAATCTTAGTCGTGAATCTCTATGTATTCAAATACAGATAATAACTGGTCATAACTTTCTTAGATATCATCAGTCATTGTCGAACAAATTTCTCACTCGAGAGTGTCGTTTTTGCCAGCAGAGTGATGAGACGTCTTATCACATGTTGGCTGAGTGTGATTTCTTTGTCTTAAGAGAATGATCGCTCAAAAATGATTTAACCAACATCCTCCAGAGTTAAAACAGATACCAGCAATTCTTAGGAATTGTAACATTGGTTACCAGTTTGGCTTCCGGAGGTAGAATGGGTAAACAACATGGTTAAAGTGGTTGTGTGTTCTAGGGAATGGGCTAAGATCGCAAATTCGATTCCGCCCTGGACTCAAGACTCGACTTCAATTCGTACTCTTGGATCCTACCCTCAAACAAACAAACAAATAGATCATCTTGTGAAAGTTTGAACGGAATCGAATAATGGGAAGTGTCTCCTCAACGGACCCAAAAGTTATGTAGTATTTTTTTTCTCGCCATTCGATCACCTCTAATGTCCCCATTATTAATGATATTATCAAACAATTTGGTGACAAAATGTAGGTATGATTACAAGGGTTTAAAATTAGTTTTTATGTTTTATTTATATCCAAATCATACGAGATATGCAAGTTTGAAAATACTTCAAAATGACTATTTTAAAACATTAATTTCTCGTTCAATTTTGGATGTACATAAAAACTAAATACTAATTTGTATCATACCTACATTTGGTTCCAAACTGTTTGAAAATAGCATTCGTATTGAGGACATTAAAGGTGACCGAATAAAAATTCACCCTAGTATATACCGGGTGCGGGACGGAAATTGCAACACTTACAAAAATTCGATTTGAGATTACGAGATGTGTCGAACAAAATTTGATAAATAACTTCGGTAGCAGGGCTTTGTTTTTATGCTTTTATGTTAATATAATTTTCCTCTGAGAATACGCAGAGAGATGGAACGAGACCGTACAGTTCAAGTGTCGACGTTTCTTGGCGCGGGTAAGACTCCAACTGAGATCTCCAAGCAACTGAACGTGGAAAGATTGACCATTTACTGCATCAATAAAAAGCTAGAAATTAACCAAGGGGTCGAGAGGAAATCCGGGAGTGGTGGCAAGTATAAATTGAAACCACAATTGATTTGTGATGTGATCCAAAGGGCTCCAACCATCAGCATGAGAGCTCATGCCATGGACCTTGGTGTTGATAAGAGTACGGTCAGAAGGACTGTCAAGGAGTGTGGGGGCAAGTCCTTAGTGATGTTGGAGAGGCTATTATTGACACCTCAAATCCAAGTGACTCATCTCCAACGTTGCAAGGGTCTGATCAATGACCTGAAATCTGCACCAGCTGGAAGGATCATCATCTTCAGTGATGAAAAGAACTGGACCGTGGATCCGGTCAGAAATAAAATAAAGGACCGGTTAATGGCCTTTGAAGATGTTGATGAAGACCTTAAAACAATTACCACTATCAAACATCCAGCCTCAGCCAAGTCTCTGGTCTTTGTGGCTTCTATGCCATTGATTTGGTTTCCCCGAGGGTTTCGCTTGAATGCAGCAACGTACATTAAGAGCTGCAAACCAAACTTTTGCCCTGGGTTCAGGCAAAATTTCCAAACCACGAAGTAGAGCTCCAACAGGATGGAACACCAATCTTTACAACAAAATCCACCCAGAATTTTTTGTCAGAGAGCATCCCATTTTGGGGTAAGAAAAAGTAGCCTCCATGCAGTCCTGATGTAAACCCTTTGGACTTTTCTTTTTGGCCGCATGTGCAGGCCAGGGCCTGCAGAATACGTCACCCCAATATTGAAGCCATGAAGGCCTCCGTTGATGAACAATGGGATTTAATGGACGCTCATTACAAACGGTCTGTCTGTCAGGCCTTCAGGTCCCGTTTGGAAGCTGTTGTTGCTGTTAAGGGCGGATATATATAATAAAAAATTAAATAAGAGTTACATTAACGCTTTATATTTTTCAAATTTTTCTGATCGAATCCTTTTAACAGACACAGAGGGGTGTAAACAATATACTAGGTAAGTATTTCCGTCCCGCACCCGGTATATATATATATATATATCAGAGCTGTGACTACCGATTGTAAATCGGTATTCGATACTACTGACGTAAAAACTATTAATTGTATCTAAACTAAAGATTTTGTATTTTTGGACAAATGTAAAAATATATATATATATTTTGACACATAGGAATCCCTTGAAACAACATTTGACATAAGCTAATTATTTGATACGTTCTTTAAAAAAGTCGATTTGAGAATGACTATATACATTTTTACTACCTATTTGACATAATATGCAGAAGAGGACATATAGACATATTTTTTTATACGAGACACAAAAACTTTTCAATCATCCCTTTTCATTTATTAGGCACTTATTAAAAACGACATCTGTTCCAAAGTTTTGAATGGATATTAATTTGATTGAGGTGAACTTTTTGGCGGACAATCTATTTGTTACACTTTTACTTTAGCCTCAAAGTTTTTATGCCCATTGCCAGCTAATTATCATAATGCTTTTAATTAAACTTGAAGTGATAAAGTTTGAATTAAAGAAATGATTTATAAAATAAATCGTTTCAAGTCAGTTACAAAGCTTATCATTTCAAATATCAAATACACATTTTGTACTCTTATAGATTTGTGACTTTCAGCTTAATAGATTAACTATAAGAATCACATAAGAATCACATATTGAATTATTTTTACATTTTTATTTTACATTTATCAACATTTTTTTGAAGAATTGAATAATTGTTTAATTTTCAAATCAGTTACAAAGCTTGTCGATTCAAATATCTGATATACATTTTGTACTCTTATGGATGTATGACTTTCAGCTAATCATGATTGATTATGAGATTACATAATATAAGAGAAATTACATCGATTACTTTCCATGACAAATGAACAAGCACCAAATGAATGAGTCAGCAAGGAAACTGAATTCGTGAGCTGCTTATAACTATTTTACATTAATAATGCATAAGGAGACCACAGAGCGTGTCATCAATTTGAGGTTGGAAGGTCACAATTATAATTTATTGAGGAATGCATCCCACCGCCAATAAGCCCTCAGGTTTTACTAGTCACAAAACTGACGTTTGTGTGTTCAAACCAAGGGCCCATTGACCTTGGGTTCTACATGACATAAGTATGACGTATTGTAATAAAATATTTAATCCAAATAAAACATCGATTTATAAGCCTCACATTAATTTAATTTAGGGATGCAAAATAAACTTTATTTGTTCTTGAATTCCACAATTAATAATTACCTCCGCCGAAGGAGGTATTGTTTTCACTGGCGTTGGTTTGTTGGTTGGTTTGTTTGTCAGCAGGATAACTCAAAAAGTACTTAACGGATTCGGATGAAACTTTGTGGAGTTGTTGGAAATGCCAAAAGAAACAAGTGATTAAATTTTGGAATCTCTGAGTGCAGAATTAAGATGCAAAATGAGCTAAATACTAATAAATATTTCAAGTTAGTCTACTCTGCCAATAGATGTCGCTGTGCTGTAAAATCGGGTGCCGGGAGCGTCTTCCTCTCGGAATTTACGTCGAGGGGAACCCTCCCCCGTCCCTCTACGCCGCCCCAGTCGTGAAAAATCCGCCTCGGAAGGCTCATAAGGACCCCGTGACGGTGGAGGTTTGCACTCTCTGAGTGTATATATGCCTCTAGTTAGGTTTTGGTTTCAAACCAATTGCCTGAGGTGCTTATTACCTATGGAAAATCTCTTGTTGGGTGTAGTTATTATAAGATATAAACGTTGTATCTATCCCTATGGCTTCTAAAGTATTTTTTTAACTATTTTTATGAACCAAACAATCATTGATTTTTTGTATGTATGAAACTGTAGTCATTCATCCAATGTGGAATATATATATATATACTTTTCAAATGCGAACATAATTACCATGCTAAATTTTTCAGACTCATTCAAATAACAAACATTAAAATTAATTTTAAAAGATTATAGATTCAGTTAATGCAATTGTTAATCATCAACTTCTTTTAACTCATGGTATCTTCATTAGAAGCCAATAAATTAATACAATTCCTTAAGTCTTTAGATTTACATTTCTTAGTAAGATTTACATTTTTTGTCTAGTATGTTAGTATGTTACAAAAACAATCATATCATGGACTACCCAAAGAAAAATTCAGCGCCTTTTATATAATCATTATAACTTATATTGAAACCTTTCAGTAAACCCTCAAAACACCAATATTCCCCGTAATAGCAATTCTTTTATACTATATATAATACACAACTGTCATAATAAAGATATATTTGTAAAATAATGAAATTCGGCATGGGAATATGTGTGTTATGTTATATTTGTGACGAATTTGGTATTGTCTTTCATAAAGTGAAAATGTATAAAGTTTCAATGATTACTACTGAAGATCGCTAGCCTTCTGCTTCTAGTACATTTATCAGGGTTTGTAGCTTACTGGAATAATATACTATTTTTTTCTACAAAAAATGTTGTTGAATCCAATATTGTTTAGCTTAAGAAACTCTGGGTGGTCTTAGGTAAAAAAAAATAAGATTGTACAAGTATTGTTTAATTGACGGTAAAAAATAAATCTTTTATGAGGCAAACATTTATTGTTGTTGCATATTTGAATACATGATTCATGGGGCCAATTAACTTCATATTTTCATGCATTTATCTCGATGGTATTTGATACTGCATCAATAGTCATGTACATAGAAATATAATTATAACAAGTATCATTCAAGTATGTATTACCCAGTAAGTCTTGCAAATAAAATATAAAAAAGTACAAAAGTTACATATCGTTTACATATCAATATTTTTTCCTTATTTTCTATAAATGTTTCGAATGGAATTGCATTTTGTAGAATATAATCAAGTAATATAATACTTTGAACATTTAGCAATACCTTCTATTACAAGTATTTTTTTAAATGAGAAAACATACCTAAGTCAAATATATATATATATATATATATATATCCTTGTTGTCTTTACAATAGATCAATTAAAATCAATTATGAAGCTTCCACTGTTGATGAGTGTTGGGAAATATTTTGAAAAAATCCTATTGCCTTCAAGAAAAAAAGTAAAAAAAACTTGTTTTTGTGATGTAAAAATGTTTTCTCATAATAAGTGTAGTTATATCGACGACAAATATAATGAATAATCCATTCACATTGAATAGGCGTTTTAGAACGTGTTTGGTTAAAGAGTTATAAAGAGTGTGAATACTTATAAAGTAGCTTTTATTATGAACCGTGACATTATTTTTTATTGAAACTGTTTTCTATGTTTAATGATATCATCCTTACGGAAGTATGTTTTTTTCATTGACCTTGATCCATGTAAATTAAAATTACGTATCTATGTATATAATAAATCCCTTCTAATTTCAACCACTCGCATATTTGGCCGCCTACGGCGCCCATATGTTCGCCCTTCGGTATGGGTAGGTTTTGGAGCTAATTTGTGAGTGAAACAGACCTTAAAGAATATAGAGAGGAGGCAAAAGTTCAGTGTTTTGAAGCTTATCAAGCTCAAATCTCTACCTCCTTGATCATAATTCATGACATTTTCCCCATTTCTGGTCCCATCACAAATAGTGTTATTAGGTCCGCCTTGGCCCAAGGATTCCATAGGTACCTTCAAAGTTCAAATCTGACCATAAATGTGGGAGGAGATAGCGTGCGGACATACGGACGGACAGAGATTGGTGTATTATTATATAGATTATTAATATTTACATAAAGCAAATCTTCAAACTCACAAAATAAATATATGTTTATTTTTATTTTACCATCATTAAGGAACATACGATACTCACTAAGGATAACAACCTGAATTTGTTTTCTCTCCATAGTGATTGCTTTCAAAAAAGAAGCGTGAGTGATTAAAAAGCAGTTCGAAATAAAGCATCAATTCCCTCTTAGATGTTAAGCTGTTTTTAACATCTACATCTAATTAGAATTAAATTCTTTAAAATAATTATATAACTTGTGTAATAGTTCTGAATAAATCAAGTTCGTTTTTTAATGAAATAGACCTAAAAAGAACAAAGATAATCCATTTAAGCAATACAAATATTATATTTAAGAGTGTTTTTATCCAAGAAAAACTCATAAAAAGGGATGCGATAGCCGTGTGCGTTAAGAAGCATTCAACTCTCAATGTTGGGGGCGCAGGTTCGAATACTCTCGATAGAGGATGGTCATTTTTGGTCCGCTACCTCATTGATAAGATCTTAGGTTCGAGTGATTAATTTTAATGCTAGTATGCTTATTTATATCCTGTCGGAAGCTGCAATTCTATCGAACCATATAGGCAAAAAAAACTCATAAATATATCATTAATCGATTAAGCTTATAGAATATTGGATTTGCCGACGTGTTTTGCCTCCATAAAAGTATCCTTCATCATAATTGGGGGCTCACTAAAGTACTCTCTCGCTCTCTCTCTCTCTCTAACAAACTCTGCATAATTGAATATCCTCAAAACAAAAATTATCATCACAATAATAATAAGAAGAAGAATGGAAAATACTAAGACGGAGACGGATAATGGAGCAGGTGGGAGGATTCCGAGGAGGCGAACAATGAATAATACGCGCTTTTGTACCAGTCAACCAAACAACACACACACACACTTAGCTTATAATCCCAACCATAGTACATATTTTGAAAAAAGAATAAGAATAATAAGAACATGGAGAAAAAAAACATATACTCAAAAACATTTCTTTATTCTTAAGAACCGTTTATAGGGAAGAGGGCAATTCAATCCATCATTATATTCCATGTTCATCAAGGTATAGGAGGAATCCTATATAACTATGTATGTATAAAGAAGGTTTTCATGCGGTTGTCAGGTATATCAAATAGAGATCAGTGATTTAATTAAGATTAATGGAAACTTATCTTTAAAAAAGGTCCCTCTAAGGTCTGAACAAAATAATAAATATTAAATAAATAAGTATTTTATTTATATTCTATTTGTCCTAATGGGAAAATTAAGATTCATAGAAACTTAGCTATAAATTCAAATAATCGAGATACTAGATATATAAGTACTTCATGTAATTTATATTCTAGTTGTCTTTTTTAATAAAATAACACATATCTTTTTAAGTAGTAATTATGTTCGAATCTCGAGAGGGGATGGTCATTTTTGGTCCGCTACATCATGGATAAGATCCTTGGTTCGATAGACTAATTTAATGCTAGTATGCTTATTTATATCTAGTCGAATAATGCAATTCTATCGAACCATATAGGCAAAAAATGATGTTAATGAAAATGTTATATATAATAATGATTTATATATATATCTATCTATCATATACATCAATATATATATATATATATATATATATATATATATCATCAATATATATAATAATAAAAAATAGATGCTCCCTTCTATGATAACGATATCCTTGATATATAATTACATAGGAAGATATGTAACATGAATGAGCCAAGGGTCTTTTAACGATGTTGTTATTATTCTTGTAGCTTTATCAGCGCTGATCTGTTCTCAACAATTCTTCTTATTTATGAGAGTTGGAAGGCCTCAGGGTATCAACTGCCTAAATAGGGGCTCAAACATTGCATTAAGGATTCAGTGGTCAAAAGTATTTATATGAGAGATCCTTGTTAAAATAGGATTAACAAAAACACTGAAGGAACATCATTTGTTCCACTCGTTAATCTATTATTTTATATGGCATGGCCTTATGATATATATAATTGCCAACTAAATCATAAAAGGGTGAAAATAAGGGCCAAAAAATGAAGGAATCAGTTCGAATTTGTATACAAAGAATGACCGTATTTCGGTTTATATTCTGTTCTGGTATAAAAGCGATATTTAAAGCATCGTTTGAACTATTTACATATGATATTTATTTATCGTTAATTTGTGAATTGGATGCATTGAGGTATAAAAAGCTTAAGAAATTATGTTTTTTTGTATAAATATGAAATAATAGACAAGTTAAATAATAAATGTCAATATAAATAAAATTGGGGGTTCTTTGTACGTTTCTTATTCGTCCACGCATTGTATTAAGTATATATACTACTTAGTGTTTGATTAGAATAGTCTCACACAAACAAGAAGCTTCCTTAGCACCCAAAATCCTAATCCCATCACGCATCGTCAGCTCTTATTCCCACTGGAATCAATTTCCTTCACTCTTTCCTGAACCTCCCTATATTATTTAGTATTGAATAAGTTTGTTAGCTAGAGGGATGCAAGGAAGGGAGACGGGACAGTTGGCAACACAATTAATTACACTAAGTGAAAAACGAGATGCTACATCTTAATAACCTCCTTATGTATGACGTATCATGTATCAACAAGAGGGATGGAGAGGAATATCCAGACGCAAAGAAAACTTACCCCTTTTTCTTCTTTACCCCTTTGAAAATGTAATTATGACTCTAAATGTGTTTGAACTTCTAAATGACTTCTTAATTTGTTAAAATAAGTTATTATTATTATTGTTTACAAACATCTTGACGTTGAATAAACATCTTCCTATATTTGCTCTCACAGACATATTTAAAGAAAAATATCTCATAAATCAATGTCCATTGACTATATTGACACTTTATTTTTTGCTATTTCCTTTTTATTGTTGTGAATAAGCTCTCCAAAGTATTTTGCTTTTCTTCTCTGTTTTCAAAGTTTTGAAGCAATTGGGATGGAAGGGAGGAGGATATGGTGTCTTGGATGAGCCCTCACACGTTTTTTTGTAGATTTTCTTGACAAATAGTCATAAAAAGTGTGTGGGATATATGAGAAAATATGTTGGGCGTTTTATGAGATAGAGGTGATAGCTTATATATATATATATATACATGAGATTAATAATAAAATTGCCTTAGGGTTCAAATTCACAGAGGAAAAATTCAGCTGCATTTACTTAATTGGAACCAAATCCCCATTTTAATATCATTTTATATTTAATTAATCCCATGAGTAAAACGAGGACTTATAGACCTGGTAGTAATTTAGCGATGGAACGTCAAAGCTTACTAAAAATACGCCTTTTCCTTGGAATAAAAACAAACATATAATGCTAAAATACTCTTTTCTTATCCAGAAGGCAAATTTTATTCGATGTTCTGGTACATAATAAAAAACGACAATACAGGCCATCGGGAATTACTTAAAATGTTATATTTAAAAAAATATGTAGTTGACTTAATAATAAGAAATAATGAATGACACCCAAATACTTAAATGGATTTTGTTAGGTTAATATTTTGAGTATTTATGAATATTAAGATAAATTTGAATCAAACTCCATCGATTATAATATCAGTTTGTTTTTTACCTCCACCGAAAGAGGTATTGTTTTCACTGGCGTTGGTTTGTTGGTTTGTTTGTCAGCAGGATAACTCAAAAGTACGGAACGGATTCGAATGAACCTTTGTGAAGTTGTTGAAATGCCAAAGGGAACAAGTGATTAAATTTTGGCATCTCTGAGTGCTTCTTTAAGATGCAAAATGAGCTAAATACTACTAAATATTTCAAGTTAGCCTACTCTGCCAATAGATGTCGCTGTGCTATAAAATTGGGTGCCGGGAGCGTCTTCCTCTATAAATTTCCGTCGAGTGGAACCCTCCCCCGGCCCTCTACGCCGCCCCAGTCGTGAATAATCCGCCTCGGAAGGCTCATAAGGACCCCGTGACGGCAGAGGTTTGCACTCTCTGAGTGTATATATGCCTCTAGTTTTCTTTTGCGGCAAAATCCGTGATAATTATCGATGAGGCGGACTTTTTATCACTTATTGGTCCGTTTTTCTAATTTTATCACTCATTGCTAGTCCCCTCAAAATAAAGAATGATGAACGATAAATATATGATAAAATAGATTGCTTCTTTGGTGTATGTCTTAGTCCGTTTATAGAAGGATTCAAGGCTTTTATTGCCAGGTTTTTTTCCTTGTCAAACTGCGAAACGGATTCAAAGTAATTATATCATAAACAACATTTTTCTCTTTTTATACAAAAAAACAGGAAATGCGATGCTTACGCGCTTATTAAATATATGACTGTGTTCATGGCAGTAAACAATTTTAATAATTAAAAAAATATGAAGTAAAATTACACTAAACCAAGTTAGCAATAATATATATATATTCAAATAAAAACTATTGTATAAGCTGTATAACTAGTTGGTGTCGTATTTGAGTCTCAGTTTGTGTACCAAAATGTGACAAATTAATTATTTATTTGCTCTTTAGATCCGTTGGACTTAATTTAATAACTCTATTTATTAGTTGGCAATTCCATTGCTACTAAATAGGAAAAATAAATTATTTTTTTACACAATTTATATTAATTTTATTTAAACTAGAGGCATATATACACTCAGAGAGTGCAAACCTCCGCCGTCACGGGGTCCTTATGAACCTTCCGAGGCGATTTTTCACGACTGGGGCGGCGTAGAGGGACGGGGGAGGGTTCCCTCGACGGAAATTCCGAGAGGAAGACGCTCCCGGCACCCGATTTTACATCACAGCGACATCTATTGGCAGAGTAGGCTAACTTGAAATATTTATTAGTATTTAGCTCGTTTTGCATCTTAATTCTGCACTCAGAGATGCCAAAATTAATTACTTGTTACTTTTGACATTTCCAACAACTCACCAAGTTTCATCCGAATCCGTTCAGTACTTTTTGAGTTATCCTGCTGACAACAAACCAACAAACCAACAAAAAAAACGCCAGTGAAAACAATACCTCCTTCGGCGGAGGTAAAAATGTCATTTGATGCGATGACACAGAAAATGTTTTGAGGCTATAGCTATATAGGATATGTTCATGACAAAATTTGTGGATTTCGTAATTCAATGTTTAAGAGGAAGCTTTGCTTGGACAATCGTTCTACATATAGTGTTTTACTATCTTTTTAGAAAATATGTCGTAATGTTTATTCATGCCTATAAATATACCAAATCATTGAACAAAGTGCATATGTTGGTTTGGCGGATTATTTATGCATAATGCAATCTATTTAGCACTTTCTAAAAAGTCAAAACAGGTATTGGCTTTATACAATATGCATGGAAGGTGATAAGATCTACAGGTTTATTTCCTGGACAAAATCTCTTAAAGTCAGCAACTCAATGGTCCTCCAGATCTTTCTTTTTTTGTTATTCTAGTTTATGAGATCTATAGTAAAATAACAATAAAAGGATTTGCAAAGACGGAAGTGCAGGATGAACGATTTAAAGTTCAAATGGATAGTTGATATATGTCTTTGGCCTTTCTATTTAGACTTAAGGAAAAGTTTTGAAAATGTATATACAGAGTTATCATATGTATCCTGAAGTAAACATGTAGTATATAAAATGTTTCTAAATAAACTATATTTAAGAGCTATGATGGAGTGGCGTCTATGAATTATCGATTGCGGTGGCAAAAAAGGGCTTTTGTAGATCTTCCTGAAAACATTAAGATTTAAAAAAACTATTAACTACGTACTTTTAAGTGTGTTTTAAAGCATAAATGAAATGGTATACTTTTTATAAAGATGTGAGCTCTCATGTTTATTTATATACCATAAGATAATGAATACATATATATTAATATACAAAAAATAAGAAACTAAGCGTTAGGTATTTGTATTTATTTAATATATCGATGTGAATATATATATATATATATATATATGAGATGAATGTATCATAACAATGTTTATTCACATCCACAAGGATGTAAGTCTATCGAACCAAAGGGGAAAAAAATAAATAGATGAACTTGCAAATCTTTATCACCATAAATTTCGTAAAAGGCTACTTTAACCAATTTTCGTCCACGGTTCTGCAAAAATAATAAAGGAAAAATATTTGAACGAATATATCACCTTACAGCTTTGATTAAGAAGCGGAACAAAGCCCATATTTAAGATCATAAATACCATTCAAAGACAAAATAATAACGAGATAAGAAAACTAAAGTCATATTTACACTAAGTGATTTTTTATGACTGATGAAAAAGTCTTCCGGTGTATGAATGTCGATATATTGTATTTTGTTTTACTACCTTGGACGCCATAGTTTAAGAGTTTTGGATGTTTTATAATTGTTCTGTGTCAACTCATCAATAAACATATTTTAGGTAAACTTTATTTCATTTTCTTTATGACCATATTATCCTTAGTAGAGGTATGTTTATACTCGTCAAAAGGTCATGAAACAACAACAAACCCTCCTACACTGACTTGAGGCGTTGCTTTATTACATAGATAACAATATTTATATTAAAAAGTATATGTTTGCAGGGTTCGTATATGAATTGGAGAGAGGTGCATAAGAAAGGACACTTAGGATGAAATTATGTGCTTGGTGTTTATTTTAACACATCAATACCGACGGATTCAGGCGTAATTTACTATTTCATAGTGCCGACTATTATTACTAATACACTTGCCGCTCCTTTTTATTCAGCCAGTCACGTCTAAAACGGAGTCCTAAGTTAGTATACACATTCAGGGTGTTTGCAACTGGAGATTCACATATATATATATATAATATATATATATATATATCTATATATATATATATATATATTATATATATATATATAATATATATATATATATAATACATATATATATATATATATACAGGGTGATAAGATGAAATCCGGCGGGTTTTCAGGACATCCTTTAATAAGGATGACGTTATCCGTGCTGCTGATTTTTTAGCAGATATTCAATATATGAGAGATCATTTCAGTTGAATTTTATCATCGTCATGGCCGCATATGGAATCTACAGCCTGTTATCTGGAACGAGCAAAAATGCGGTGTGCCGTTATCCAGATTCTTTGTATAAAAGGGCAACACCATCAGCAACACCCAGGTCTCTGAGCTGCTCGGGATCGACAGAAGAAGGGTTCTGTTCCTCCTTCCGCATCAGGATCCAGGGCGTCATCGACGCAGAAGGCAGATGGATTGAATAAGCAGAATTTACACATCTCTACGAGCATTTAATGTCTAAATAAATAAAATTGAACAGAAATTAACGATTTTATGTGTATTTTAAGTTGTGAGAAGAAAAACGCCGGATTGGATCTTACCACCCTGTATATATTGTTTGTTTGTTTAGCTCCTAGATTGGACCCACCTCACCGGAACTTAATCCGGTATCAGCCGGTAGTGAAACCTATCTAGAGCTACGATCTTTATTATTAAAAATATGTTTAAAAACACATAAGCATCTATATACTTTAAAATATATTCTCCAAGGATAACTTCTTATCTTTAGCTCTCCCTTGAGAGCCACCATTTTCTCCATTGTTACTGGGCAGTCGAAGATGAGGTGGTGTGGAGTTTCGTCATCCTCGTTACATAGTCTACAAGTTGGGCGTATGGCCTTTCCCAACTTGTAAAGATGCCCGTTGAGTCCGATGTGCCCGCTAATCATGCCAACAATGACAAAAATTTGAGCTCTTTTGAATTTGAAGATTCTATTTCCCATATACGGATTCGGGATGAACAGTTTCGACAGCATTCAAGAGCTCATCTCCCGCCACTTGGTTCTCCATCTCCTCAAAGACGCTTGTCGAGGGGCATTCTTGGTTTGACATAGCGATATCAGTACAGAGACAGGTGTGCCTCTCCTGGCTCCGTCTTTGGCCAATGCGTCTGCGAATTCATTTCCAGTGTTGTCGTCGTGTCCTCCTATCCAACCAATCGTTATAGAACATGCTGAGCTGTTTAAGGCATTTTTACAGCCGATAATTTCTTCTCACAAAAGATCACCCCGCTTCATCTCGAGACTATTGATGGCTGAAAGGCAGTCAGAAAAGATTAATAACCTTCTTCCCTCCTAATTTATCTCCATGAAGATGAAGAGAAAGGTTCTTAATAGCCTCCACTTCAGCTTGGAAACCGTGTTTGTTTCATCGAGCTTCAAGGTTCCTTGGTCGAGCACAGTGTCACCCTTCGTCAAAGCCCAGCCGGCACCTGTCTGGTTATTGATTCTTGAACCGTCGGTATAGCCAACCAGATCAAATTCCTTGATGCACCATATTTTTTGCAACTGCCTCACAGTGCCAGACCAAAAAGGTACGCGAGGAGGGGAGTGGGATATCATTTCGACGTATATATCTATCTAGATATTGTAGGTGACCTCTACGCAAATGGTTGAACCATTTGAGTGGATTTCCTTCCTTGTCCGAAGTCTCATCATGCATGCTGGCTCCATAACATAAAGATAAAGTGGCATAAGCCCGCAAAGATCTTCATTGTAGCCGTGGGAGTGGACCTCATGGCCCCAGTGATACTCATGAGGTCAAGTCTCTGCAACTTGCTGAACTCATCTTTTACAAATCTGCTTCCCTGTATATATATATATATATATATATACTATATATATATATATATATATATATATATATATATATATATATATGTATATCAGGTTCAAATCCCTTTCTATGCACTTTTATTTGTGTCACGTTATAATACTAAATGAATGTGGAGGACTTCCAAAAGTCTTATTTACACAATGATAACTTTTGAGCACAGACAACAGTATAACTATTACATTTTTTTCATTGTGAAAACAATATTACAACATATACCCTTGAACTCTGACATTGTTAACTATTCATGAATCTAAGTCCCGGCTGTTATAAAAAACAAAGAGAGGATTGTGATAAGATCTTAAGTATTTTCTTGGACAATAACCCCCCTCCCCTAAATCAGCATGCTTAGAAAACATTTTCCCTTTATTTTATTTTTGAAATGCACATAAAGCTCTCACTTTAAAACTTATTTATTTATTTTAAGTTAGTGTAAAAACTATGCTTTCATTCATCGTTAAATAAAACAATAATAAACAAAGGTGTACAAAATCTGAGTCTTTTGAGGGAAAGATTGTTTTTTTTGTTATAATATGAAAGATGGGTAGAGATAAAGAAAAGGTAGTGCTTTTTTAAGCGTGATTGATTGAAAGAAAGGGAGTGAATACTAAAAAGAACTTAGTAATACGCTACAAAGTGTCTCTTCACTAGCGGCTGTGGAGGACTGGACATCAATCCAGAGAGATGAATGTCACTCTTAAAAAACTGAATTTTTTTAATGAACTCCTCCACAATTGGCTAATAATTGATTAAAGCAACGGTAAACTAGAAAAAATGAAGTTATAATTTATTTGCTCATATAAATATATATATATATAAAACATAATTATAACTGTATATACTTTTTTCACAGTTCTTAAAAACACGCAAAAAGAAGTATTTTATGTATTTAAAATTGAGGTAAATACGCCAAAATACACAAATAAACATTATAGTTTAATGCTTACCTCAACAGAGAACGTTCTAATTACAATTACTGATTATTAACACAGATCATTACACTGCAACGATAACATAATACAAATGACATCTTATTAAAATCACTGATAATAATATAATGTATTATATCTCAGTCCAATTATATAACAAAGATGGCAAATATTAAAATCTTTAATCATTTTTAAAATTATTCTAATAAATGTTTCTATGACTTAGCGCTACCGAAGGGAAGTATTAATACTTATAATGTATTTGCTCATATATATTATATATATATCTATATATATATATATATATATATATAATATATATATATATATATATATATATATATATATATATATATATATATATAATGTATAAATATAAAGAAACCATTAACCAAATGAAAAAATCTTTATCAATGATTTGAAGAGCAACCTTTTCTCTGTCTCTAAAGATGGTGATATTAGTTTTTTTTAATACTTATAATAGATGTAATCAACATATTATAATTGCTGTTAGTATTATTATTATTATTCACACCTGTCCAGTATGTTTTTTTTTTTGTTGTTGTTATAAAAGGTGCGACCCAGAAGGATATACAAACAAACACATATAGATAAATATTAATTAAAGGAATACTCGCAAAGAGGATGCTGAAATGGATATATGTTATGTGTATTGAGAGATTGTTTTTGTTATCTTTATTTATTGAAATTACTAAGAGAGCAGAAAACTATGAGCTCTATAGAATGTCCATTGAATTATAATGTAATATAATTGTTGTTTTGGATAGCGGATTTATTCTTTGGATGTGGGTGAGAGATGCGATTTAATGTTTGTTATTAATAATTACACTTTGTTTAATCTATTAAATTGTTTTTCAACACTAAATTATCCAAATTATACTCTAAGGCCAATATATTCATCCTCTGAATAACTATCCTCTCGGTCGATGAATAATGTATTTCGGACGAGAGGATATTTATTCAGAGGATTGAATATATGGCCTTAGAGTAATATTTTGAACACCTATCTATACCGGACACCTCTCTATAGCAAGCCAATTTCCCCCCGCATAAGGAACATTAAGTACAAAAGCCTTTTGTGAATAGTACAAATAGGATTTAAAAATTGGTATTCATCAAATTATATTTTTGTTTCAATTTTACTTACTTTTTGTATAAATTTTTATTATATGTGCTTATTTGAATGAATCCATGATTAGTATTATAATCATGAAAACTAAATACAACTAGACATATATACACTCAGAGAGTGCAAACCTCCGCCGTCATGAGCCTTCCGAGGCGGATTTTTCACGACTGGGGAGGCGTAGAGAGACGGGGGAGGGTTTCTCCTAGACGGAAATTCCGAGAGGAAGACGCTCCCGGCACCCAATTTCACAGCCAGCGACATCTATTGGCAGAGTAGGCTAACTTGAAAATTTAGTTGTATTTAGCTCATTTGGCGCCTTATTCTGCACTCAGAGATGCCAAAATTTATCACTTGTTCCTTTTGGCACTTCCAACAACTCCACAAAATTTCATCCAAATCCGTTCAGTACTTTTGAGAGTTATCCTTCTGACAAACCAACAACTAACAAACGCCAGTGAAAACAATACCTCCTCGGCGGAGGTAATTAAGTATTGCTAGAGCTATGAAATATATTATATTTATAACTCATTTAGTAATGATGAAAGTAAATTGTTAATCTTGCTCTTTTATTATCTATAAAGGGTTTGTTTTTTTGGAAAAAGAGCTCTCTAAATAACCTTTTCCTCTAGTTGATCTATTGGACTCATTTGACAGTGATTAATTTAACTTTCCTTTTTGTAAATTCTTAAAGTGAAATGAATTTAATTCAAATGGATATTTTAAACTTTATTTTTTTTTGCCTATTTGGTTTGATTGCAATCCGACAGGATATAATAAGCATTATAGCATTAAATGAGTCACTCGAACCTAGGATCTTATCAATAAGTAACCAAAATGATCATCCCCTCTCGGGAGTATCGAACCTGCACTCCCAACCTTTTGAGTTTGAACACGCTTTAGTGCAC
>CP045906.1:13819294-13875450 GCA_013387185.1 Caligus rogercresseyi | reverse complement strand
TTTGTAGAAGTTGTATTTGTATATGAGAGAGCTTTAAATTTCAGGGACATGCTTAAAAGTCAAAGAATAAATTGAAATTATATGATAAATATTTGAATGATACTTTATAGTAATTATAAATGTTATTGCAATAAATATAAACACTCTTTTATAAAATTAAAATAAATAAAAAAGGCATGTTTATTAATATGATGTAAAAAATATATCCCAAATCAGTTCAACTGAAACTGATTTGGGACAAAATCGAAAAAATAAGGCCCGGGTGAGGCTCGAACTCACGGCCTTCAGATTATGAGACTGACGCGCTGCCTACTGCGCTACCGAGGCGTTAAAAATAGCAGAAAGTATAGACAAATTTTAATTTCCAATATTTTTTACACATTGATTCACATTTGATAATTACCTCCGCCGAAGGAGGTATTGTTTCACTGGCGTTTGTTGGTTGTTGGTTTGTTAGTTTGTTGGTTTGTGGTTGTTGGTTGTGGTTGTCAGCAGGATACTCAAAAGTACTGAACGGATTGGATGAACTTTTGTATAGTTGTTGGAAGTGCGAAAAGGAAGAAGTGATTAAATGTTGGCATCTCTGAGTGCAGAATTAAGGCGCCAATGAGCTAATAATACTAAATTTGCCAGTTAGCCTACTCTGCCAATAGATGTCGTTTGCTGTGAAATTGGGTGCCGGGAGCGTCTTCCTCTCGGAATTCCGTCTAGGGAAACCTCCCCCGTCTCTCTACGCCTCCCCAGTCGTGAAAAATCGCCTCGGAAGGCTCATGACGGCGGAGGTTTGCACTCTCTGAGTGATATATGCCTCTAGTGTATAAATAAATTCAATTTAAAATCTATAAATGTTCATATATATTATATAATTGGAGAGGGGTCACATAAAGCTCCAAATTTAAGGGTTAAAGTTGCGGCAAGTGTGAAACACTTTTATAAGCTTAAATATACTCCTAAATTCACCGCCTTCCATGTTTTATAGAAGTTAGTACAAATGATTGGAAGAGTTTTCTCAGCCAATTGATAAACTTATGCTTGGTTTAATTTTAATAATATATAAAGACGCTCAGTTATATTATATATACATATAATAAAGTTATGTTCATACTCTATTTATCAAAACAAGATATCTACTAATAAACATTCCCCTCATGGCCAAAAGAACAATATATTCAACCTTCTTTCTGTCTAGGTCATAATATACAGAAATAGCCTTTATCATAGGAGGATATTAAAGTTCTTTTTAAATATGATAAAAATCGCATATAGATGTACATTACATCTAGTTTGAGAGACAAGAGAATATTGCCCAGATACTCTTAATTTTTCACTCCCTGACCTTTTACTTGCATCATTATTAATACAGGAATGGAATATAAATTAAATATAAGAGTTTAATACTCTCTGCTAAGACTGGATTAGTGTTGTTGGAAAATTAATGATATGTACATACATATGTCGGGAGCAGACACACACGAAAATCTACAAACACTCGACAGGGATTAAAACTTTAACCTAGTGTGAATATATTTCCCTTACGTGTTTAAATATATTTAGGGAGAATGTCTAGAGACTCTCGGTGGGTAAAAATTCTACTACAAATGTTGTGGACATCAAATCCCTTCATGCATTGGAGAGAGGGAATATATGAATTGATTAAGTAAGAAAGTAGCAGAGCTGGGATTCGGTTTACCAAAAATCTACCGTCGGTTCGGTATATCCTTCTACCGATCGATATCAGTATCGGTAGGTTTTATTATATATCTACAGTATCGATCGATATTCGGTACGGTAGATTAGAAGAGAGATACATTTATTTATGTATCTGCTCTGGACTTCTTCATATGCATGTTAATATCGGACAATTTATAACAAAGGACAATTAAATACATCATTTGTTAGAATTATTAGAGATTATTTGAAATATAATAGATACTAATCTTATATAAATTATATATGTACTGATTTTGTAGGAAATGGAAGGCTATAATTTTTTTCATTTACTGTCTCGTATTGTCCGATATTAAGTACACTTTCAGTAATGCTTATCATAGCTACATTGAATGTATCTTATGTATCTGCTCTATAATACTATAAGTTGTACATAGTTGTTTATTATTTTTCGAAGTTCAAGTTCTTCAACTAGGAGCGCTTGGGCAAAGCGACAGTTGAACGATGTTTCTTGCTATTGAAGGGAATAAGCTCTTTATATCTTTAGTTCTATGTGAATTTTACAAAAGTCATACTTTCAAATATACCGTACCATTGTCAATCGGTACGATATTGGTAGTTTCTACAAATATCGTATAATCGGTTCCGTATTTGAAATCCCCGTCGAATACTGATTACATCGATCATAGCAATCAAATCAATAGATTTGGGATCAAAAGGAATGTAGAAGAATATAAATGAAGATTTTTTTATTGTGTATGAAAATAAAAAACATTATGAAGGGGAAAATATCTTGATGATCTATCAAATGTCAAATTTTAAACCATTCTAAAAAATTGATTGATTTGTAGCTTGTCAAGAGGCCAAAAACAGAGGTTTCTATTGAGTTTGACTATCCTCGTTATGCTGTTTGCTCAGTAAATTGTATGAAGTTAAATACTTGCATTTTATGTTTTTCTGCAATAGAGAGGTGTTACAATCAGGGTCATTTGCGATATTAAGATGCGTGATGTAATATCCCTTATTGCGATTGATCGCTGCACCCAGAAAAAAAAACGATTTCAAAAGCTGGTTAATATTCAATTTCAGTTAGCTATTTTATTATAGAAGGGTCAAATGTGTTACATATCAGATTAGGAACATTTATAAGGAATAAAAAGATTTACATATAATTCTGTCAGTTGAACTAGCAGAAATTAAGTACTAGAAAAAATACCTCAATTATATATATATATATAAATATCACCAAAATTATCTTCAAACCCTATTCCCCTTTCAAATTATCATTCATAAGCTATGAAATATCAAGAAAAAATGGTATGAAACTATAAATCTTGATAACATACCTAAAAATTCATTAAAAATCATAATATAAGAAAGAACTACAAAGTATTGTCGAAACCCCCAAAAAATAATTATAACAAAAATCATCAAATCCAACGTTTATTTATAGAAAATATCTTAGTTAAAAAAGAAATATCATGAAAAGATTTAAAAAGATCACTTCTAATTGGAGATACACAAACCACAAACTTGGTATTATAATTTATAAAACTGTAATTATTATCATAAAACAAAAAAAATATAATATTAATGTATCAAATCCTCATTTAAAATTGAAGAACATCATTGTTTAATAAAATTTGGTAGTTTGAAGTAATAAAATCAATTATAATAGATAGTATAATATATACTAAGGTTTGTATCCAAATTTTTTTACTACAATTGAATTTAATCCACTAAAATATTAATAAATTATATTTTGATTTTTTTTGCTTTCAAATTAACTTTAAACATATTTCCAAGGTTTACAGATATATTTCTTGAAACTGGTCTGATAAAAAGAGACCTCAATGAAACTGACTACCAATATATCATCAAAATATGTCTAAGTTCCTTTTGGCTAAAAATTATCACTAAAAAAATATTTTATAAGAGAAATCCATGATTAATAGAAAATTATTGCGGCAAACCTCTTATTTTCTTCAATATCAAAATGGCTAATGCATTTATTTACTTTGTAATATCATTAGTATTGGAGTATTGGCTCCTATAAAATATAAATTGTTATTTATTGAACATAACAAAATGAGATTTCAATAGAAATGTAAATATAAAACAAAGAACTGTTATCTTATGATGACGTCCGAAGAAGCAAAATGACGGGGTTCTACCTATATCTCATATAGAAAAAGCTATGATTTGTTTGTAACAAAACTCAATAAACATACTTAATCATGTATTATAAATAGAGATTTCTGAAGCGACAAATTGAATGTGTCTTTTATCGATATTGTTTTCTATATCATTTTTAAATTTCATATAAATTCTATATTTTCATACCTTAGAGAAAAAAACTATCCGAACTAAAAGGGACGATGTTGATATATTTCAAGTTGGACAAGATGTCTTTTATATTCAATTTTAAAATTGTTTTTATTAATAGTCGATTAACATCCATTAATATAATTAAATGAGAGTAAATAAAGATCAAAGCAAATTCAAATCTAAAGAACCATAAACCTAGA
Source organism: Caligus rogercresseyi (assembly GCA_013387185.1). Taxonomy (NCBI): domain Eukaryota; kingdom Metazoa; phylum Arthropoda; class Copepoda; order Siphonostomatoida; family Caligidae; genus Caligus; species Caligus rogercresseyi. The sequence continues at coordinate 13,871,254 of CP045906.1, read as the reverse complement.
TAGAGATGAGTTAATGATCAAACAAGAATGAAAATATCGATTATATATATATATACCTATATATAGATGACTTGATTAATAAAATTTCAAATTATAACCAATATCTGGGTGATTAATACCAATTTCTTGTAATGGTAAGTGTTTAGTGCATGGAAATATCAATAACGAGTTGCCAAACTCTTAACTACTAGATGAGGAAGAGAGATCACGTAATTATGACTTTATTCTAGGGAGACCAAGAGGCACTGCGTAAAGTTTGATAGGAATGAAATATATAAAAAATAGTTCCTTAATACTAAACTTTCTAAGCTGTATAATAAATAACTATACTTTTTATTAATAATTGAAAATATTCATAAACAAATCCCGATTCGTTTTGGATAATTAATTACTTTTTCTTACTTGGTTGAGGTCTCCTAATAATTTCCAGATCGTTTTCATTATAGAAATTGTATTTATTTTGGCCGAACAGCATGGGTATATATCAATATATGCTTATAGCTCCTCCATTCATATCCATGAACGTTCTATACTATTATTTATCCCGACATTTAAAACAACTACTTCCTCCTTATTTGAAACCTTTTTGGATACATCTTACAAAACATATAATTAAACAAGTGATGTACATCATGGACCAATTAACACAAGTGGTGCCGTCCCCTTACTTCAACAACATGTAGTCCAATATAGAGCTAATATCTCATCCTCCAGATGTCCTTTCCTTTCCTCCCTTCATTCCAAATCCAGTTCACATTTCCCAAATCCTCTTTGATTAAGACCTCTTCATATATACTCACTATGGTCATCCAATTAGTTCGTGAAAAGAATCTCACTAAGCCAAAAAGTGAAACAAAGAAACATATTTTTTCTTTCCCTTTAAGAAGAAGTGTACTTAATTATTGTTATTTTTATTATTAGTAGTACTCTATGTGCCGTCTTTTAAAGCTAAAAAGGACTAAAAGAAGACCTAATAAAAGTAAAAAGTATATATAATATATATATATACATATATACATATATATATATGTATATTTATCAGGCTTGTGAGCGTTCAGCTTTTTTTTGCGTTCAGCGTTCCGTTCAGCGTTCAAAAAAAAATTAGCGTTCCGTTCAATGTTTTTGCGTTCAGCATTCCGTTAGCGTTCAGCGTTCAAATATTTTAAAAAAGAAATTTCCAAAAACGTACTGCGTAGTGATGACGTTGTTTTTTTAGAAAATAATTCCCAAAAAGTAATGCGTAGTGATGACGTTTTTTTTTTGAAAAGAATTTCCCAAAAATAATGTGTAGTGATGACGTTGTTTTTTTTTTTTAAAAAGAATTTCCCAAAAAGTAATGCGTAGTAATGACGTTTTTTAAGAAAAGAATTTCCAAAAAAAGGAATGCGTAAAAATTGAACGCTGAACGCAAAACTCTTTTTTTTGCGTTTCAACGTTCAGCCGTTCAAAAAAAGTTGCGTTCCGTTATTGAACGTGCGTTCAGCTGAACGCCGTTCAATTTGCGTCCGTTCACAAGCCTATATATATATTATATATGACCTCCAAAAAAAACCCACTTTTTAGTTCTTTTACATATACTAAGCGATTCTGGTTAATTTTTGATGCTGAAAACGAATATCTAAATACAAATTTCTAGCATTGTTAGAAATCGGACGTCACTGGGTTCAAAGGTTTCGTTATGAAGCAAAAATGTTTGGTTATTACTTATTTTGAAAAAAAAATAGTTTTCCCAAATTTAGTTATGATCAATTATGACTTCTGATTTTTTGAAAATTTTCGTCAAATAAAATTTAGTGCCAATAAATGAACATAAGTGCTGGATGCACCAACCATTTTTTAAATAACAGCTCCTACTAGGGTTCTTTATAGTCATGTTGAGGTTTTTAAGTTATTTTAAATACAATACACTCCACCGCCACACTTGGTACCTCACCGGTCGTAATGTCTTCTACGCAATGTTTTCAACCTCGTGTGAACTCAGAGATACGCATATCATTCATACAAACACAAAGGGTATTTCTCACTAAAAAGTATCATTTGCATTTACGTAGCCTTTGATGTCCGTCTACAATTTTAACATGAATGTTAATAAGTAAAGCAACTCATTACATGCAGGGAAATAATTAATGTTCATCCTGCGATATTCTTCACTCTGACGTTAAGACATAGAAAAGAAAGAAATTTGTCTCCACCTGAGTGTCTTTTCTCATCTTTTACTCGATCCACGCCTTTCGTAGATTAGTTGAGGAGGCTACTCCAAAATTCTTTAATACTGGCGATAAACATTGACGATACGACATAGCAAAGGAAACAAATATATTTACAAACAGGAAGGTCCCTTTTTATTGAGCCTTAATGAATGCCATGATCAAATCCTTTAAAATATATCCTATATGAAGGATTAAAATCAATTTAAGGAAGTATCAACAATCACTATAATCTATGTTTATTGTATCATTCATGACGATAAATAGATCCTTACTCTCTTACTCGATAAGTCATAAAAAATCTATGATTGGGGTACGATAGCCGTATGCGTACAGGCGTGTTTTCAACTCTCAATGTTGGGGAGCAGGTTCGAATACTCCCGAGAGGGAAGGGTCATTTTTGGTCCACTACCTCATTGATAAGATCCTATGTCCGAGTGACTCATTTTAATGCTAAAATGCTTATTTATATCTTGTCGGATGCAATTCTATCGAACCATATAGGCAAAGAAAACCCTCTTAGTTGTTGAGTTCGCAAGTATGCGAACGCTTGGTGTGTCTCTTCAACTTGACTAGGACCTCCTTCCATGATGCTCGTTAAGGAATTTATTTGTCTGTTGAACAAACTCATCAATTGGGGGTATTGTACCTTGTTTCCTGCAAAGAAATAAAGGAGAACTGCCTTTTTCATCTTTCTTCTTTTCTTTGTTAGACCAATATAACATTTACTGCTGTCTTTTTTACGATCCCCTGCCAAACACCAACAGAGTGAAGGTCATCAAAACACCTTTTCTCATAGCTCTATTATCATCAACGTATGTGAATGTTTGTCAAATAATTCAAGATTCTCTCTCTCTCTCTCTTTGCCTCCCATTCTCTTCTTTCTCCCTTATCTATAGGATTTATCTTTTATCATTTCATGGATTCTTAATGTATTCCTCCTTGGAAAATAAGGAATTTATATGTGCGAGCACACATACTACTTACACATACACATATGAAGGTTTTCTTTCATATTATTATATTCATTTTCTAAAACTTTGGTTGGGGGGGCTTCATATATATATAAGGGCATTTTGTCTTGATAAGACTTTGATCATCTTTAGGGAGGAGGGAGATTGTGTATTTGATTGACACCTAGTGGCTTATCTCTCATCCATATACAATAGGCACTTAATTGCCTCACAATGATTTCAAAAGATGAGGTCTCTGAAAGAGGTTAAATATCTATTAGTGGATAGTCCTTATCAGGCGTATCTTTTTATAAATATTTAGTATTTGTATTTAACGACCGTCAGTTGGACAAAATGATGCTTTTAGTATATATATAACGGAGTTTAGTGATAGAAATTTCATTCGTTTGATAAACTCCTGGTTGAAAATATAATGTGTATCAAGGGGCGGAGTGGGAAGAATTAATCCACCGGGACAATTTTGCTCTAGCCGGCCTTTTACGACCCCAATATGTATGTACACACTGTATATTGCCATATTTTTGTGACCTATGAAAAGTTATATGCATAGAGATTGGTCGTTCTTTTATCTATTTACTTTTGTGTAATTTATTATTATTATTTGCTACTTATGATGTTCAAAACTTTAATAATCGTAAAAGTAATTTTCCAATTAGAGTTTATAAAATCATCAAAAGTGTCTTATCTAAGCAAAGTATTTTATATTCACGATCTCAATCAAGAGTCCTTGTTAAAGTCAATTGTTTGCTACTTTGTGAGGGGGTTTGTACGAATAAATGGGAGTTAACGGACGAAAGCCTTACTTTTGTTTAGACTGTCCATGAATCTCCAAAGGGAACCAGAGAAACTCGAGCTCTGAACATAAATTTGTCCAGCATTCGTAGTATTCTTGAAAAAAAAGTATGACTGAAAATGAAAGGATAATTAAAGTCGGCCTAAAAGTAAGTATGGTTTCAACGACAGTACGATGCACAGCTTGCCCAACGAAGATTCCAGGTACCAACACCGTTCCTTGGAAGCATGATCGGTTGCGTTTTTACTCTTGGAATTGCAATGGACATCTACAATTTCTTCATCAAGTTTTACGGAACTTATTAAAAATATAAACCTTTTGTTAACACTTTTAACACAAAGGATTCGGATTATTTTAAAATATAGGTTAAAGTTACAGCAATAGTGAATACGATTATTTCCTATTGGGTCGTATGTCTCTAATGTAAATGTTTATGTTAATAAAGAGAAGATTTTTATGACTTTGGGCTTACAAATCTAATGTGTCTAGGTCGATACTAGGAAGAGGCTCTACATTATCTGTTATGGCATGGAAAATCAACGTACCTATACATCATATCAGTATAACCTCAAAGTGTATTTACGATATAAATTGAAAAGTGAAATATGTTTTGAAAAATATACAAATTAAGTTGAGGAAGGAAAATAAGGCCAGAAATTACTTTAATCCCGACATGACATATAAAGAAAAAAACCAGCTGTCGAATAGAGAACATAGAGCCATCTTTCTTGTACCTCTCTGGCATCTCTTTTATTTTAATTAATCACAAACCTCTTCCTTTTTTCTACTATTAATAAGCTGTTGGTATTATTATTATTGCATTAAATTAAACAGTTTATATTTTTATATTCTGGAGGAGGAACTTTGATACGGAGTTCTCTTCTGTGTCTGAAGTTACTTATTCCACAGGGCAAACCTGTCCCTTTTTTATAATTATTATAACATTTTTATATAAAGAAACCAAATTGCGTTTTAATAAACAGCTTGAGTTCTTCTATTCTTCATATCAGGGTTCCTCCAAAAGAATAGAAAAACTCAAGCTGTTTATGATAACTAAAGACAATAATAGCTACAGCTTTTTATAATAGAAAAAAAGGGAGAGGTTTGTGGTTAATTTGAAGCTATAATATGTCAGAGAGATGCAAAAAGATCTGTATGTTTTCTAATCGACAGCTGTTTTCCTCTTTCTATTTCATGTCGGGTATGAACCCTCGCTGAAAATATAAGAACTAGAGGCATATACACTCAGAGAGTTAAACCTCCGCCGTCACGGGGTCCTTATGAACCTTCCGAGGCGGATTTTTCACGACTGGGGCGGTGTAGGGGACGGGGAGGGTTCCCCTCGACGGAATTCCGAGAGGAAGACGCTCCCGCACCGATTTTACAGCATAGCGCATCTATTGCAGAGTAGCTAACTTGAATATTTATTAGTATTTAGCTAATTTGGCATCTTAATTCGGCACTCAGAGATGTCAAATTTAATCACTTGTTACTTTTGACATTTCCAACAACTCCACCAAGTTTCATCCGAATCCGTTCCCTACTTTTTGAGTTATCCTGCTGACAAACAAACCAATAAACCAACAAACAAACAAACCAACAAACCAACGCCAGTGAAAACATACCTCCTCGGCGGAGGTAATTAATTACTTTATAATGGAAGGGGAAAAATGCTCACAGGTGAAATTATCGATGATATACTGCTAAATCATTAACATCAGTGCACATTCATGGATTGAAGGGAAAGTAGAAGTTACAAAATCAGATCTAACTATCTGTAGACCAACAATCTTTTAAAAATCTCCAATTAGTAGATTTTACTCTTCGCATTGCATCTGCAGGGAAAGTGCGCTTTCAAGACCCCCGGGATGCTCCGATTGTTGAAGAAAAAGAAGAAACTGTTGAAAAGGACGACAACAAACTTGATGATACTAAAGAAATTAAAAATCAGCATATTGACAATGATAGAAAAAATACAGAAGATGAAAACAATAAAAAAAAATCCAGGCACTGGAAATCATGACAAGAACAACAGAAAAATCAATGGAAAAGAAGCAGAATATCCTATAACTGGATTTGTTGATTAACAGGAAGTGTTCCCAAAGACAATAAAAAACAGTCAAAAATTAATTGTTTTTCAAGAAATTGAAATGATTCTTTAAAAAAGTAATTGATCATGGAGTCATGTAATCTATGTTCTTGTACTATTAAAATGTAACTCCATATTACTGTTGTAGCACATATACCCCGTTGCGTGGGCGTGCTCATTTCTTTAGTTTGTATATGTGTTATATATATAAGTATATCTATTGTGATGCAGTAATAAACTTCTAACTAACTAAATTACTTTTTAAATATAACACAAAAATATTATACTTTTTCTTAGTTGGTTAATCTTCATCCAATATCTTAGGAAAACACTCCATTATTTATAGAGCAAAATAATGATCCTCTCGACCACCCATTCATTAAGTGTTGCTTTAAAAACGTCTAAAGATACCACATTTATCACGACAAGCTAGCGCCCACAATTGAATGATCATTTCCTTCCAAATAAAGGTATATTTGTATAAATAAATATCATTGCGTCTACTTTTTTTTGGCAAAGAGGTGCTCAGAATAGGCATTGTTGATTCTCCGATAACACGAAATAGGCAAGCCCCTCCAAATAGAATGAGAAGAAATAGAACCTCTTTCTTATGGCTTTGATTTTTTCTTCTTCTCAACATCCCACGTACTGACCATAATTGAAGAAGATCAGACGTGAGAATGTGACTTATTTAAAATAATAATAATAATACTGTAGCCATCAAATAAGGAAATAGCACATACACACAAAAAACTGTTTTGCAGGCTTCAATATTGTTATGAAGACATAGATATATATGTATTCCACCCATGGATCCGTTTGGCTCTTTATTATTGTTATATTGAAGACAAAATGGCGGGTGATTATTGATGTTTTTATTGTTATTGAAAATCGTGACTTGAATTTATTGATTTCATTCAAAAAGAATATAATAATAAAAAATAAATAAACAATCGTTGGGTTTAGTCATGCATTGCATTGATCCAATGTCTGAAGAGGGAACAAAATTGTAATGGAGCTCTCTAATAAAGATATGTCATTCCCGATTTGCTCTTAAATTTAAATAATAGTCAAACGGAGAAACGGCATTGAAGATTGATGTTTCGGCTTCATTTGAGTTATATATATAAATATATATATCTATGTATTGCTTTATTATAACAAGGATAACGTTTTGAAAGAGGAAAAAGGCATCTACGAGTAATCGTTTAAAATTGTGGAATTGCCTACAAATATTACTTTAGTAGGAAAACTGCTTTAACTTAATAAGCAAAACGTTTGAACCTTTTTGTAGATTTTTTTTATTGGATACAAATGAGCAGAATATGAAGTCAGTTAATATATATATATTAACTTTAATATTTGACTCTAAGAAGATCCATAACCATTTGCCATGCCACTGTACATACTTTTATAGAAATGGAAGCCCTTCTACAAACTAACACATTTAGTTCGACTATAAATTTATGACATTTCAGCTTGATAAGATTACCGAATTAAAAGTTTTTAACTGGAAAAATAAATACTGACTAAATATACATAAAGTAAAAAAACTCTTCTAAACAATTATGAACAAACATAAATAAATATTATAAACCATATTTACTGAGTCATGTAAAGTAAATCAGGGGACGTAATAAATTAATACAATTTATAAACCCTCCAGTGATACTCTTCCAACATGACCTTCATGTTAACAACATTGAAAATACCCTATATATTATTATATCATGACTATAATAATAGTAATAAAAAAATAAGTATTATTTTTATATATCAACCATGTATAAGGACACGTCCTTGCTGGCACTCTTGATAGAAATAGATGCGGTAAGTTAGAAGATAAGAGGGGCTATACGTGATGATAATCCTCTCTCTGTGCTCAAAAGCCACGCACACGAAGTCGGAATAGGACTATTATAAAACGATAAAGCATATCAGGAGTCCTAATTTTATCTTGTTCAAGTTTTTTGTATCATTATCTTGGATGTGATCTTGCATTGTATGTAGTTATGAGACCCAGGGCTAATCAGGAATGGAAGACATAAGTCACGTCAGGGTCATCAGAAAAAGAGATCAGGATTGCGTGTGTTTTTTTTTAGGAGGGAAGAGAGAGAGAGAGACAAGCTGTGCACAAAACAAATATACATGATAGAAAATATGACCAACTATACAGATTTGATCTACGTTTTCCTCCTCTTATCATGAATTATGTTTATTTTTGGCTTGAGGTACTTGTAAATAAATGTTTTTTCATATGTTTATTGAATTTGAAGGGTCAAACAAGGTGATTTTGAATCAGTTCTTTTTGATATTATGTATCTGACTGAATAATAACATTACAAGGAATAGAAACCTATATCATAAACAATATGAAAATATACTCCAATTACGATGGTGATATGCAAGAATAGATGTTCTAATTTTTAAAGAGTTATATAATTTATTGACCAAATAAAATATTATATGTATAAACATATTACGATGGTGACATGCAAAGAGGGAGGTTTTAATTTTCAAACCTTATAAAATTGATGGACAAAAAGATATTATAGTATATATATATATATATATATATATATATATATATATATCCTAATATTCCTTCATATTGAATTCATTTTAGATGATTTGAATGACTTTTTATAAATAAAAATATCCCATTTATTACTAATATTCCCTACCAACAAAATTTAGATGAAATAGTTTAAAATGGAATTATATCATATAAGTTGCACGAATCTGTAATATTGAGATCCGTTCAATTTCCTCCATTTTATCTATTATATGCTCTGACTTATTTTGTTTATATATATATGACCATTTTTTCTAATATCCCTATGAAGTTGACATTTGTTTTTCATCATTGATAGTCTGCTTGATAGGATCAACATATTATTTCTTGCACTACTGTCTGATGGTTCAATTTACTTATCTAGGTTGACATATTTATTAATTCAATAAATTTAGGCATGTTAAGAATCGACTTTATTGAGAACAACGTGCCTTTCAATAAAATTTAGCTGATAACTTTGCATTACCTGCAATGAAAACGTTAAGGTTTGTCTTCAGAAACACTTGTCAGTCTTTTTTAGGGGGTAATGCCAGCCGAGATAATGCTGGATAGGGCACCACTCTGTGTGTCGATGGTCACACCGGCAGTGATATTATTCAATACCAGTTGGCTTAAACTGATATATCTATTGGTTTTTAATAAGTACCACAATTGTGGTCTGCAATAGATAGACTTTCATTGCTGTTCATCCAAAAATAAGATTTTTCATCATGGGCACATGAAAAAAAAAATCGCAACGATTTTCTCTGAGGTTATGTCAATTCGTCATTCAAGGATGATCCAGAATGGAGTCATTTTTCCATTACTGAACTTGATAATAACTTGAGGACTTTATTTTGTTCCCGGAATTCTTGGTCCCATTCCAAAAAAATGATATTTTCAATTCTTTGTCCGATTCCAGAAAAACGATATTTTCAAGCTAAAACTTAGGACAGTTACAGAAAGTAAATGAAGATGATCCTCGTTTACTTCACAACAACCACGTCAAAATGGACTAATTGTGAACTCTATTTTCTCTTATCATCAGAGAAAAATCCATTATTCTTGTAATTTTAATTAAATCAGTTTTAATTAATTCAATTGAATTAAAACAAAATGGCTGCCTTTATTTCAATAAATATATATTTAAGTGTTTTTTACTGCACGTGTATTTAACCTTCCGTTCATCTTATTCCAATTTCGAATCCTTTATGCATATCATCTATTCTCTAACTCCTCTTACAAATATAGAGAAGATCCTTTAGATGGTCCATATAAATTTATGAGGAGACTACATCTATACAGGCACATATATTTTAAGCCTGACACTCTAAGGCATCCTTACCTATTTATTCATTCCTCACGCATCCACACACATCAAGAGATAAACAATAGGCAGTAAAAAAAGCCTTCTTTACTATCTATTTAAATAAAATCTGAATGAACCCAAGTTCGATATTAAATTGCCTCATTTTACTCCTTTTAGCCTCATGCAATGTGGGATTTTAATATATATATATATATACCTAAATATGTGCCATCAATATCTTTTTAAGACATAGATACAGTAATTATTTGTGTATAGAAGGATTGGTTTATTGACCAATAACAATTCATTCGCCTTTATCATGACCTTATTTTTTTTACTTTCTCAGGCGATCTAATCTATAGGTTGAAACAATAACATGATTCTTTTTCTCACCGTAAAGAGAATAAACTCGTAAATCCTTTAGGGTTATAGATGCCGAAAAGGAATGGGATAAAGAAATATATATTTAAAAAGTCTAGATTTTATATGTATTCATTAAGGATCTTGTAAAAAGTTAAGTATTCATAACATTACAATAAAATATGTTAAATCAATTTGTTAATATGTGTTATGCACGATAGATTAAATAAAAAGAGAATATATATGTCTATGTCAGCAACTGATCAAACAAATATGAGCATAAAAGATTTACATATAATTATCCCTTGAACATTCTTAGTCTACATCATAGAGATATAAAAATATAGAGAGCTGATTCCCTTCAATAGCAGAGAAATAACATTCAGCTGTATTCTCTGTGTTCAAAATAAACAAAGTAATTTGATCTACGTCATCGTAAGCTGATCATAGAGATAGATTATATCTCTATGATCAGCTTACGATGACTTAGTACAAATTACTTTGTTTATATTGGACACAAAAATACAGATGAAAGGAATAAGTTCTCTATATCTTTTTATCTCTAAGGTCTACATAGCAAGGAATAAAAATGGGAGAAATGAACAAATGTTACCCAGTGACGTCATTTAATGGACTACTTGTTTTGTAGGATGACGTCACTGGACCTTTAGTGCAGGATTTCCTTTTAGTATTATTCCCAAGACAACTGTTTCATAAGCAAATGAAGTAGCCACTTTAATTCTCTGTATGTATTCAAATAGCTCTTTGAGTGGACATATCCCCCTGATGAACATCAAGCTCTAAAAAAGGTCTTCAAAGGCTACCACCAAAGCTGTCTGCAATAATTTCAATTCATTTTTCAAAATAAAGAACAAAGATATTTGTACAAGTATAGAAAAAAAATCATCATAAATACTTTTCAGTTCATAGTTTAAAACATACAAAAGGGATTTTATTTATAAACTCTCATAACATAGAAGACAAATAGAACTATTATTATTTCAGTTTGAAATCCCTCTAATAATCACTAAAGAGTATAACTGTTGGCTCATGTTTTCCTTTACAAAACTTCATAAAATCATGAGCCTAAAGATCTATTCTCCAAGTCCTAGTTAATATACAAATATAACATATGTATTACCTATTCGATAGCAATAACGTAATGATAGTTGTTGCAAAACCAGTTGCTGTAATAATATTAATGGGCTATATCCATAGAGATATAAAGATATAGAGAGCTGATTCCCTTCAATAGTAGAGAAACATTGTCGTTCAGCTGTATTCTGTGTGTCCAGTATAAACAAAGTAATTTGAACTACGTCATCGTAAGCTGCTCATAGAGATAGATTCTATCTCTATGATCAGCTTACAATGACGTAGTACAAATTACTTTGATTATATTGGACACACAAATACACATGAAGGGAATAAGCTCTCTATATCTTTATATCTCTATGGTTATATCAGAGGAGTCCATCCAAAGGATTCCTTATTGGATGATGGCTCAGGAAAGATATAATTTGTGTTCAATAAGATGATAACATTATCTCCCAATGTACTTTCATACCTCAGCTGCGAGTGAAGAGATGCTTTAGTTCAAAATGCCAAATGTTATTTCATTATTCTCTTTCTCTTTAATTCCTTCAACCAATCAGATTTTGATAAAAAGCCCCCTCCTTTATGCACTTATACAAAAGAACCTTATTTTCTTTCTACATTTTATCTTTAAAAAATCTGTTTAAAGTAGTTAATAATAATATCATAATATGTGTTTTATAAGGAGATGTCTTTTTTTAAATACCTGTGTCAATATTGATACTACTCTTTAAGAATCTACTCGTCTCTTTTTTTTCTTCTTCTGTCATGAAGATTCTTAATTTTATAAGTCTATGCAAACATATCTAGTAATACTTAGTAGTAGTAGGCAGTGTAAAGTGTTTTATGTTGACATAAGAGATCCTCTTCAACGTATTCATGGCTTCTCAAAGAACTATAAGTTCCACATAATTAAGGCACTACCATAAATAGTGAAATATAAAAAACATATATATTGACAGAAGTTTATTTTAATTACACTTTAAAGTAAACAGTATTCAAAGCTCAATTATAAACTATAACAACAACTTTCAAATCTAGCTTTGATTATAGATCTATTATTTGAAGGCAAATCAACATCAAAGGAAAATAAAATTTGGCGATCGAAAAATTGCGGTATTTATAATGATTTATGTATATTTATTTGAGAAACATCAATATCTTCTATGACCTTTAATAATATATAAGGATTTTGAAATTATTATTTTTTGTAACAAATTTATTACAACTGCATTTAGTTTATGTTAACATTTAAGGCAAAAATTGTCCAATTAGAATATTTGATATGTATTAAAAATAAGCATTCCGTGAGTCACTTTGTTCGTTTACTTTTAAAATCCATTAATACCATGTTTATTTTATACGGGGAAAAGAAACGTTTTCAGCTATTTCATGACAATGTGTAGTTAGATTTTGAAAATATTTGTGGAGGATGTTGGTTGTTAAAAAATATTTGGAATAAAAGTTGTTCTCGTAAATATCCATACTAATAAAAATTGATATGTTATTTGCTTGTTCATTCCTCTGTATCTCCTAAACGCTTAGTTATATATTAATAAATGATATATATATAAAAAATCACAATTAAGAAGACTTAAATAAATATATATATTTTCTTATATTATTACTGTTGTTCACCCATTGTTTAGAAGTTTGTTTGTGTAGCATTTGATTCCTCTAATCGAACTGTATTTGCTTAAAAACTTTGCAGATGTTGCCAATCTTAAATTCCTTTCAGAATGCTTTTGAACTTTAGGAGGTCATTCAATAGTAGCACGAAAACAAGACTTTTTTTAATTTTTTGTTAAAAAAACAACAAATATATAAGTCTAAAGTAAGTTAACTAGCCGCATGTATTTTGTTGTGTTATGATATCGTCATAAATAAGAAAATAACATTAGTATATGCATTCATAATTGTTGTATTTATGTCACTGTAGTCTCCCATTGAAGTGAACGGTAGGAAGGAATGTGTAATAACGAAGAAAATAAGAAGGCTAGTGCCTTACTACCGAAGGAAAAGAGGAAATATGTTACGTGAAAGAGGAAGGAATGATTACGGTTGCCATGATGTCAAAGAGTGTATAATAATAATGACGTCAGTGAAATAATATATTTTACACAATTTGAAGATATTAAAGTGACAAAAATAGCCTATCATTTTTTTCGGGACTGCTCTCGTTTTGTTTAATTGTACGACGCTACGAATGGATATTTTGATTAGGCCTTTGGCACACCAATAATATATATACATATATATATATATATATATATATATATATATATATATATATATATATATATATATATCAACATATTACGAGCAATATCAAGTCAACGTATTAATAAACAAGGCAATTTCCAAATTTACACTCTTTAATCAAACTTTATGATGAAATTTCACCAATCAATATTTTTTTAAACCCAAATGTTTACAAAATAAACTTGATGTCTTGTTTTTGATTGCCTTTGTTTAATATTGACTGAGATGTGAAATACATGGCCAATAAATAAAACAATTATTAACAATTATTTTCTAATCTTTCCCCCCTTGATTATACTTTCTCAAAATTAAAAGACAGATGGAAAGACAATGTCTAAGTAGGACAACAATGTCCTTGTCATTTATTAAGTCAGTTTTGTGCCTTATTTTTCACCTCCCCCTTTTTATACATAGATGAATGTAATTGAGAATGAAGAGAAACACACACTTCTCAATGAAAAGTGTAGACGTATCACATACATAGGTACATACATCAGCTATTAAAATGAAGATGGCTCTAAGTATCATCGCTCCAGTCCATAAAAACGAAACAAAAGGAAGGGAAGAGATACGAAAAGGAATCATTTAATATATATTTTGTGTGGACAATCAGCCACAAAAAAACCACTTCTGCTTTGCAAGATATTAACTTTGCACTATCAATATTGCAAATGCCCTTATTGGATCGATACTCTTGAGAAAGGAACCGCTGACAATGCAAGCCTTGCATGCAGTTGTTATATTGTACGCTCCTCTATATACCACGCATGAAGATACACGGAGTAAAGACGGAATCACGGAACTATGCCTTCCACTCGGTGTCCTACCTTCTACAGGACATCACTGCACTCTCCTGAAGAAGATAAGCCATCAATATCTCTGATTTTGAGAATCCGCTTGGATTTTAAAAACAAATAATGCGTTTTATCATTTATATTGCCAGTAAAAGGAATTTTAACCATAATATATATAGATATATTCTTATACGCATGTGAGTTTATTTTAGTTATTACTGGCGTTATATATATTTTATGTTCATATTGAACAATTATAATTACATAAAATTATATTTGTGTTTTATGCAATTGACTTTCGTGCAAGAATTTTTTAAAATTAAAAACATTAAAAAATCCAGCTTTATTTTGAAGCAAAAGAGAGAAATCTCTCTCTCTCTCTCTCTATATATATATATATATATAATTATGTTTCTTTATTTATCAAAAATCAAATCTATTTGTCCTGAGAACTTTTAAGTGACGATCAAATCTTCTTCGGCTCATTATCTTACTCCACGGTCCGTCGAAAAACCACATATACTTTCATAACAAGACCATGCTCCTTACCATATTACGAATTAATGAATCTTGGAACTAGATTTATTCTTTATACTGTTTACTGTGTAATATTTATGTTCAGCTAATTTAAAAGATTCTTGCTCACCGATATATTAAACAGATGTATGGGGTTGTAATTCGTTTTACCCTTTATTTCTATATGATAATTAAGACTTTATCTAGCAACAGGGATCAATAGAGTTAAAACATTTCTTTAGTATAAATCTTTTCTTTTTGGCACTCAGAAAGAGTAGGTAAATTCTACTAGTACTGCCAAAAATCAAATTTATCTTCTAATAATAATGTATTTCTTCGTTTATAAAAACTTGTATTATTATATCATGCAGGCTACAATTATATATATATATATATATATATATAAATGATCCGAAATAGAAACTCCTCTTTAAATTAAAAAAAAACTGAAATATAACTAAAAGAGAGTTTTCTTGCATGCTTGATGGACCATAGATTTAAAAGTTTAAATCGAAATGCAAAGAAAAGTTATTATATAATATTTATCATTTATCCTTGCTAATAAAATTATTTATTGTTGTTTTGTCGAGGAAGGAAGTTTATGTCACATTATAAACTTATATTCTTCAAAGAATTGATCAGATTCTTAAACAAACATACGAATTAAGATAATAACTTACATAATTATGTAATTAAATTGAGCTCCTTTCATAAGGGCTAGTATTAATCTAACCAACAGCTTAATAACAATTTCTGCAGCTGAGTTATCACAATTATATATATATTTACTTTTTAGAGAGCCTCTTTATTTATCCTTAGAAAAAAGTATTTTAGTTCATATATAAACACACAAACAGAGATACACACAATTTTAAGGGTCTGTCATAAAGAATAAAGGTATATAAAAACCTTTCTTTCGTTCTTATAATATATTTTTTAGAGTTTTCTTTTTCTTCAACGTTTTGTTCCTAAGTATGTTTCTGGGTTAAGGCAATGAATGTCCTCAAGTAAGAAAAACAAAACACCATAGAGCTTTGTTGTTGCCTGGGAGGAGATCTGGGTAAAGGACTACTCTGTTCACTGCCAAGGAAACATAAAAATATTTATAATACAAGAGCCCGCAATTGTATTATAATCCTTATTGTTGCTTTTTATATGAGGTATGTTATTGTTATACTTGTTATATGTGTATATACCTGCATTAGGGTGTATCAAAATTATATATAACAATGTAAAAACCTTCTGAAAATAGGATTGAAGTCAATGAATATCTCCAAAAGAGTATCATGGATCGGTTTAGAGTCACTGAGCCTCTCTGAAAGAGGAAAATAAAGTGTTAATGAAAATATTCAATCTGAAATGTTTTGCGACCCATAAGATTTATAATGAAACAAAAAAATATTAATATTAACTAGATGTAGGTATTAATGAGAAAATGGATTAAAAAATTTGATTTATATATTCAACTTATATAATATATATATATAACTAGTTTCACATGAGTCGGAAATTTAATGTTTATATATATATATATATATATAAAAATTTGTTAATTTGATCAATAAATATATGCATTTTTATTTTCTTATTGATACATTTTCACTCTTTAATTATCTTTGTGATTTTATTGAGTCACTTGTTAGTTCGATTCCGGAATTAGGGCCTATAATAGTATTGACTTGAGGCTCACTAATATATTTCTAAGGTTACAAATATGTTAAGACAAGTTTGTAGTAATACTTGTTATATGAACTCCTGATCGAAAATAAAGCTTAAATACAAAAGTTTAATACTTTTCTTAGGCCTTGATATATAATTATTTATCGCCGTTTCATAAATAGTATATATTTTTTATTTGACCCTTTGAAGACACATATTAATAGTAAAAAGTTGTTATTATTTGATATTTTGGTTTCATTTTATATATCCTTCTCTAAGTCGTGTTTAAAATGATAATAAACTGTTGATGCCAAAATTAAATAATAATAATAAACTGTTGAGGTCAAAATAAAATAATATTTAAGTTTGACTTTCAAAAGTAAAGATAATGAACGAAGGGATAAAAGTTGATACTCCCTAGCCAACAATCAAATAACATTTTTTCAACTAATAAAAACCATCGTTGAATATATGTATATAAAATTTTATATGTCTTATAAAAATACTTCTCCGTCAGCTCTTGAACATGCCTTCGCTTTATATATATTTTTTATTCGAAGGAAAAGTTGAAATATAATTGTATTATCTTGATCAAAGAACGTTGCTGAATTTGGATGGTAAAATGACATGATTTGATTTTTGTTGGCCTCTTGATGGTCATTTTATAAAGATATATATATATATATATATATTTGTAACACTTGACAAAGAGCTCTTTGCTTTTTAAAGGACAGTTTTATCTTTTTTTTGGTAAAGTTTTATGTGTAGACTTCCATCTCACTTTCATATAAGAGGGGAACTTTAAAGGTTTTCCACGAAAGAGCTTTGGCAGTAGTCTTTTAAAATATACATTTTGAAGAATCGTCTATTTCAAAGGTAGATTTAGGTGATAGAGTAAGAGGAAAACGTAAGTTTTCGGAGAATTTTTGACCGAACGGTAATATTGCAGTCAATAATAATTAAATGCATATTAATAATAAATATGCTTCTCTTTATTAAAACGAATTATAATCCCAGATACGAGGTACGTCTAAAATAAATAGGACATGCAATTCAAGTCTCATTTGACTTGTTGAATACTATTTTTTTACAAAGTATGCAACACTTGGATATAAATTAGTTGTTATATGTGATAACAACATGCATATTTGCCTATTCAATCGTTGTTTTATAAGAACCAATACATTAATTTGATATTCTGGTTAAATTATGCCCCACTTTAAAGAGAATATTTCCAGCTAGCCATGAAACATATACACTTTAGCCTTGTATTAGTACTTTAACATATTCTTCTTCTCCGAGGCTAATGAATGTTCCAACCTCTCTGATTATTGAGGCCGAACTTTTGATCCTAGGTTCGATAGAATAATTTATACGCTAGTATTCTTATTTATATCCACATAAATGCTATTCTTTCGAATGAAATAGGCTAAAATAAATACGAGGTGGTTCAGCAAGAAAATAGTGAAAAGGAGAAAACACATTTTTATGTTTCCTGTCTGAGGTCATAACTGGACAGAAAATACAAGAGTTCGCAGAGGGGACCTACTTTATGAAGAACAAATAGTTACTTACGTAGAGTTCTCAAAGAGTTTCGAATGCTCCAGATCCTTTGTGTTCTCTCCAGAAGAAGCCACACGTCCGTCCTTATGTAGGAAAAAGGATTCACGGCGAATCCTTGGAGATCGATGTCCGTCATTCCTGGAGAGAAGGTCCTCAAAAGCAGCGTCTTGTCCTCTTGCGTCTGAAGATTCGTTCAAGTCTTGAGGAGATAGATCAGAGGTCCATCGGAGGCAGTTGCTGGAGATCCAAGAGAGTAGCTTGAGATAAGTCGAACATCGTTTGAAATTTCCGTAGGAATATCATAAGATAGCATTCCTTTTCATGAATAGCCAGAGGTTAGATGATCGTTGAAGCTCTCGAGGACGTACGAAAGAAAAGGATATTTCCCTAAATAATTGACGGAGATAGATTTTTATTTTCTCGATTTCCCGCCATTTCTTTTGATTTACGTCATTTTTTTCTTCTCTTCTTCGTAGGAGCTGTTGGTACCATATACTTCTTTTTGAATGTGGCCGGGCATAATATAATAACAATTATTGGAGCCTGTATGCAACTAGTCAAAATATTTTAGTAATACAAACGAAGGAAAGCTTTACTAATTATATCATAGTGATGGTAACTTGTTTTTACAAAAATTCATTTAAACTTGGATTCTTGCTGGACCACCACATATATGCCGCCAAAAATGATATGTTTGCATAATGATTTCTATACATATTTCATAACTAACAAAGAAGTATGGACTCAAATGGTATTTGAGGCCTAACCAATTCAAATGCATAAAAAATATTGGGGAAAAACTTCGTTGCAAACAAAACAAAAATTCCATGAAAACTTACATGTCAAAAATGGCATTCAACTGCGTGAAAGAAAAAAAATAGCCTAAAATCCCTTTACAAACATGACTCCTCTAACTATATCAGTAGTCACGAGATCTGGTTTGATTGAGAAGGACGTCATGTATATCTTCACCACCGGACTTGTAATTGGGATTTTAAAAGTCTTGAGCCATTCTGACTTTTTTACTTGTACCATTCTTTGTGAGGAAGCACAAGACTGCATAGCCCTGCAATTCAGTTCTGACGGAGCCTGCATGTTGATTGATGAGTATCGATCAAATGGAAGCGATGAATTTTACTTTAGAAAGTGTAAGACATTCTTAGAATATACATTGTTAATATTATAAGTTTGCTAATTAAAGGATATCCTTAGATTTGATGACATGGGAACTAAACCATGCTATGGGTTTTTCCTTCAGGAATGGACTTATGGATTAAAAGGATGCATGGAGTTATGCTATAAAGTGAATTGTCGGTTCTTCACCTACAGTCGCATTAATAATTATTGTTATTATGATAATGGCAATAACACAATTCTTTATTATTCTGAGAGTCAAAATTGGGCCATTGGATGGATTGCTTAATTTGTTTCAATTCAAATTACAAGTTTTTTTTTCTTGTAAATAGAATAAAACTAATAGGTAAATAAAGCGAGAAGCAAATATATACAAATAAAAACTGCACATATAAATTTCAAAGTTTTTCACAAGCATAATATTACAGCTAAATAACTATTTATTACATTGAAACCCCGTATAAGTGATACAAATATATTTGTATAAAAAAGTGTAACAATGAGTATACATTGTTAAAAATTATTTGGTGTCGGAGGCTTCGAAATATCTAAATATCCGTCTGGTGCCTCCCTCTTCTATACATTTTTTTAATAAAGTAAATACACTATGAATAAAAATATTTTGAACAGGGGTTTGGACTCGATCCGTTCTGAGTTTGAGGTAAAATTCATATACATAGAAATACCCCAAACAAAACACCCCAAACAATTACATACATATAAGTTAGTTTTGTCAATCTGAGTCTATTATATATATATATACTTTAGGGTCCAAGTAAAATATCCCAACTCATTTAAAAGCTTTATTTTCTATTGTGAAATAACGAAGGGATGGCAACATACTCTCCTGAGTTTGAGCTCTGATTCGATATATTTTTTTAAAATTATAATTTCAAAATGTTTATAATCAAATATAAACATAATTCAGCAGACTTATGTTTTTAATAATTGCCATCTATACGTTGGAGTACATATATGTCAAAAGAAGACTTTACGATGGAGCCAAAGAGACGAGATCTCCTCCAAGGCAAGGGTAACGTTTGAATGAATATACTCCAAACATCAAATAAAATTACAATATGAACAGCTGCTCATACGCTCGAGGGCTTCGGCGAGTGCATCTGCGGTGATTGAAGACTAACACTGTGGCTGAAGTCAACCTATCTAAAGTTTGGGGCATCTTAGAGCCACTAAGAGAGGCACACAGGATATCAAGTGCTCGGAGGGCGGCAGAGACTCCTGCAGGACTGTTTAGGTTCTTCGAGTTTCTGAAAGGTTATTTATGGCCCATTTCTATTCTATATCTTATTTTTGGTGTTATGTAATGTTAATATTATTTTAGTTATTCATTTATATACAGTTATGATTTTATTAACTCTTGTAATAGTATTCAAACACTTTTGAGAATATGTACTAACATTATTATTGTTTGTAAAAAATGAAATAATAATCCCATAGTCAACTCTAGATACAAATTAGATATTAATAGTAGCATGAAATGTTTTATTCACTTTTGTGTTCTTCACCTTAATGGTTTCTCATCGTTTGCTCAATGACAAAACTGTACTGAAACTGCTCTTGAAAACAAAGTCATTTAGCTATGATTTCCAGCTCTTACACTGTTTGCCTTAGAGAGATGTTATATGCAAGATAAAATCAGCCATTCACCTTGCTGCTCACAAACTTATTCAAGACTCACGTATAAATATTAACTATATCCAAACTTCTTAATAGTGAATGAGTAAGACTGAGTGACAAAAACACTGACAAAGAAGAAGGAAGAATATAATTTTTGTTTGAACGGATAGATGAAGCAAGTTCATCTTCAAAATGATTAAAAATAACGCAACTGATCCATATTCTTCTCAGAAACGGTTTAATTTTGCTCAGTGGAACTCTCTTACTAAGGGATCCCTTCCGATTAAAAAAGTTGCAAAGATAGCGGCTTCAGTATTTGATTTATATCAGAGAGACTTCAATAACCAATCTATTTGATAGGTGATTTGACTTAATAATAAAGCTGATTGCTCTTAGGTAGAACTCTACTGGCTTATACCAGATTAAGTTCTGGTGTGGTGGGGCTTATATAGGATTAAAATAATGTTGGGCGATTCTTATTTAGCGCTTTTAGGATTTGAGAGTCGGGCACTCCCTAAGATTTTACCTTAGCGTATAGATATCATCTTGTGAAAGTTTGAATGAAATCGAATAGCGTTAAGTCTCTACACAACGGACTCAAAAGTTATCTAGTTTTAATGCGTCGTTTTTCAAAAATGACTAAATAAATTAATCTATCCAACCTATGAGCTTCTCCAAAATGTACCTTCCATTTGCGGAATCAAACCTGCGCATTGAGAGTTGAACACGCCATAAGCCATCAGAATCCCTTTTGGTGGAATTCTATCAATGAGTCTTTATTTTCTTGATTATAAAATAAATAAAGGTATACAAAAGATATAAATGTTAAAAATATTTTTTTCCATCCTTTTATTTCTTATAACATACATCAAAACTTTCTACAAAAGTGTTTAAAAATGAGATGACATGGAGTTCCCTATCTTTTACCATAGAGTCCAACATTTGGCAATGAGTATGACCACCAAGATTCTAAAACAAAACAAGTGTTCCTACAAATCCAATTTGTTATTGAGTATTTTGCGTAATACTGGGCGTTGAGACACTCTTCGATTTGGTGTTTTTATGTTTTAATAAACAGTACCTTACCTCATCTCGATACTCTATACATAATAAACCATTACATTCCGGCTTTTGATATCAAATATTGGGAACCTTTCTTAAGAATATGATTGGTTGAAAGAAAAGACGACATAGAAAAACAGTTGGCATTATGAAATAAGGCTTTACTTCACTCACGGCTGTTGAGAGTCAAGAATATGACTTAAAAAAGTAATAGTTTCTTTTCAAGGATATATATCCATTGTACTAATAGATCCTAAGTATGGATTCATCTTTCAATATATACATTAAATAAAGCATCTCCTAAGGCTTAGGAAAGTAATGAAGACTTTTTTTGGTTGTATCCTATTTGATGATAAAATGAATCATAACTCGTTCGAGTAGACGTAAAGATGATGCAAGTTTTGGCGAGTTTGTGAGAAAGTCCACTATTTCATCCTTAGACATTACATATATTAATAAATCTTAGCTTTGTGCTTTATATAAAGAAACCCCCCCAAATTCTGACCCTTTTTTTCGTATCTGAGTAATGAAAATATTTTTGTTTTGTTAAAAATGAATTTAAAAAGATGATGAATACTTATTGATCTAAAAGTATATCAAAATACTTTATATGCTAAGAATACATCACTTATTCGTATAAAATAGCAATTCCTAAGATATTATGATAAATATATATGCAGTTAATTTCTTGTATTGACATCACATATTATATTGACGTAAAATCATATTTTGGTTATCTTTTTGCCTATTTGGTTCGATAGAATTGCAGTATCCGACAGGATATAAATAAGCATACTAGCTTGTAAATTAGACTATCGAACCTAGGATCTTATCAAGGAGGTTAACCAAAAATGATCATCCCCTTTCGGGATTCTAACTTGCGCCTCAACATTGAGAGTTGATCACAGCTTAACGGCTACCGCACTCCTTATTAATTATTATTATTCGTTTTCTAGGATTAAGGGCATGTAAAAAGTTTTCATCCAGCTATTTGACTTGTTAAGAATTATATATGTCAGACATTAATTATAACTTGGACATAGTTCCTTTCTTGGCATAACTATTATCTCTTACCATATATATATATGTGTCACATATGTAATTTCTAGTTTTTTTTTCTTCTTATTTCCTATATATATTATATATATCTATATATATTTGATGATGGTAGAGCTAACAATGTTCCTAGCAATGAAGAGGAGTAAACTTTAATTATAAAGTTGGTGGTACCTTTTGAAAGACTTTATTTGCTTAGTAGAGTGGTTATTTATAAGAAATACATAATTTAACATAAATGTTAAACCCCTCTAACATAAGCTAAACAGCAGTAAAAACAATTCATAACCAAACAGATAAATTAATATATGGAGTTCAAATAGAATACAAGAAACAGTCATTTTAAGAGTCTTTGATATCATCTTTGATGTTGGTGGATGTGTCATATAAGAAAGTTATTGTTCCATCGGGGTAAAACACTATTAAATCCTCATTGTGACTCTGAAAACCAATAAATATTCATTTCAAGTGCAGAATAGCATGCTTAAGTAGATATTATAATGGAGTGTGTATTTTTCCCGTCTTAATGTTACTGCTCGAAAATATATCTGTAATACTCATGAAAATTCATCAGGTATCTTATACTGTATACAGGCTCACGGACTCCATATTTCAGAGAGTTCGCGTATCGAGTTTGATGCAAAATGTATACATGAATCTATTGAATACTACATATATATATATATATATATATATATATATATATAATGCACGAGTTTAAAACATTTCTTCTCCTTTGTTATTTTTTCCTTTTCTATTTCAACCATTATTCCTAGGACGTTTTCTCCTAGACTTGATCATATGATTGTGTATGCATTTATATATAATATAAAATGCAATATTTTCCCCGAGAAATATTGGCCGTCAAATATATGTGTGACCATAATTCCTTTGACACCCAACTCAAAGTATTTTAAAGTATCTTTTATCCTTTTTCTGTATGATATGTAGGGAATATCGAATTTAAATCTGTCACTTGTTGATGATTTTTATTATTATTATTAGACATTTTGTGGTTTTTTTGTTAAATATTGGCAGGCAAAGTGCGTGTAGAAAATGTATTAAAGTGCGTAGAAGTATAAATGGAATCCGAAATAATCAGAATCACAAATGAAAAGAAAGTCTTAGAGATAAAAACATAAAATGATTTTTCGATAATCATAAACTATTTTTTTATGACTTTTCTTGTTTTAAGTTAAAAGGTAGGGACGTAGTTGTTGTTTTCTTAAGACTAATCTATATTTTCTAAGACTGAGTGACTCCTCAGCAGATTATGACTTGCCCGACCCTTGCTCCTCTCAAGTGGGAACTCCGTTCTTCTGTTCTTCGTCCTATTCTGAGTAACTGAGTTACTCTGATCCTACACGTTGAGTGAAGGAAGTGTCACAGATGTATTATTATTGCTTGACAAATACAGAAAAATGAGGGGAATATGAATGATATTATTTCATTCAGAGAGGATCAAAACGAATGTTATTCCGGATGTGTAACTTCTAAATAGACAAATTGTTTTTACATTAGCTTTGCAGTTGTTTGAAATAAAAAACATAACTAATGCTTTGGATACTTTGACTTGTGTCAGACTTAAAAAATGCCATTAATTGTATTTGGATCATTTCATTTTCTTTATGATCATGTCAACTGTGTGTAATCGAGTATATTTCTTGCCATTGGGCATATTAGTTACATTTGTAACTAGTCTAAAATATATAAATAAATAAACAAATAATAAAATTATAAAATCAAATAAAAATAAAATAAATAAAAACAAAATGCCATTGCAGAATGGATTATATGGGGACGCTGCGTCCAATGGCCCTAGCTGCGGTCCTGGCTGTGTGAAGGGTAGTGGCCGACCTCAAGGCCGTAGACAAGTTCCACACAGATATTGCATGACATGCAAAAGTAGCTGTCTCCCTCCCAAGTGTAAGCTTCCGTATTATTTTTCCTTTAAGCACTCCATACATTTCTATCACTATTTCATACATAATTGAACATTGGCCTTAGAGTAACGACATCAATCATTTACGTTAAATCCAACGTTACGTTGAATAAACTCATGCAATCTGATGAGATGCCATCGCAAACTTCAAGGAATTATATATATATATATATATATATATATATATATATATATATATATATATATATATATATATATATATATATATATATATATATATATACTCTAAAACTAGCCTGCCTTATAAATGTAAAACCCCATGGATAAATATATATATGTAACTAAATATTCCGTATTCTCTTTTGTGACAAGTTGTCCCCTCTTAATAATGTTCCACACCCCCATTTCTACACCTCATTATACATTATTATAGCATTGTATGTAATCGTATAATACGATGAATATTATATGACAATAACCTTCAACGCAACAACAAGCTTGGACATCTCTCTTTGTAATAAACATGTAAATCCAGGTAGCCATATTCAAGAACATAAGAATGAGACAATTATAATCCTCATATTTATAATTTATTCGTGTATCCGATGGGCCACTAACTACCAATAGAAACGACATTTGATTAAATAACCGGAGAAAGAACATTCTTTTTGTCAAGTATTTATTATTTATATTCTGGAGATCGAATAATAAAAGCATAATTTATGAAACTGAAGAAATTGTATTGAAGAAATACATTAATAAACATTATAGTTTGTAAATAAATATTCATTGAAGAAATTCATATATACAAAATATAAATAAAAAGAACTATAAGGCTTACAATCGAAACTATAAACTAAACATGCTATAATTTAATTTTAATGCTAAAATGTTTATTAACATCCTGTCGGATGCAATTTTATCGAACCAAATAGGCAAAAAACCCTAAACTTTCTTAAAAGTTTGCAGAACAACTTCAAAATGGTGTTCAAAACCTGTTTTAAGGATGTCGATGGGAGGTAGAAGCGTATTATTACTCCTGCGAAGCACCATGACCTACAATGGGTCCTCGGGACTTTGAAATGAGTGACTATATACCTAACTGAAGCAGTCACACTGATTCAACGCTCCTTCCTTTAGTGACAGGTGAAGAAATGGTATTTGAGACATTAAAGCCTTGCAATTTATTTTTTTTTTTTAGGAGGCTCTCTTATTGTTCTCAGGGTCTTCAAATTCAACAATATTTTCAACGTTTTCAATTTCCCAGACTCCTTTAGTTATTTTGGAGGAAGTATAATAATGGTTTTCGAAGAATTATGTTTGTCAGATATATTACAATTATTGAAAGTATTCATTTACTTACTTTGTAAATGTGTCTTTTTATTACCTCCGCCGACGGAGGTATTGTTTTCACTGGCGTTTGTTGGTTTGTTAGTTTGTTGGTTTGTCAGCAGGATAACTCAAAAAGTACTGAACGGATTCGAATGAAACTTTGTGGAGTTGTTGGAAATGCCAAAAGGAACAAGTGATTAAATTTTGGCATCTCTAAGTGCTTTCATTGACGTATTATTGTTCATATATCAGCTCAGGACTATGTTAACCCAGTGTCGTAGCTTAAACTTCTTCCTCTTCCCGTCTCTGAGTGCTTTTTTAATATGCAAAATGAGCTAACAGAGAGGAAACAATGATTAGAGATAGAAATCGGGCGTGTGAAAGGGAGAATGTTTGAATGGGAATGTTGTGGGGATCGGCGGAGGTACACACTCTCTGAGTGTATATATGCCTCTAGTTTGATATATAAAATAAACAATATTGACTATACTGTAATTTATTTACCAAACGGCTGATAAAAACTACACAAACTCACAGAATAAGATTGCCCATTATTTTTTTCTCATGAAACATAACTGATAATGGGCCTCATCTCCTCTGATGGATCTTGGAGTTCAGTTGTGGCTTTAAGGTTCCTTTTTCTTTGACTTCATCTGCCAGATATCCTCCGAATAAATTGTGACAGGGTCTTTTCCAACAGAGTTCGACACTTTCTTTGTTGAAGGGAACTCAGTCCCTCGACCACTATGAAACCATATTACTCATACAACTCAAGACTTTACCAAATATGCTGAAACTGTGGAGGCTAGTAATCAATTTTTTTTGTTAAACAATACGTTTTTATGGGGGGTTACATTATTTTTTTTTTTGCCTATATGGTTAGATAGAATTGCATCTGACAGATATAGATAAGCATTATAGCATTATAATTAGTCTATTGGACCTAGGATCTTATCAATGAGGTAGACCAAAAATGACCATTCCCTCTTGGGATTCGAACCTGCGTCCCCAACATTGAGAGTTGCACACGCCTTAACACGTACGGCTATCGCGCCCCTTTTTTACGTTATCTTTATTACCTCCACCGAAGGAGGTTTTGTTTCCACTGGCGTTGGTTTGTCAGCAGGATACTCAAAAAATGGGAAACAGATTCGGATGAAACTTTGTGGAGTTGTTGGAAATTCCAAAAGGAACAAATGATTAAATTTTGGCATCTCTGAGTGCTTCTTTAAGATGCAAAATGAGCCAAATACTACTAAATATTTCAAGTTAGCCTATTCTGCCAATAGATGTCGCTGTGCTGTGCTCTCCTCTTTGATGAACTGGAACGTCCCCTATAATTCAAGTGTGTAGAGTTAAAGGAGCAGTATGTAGAGTTAAAAGGACAGTGCGTACAGGGTTGGAAATGACCAAAAGACCAAGTGATTCATTTGGTGGGGATCGGCGGAGCTTTGCACTTTCTGAGTGTATACATGCCTCTAGTTAAATATGTATTTTTACAAAACTTTCAAAAAGATCCTAGGTTTGATAGACTAATTTTAACGCAAAAATACATACTTAAAACCAAAATGATGCATTTTCTTTATTAATATAATGGGTTCTTTATTCAAAATCATACAAAACATAATATACAATAATAAATAAAAAGAGCAAGAGGGTTGTTGTAATGAAATAATAAATACCATTAAATAATGATGCAATTCTATCGAAACCACTTACAGAATCATGCTAAGGCATTCAAACTTAGATTATAAATTTCTTATAATTGTGAAAGAAATGTCCTTTCTTTACTATGGAGGCGAGTAATCATTATTTTTGTAAAACAATACGTTTTTGCAGGGGCTTACACTGTCTATTTTTAATATGTATTTTTACAAGGCCATTATTAAACTTTTAAAAAGTATAAATTAACTCTAGATCCTATGTTTGATATACTAATTTTAACACAAAATGCAAATTTAAATCAATAATGATGCTAAGGCATTCAAACTTAGCTTATAAATTTCATGTAATTGTGAAAGATATATCCTTTCCTCGCCAGTGATTAAAGATTAAGGCATCTCAAAGGAGGCAATTCCTGATGATGGACTAAATAAAAAAGCATGCCTTCCCTCAAGAATCTTCCTCATTTTTTTCTTTATGTTCGCATAAAGTGTCTAATTTATAACAGCTATGTAAGGATGAGAAGGGACAGTTTTATTATTAATTTCCACCATAAAAATTTAAAAGACACAACCAAAAAAGATGAAGAGGAATATAAAAAATCCTTCATACTAAGGAGCTATAAAAAGGCTATAAAATAATTTACCACTCAAAAAACTTAGCTCACACGCAACTACGAAAACACAACAAAAATAATAACATCGGGCTATATCTTAAAAGTATATTTTATGGACTTCTTTTCAGCAGTTTATTATCCATATAAATACTTATACCTACCTATATAGACATATGGGAATATTCCAAGGATGGAATGACAATAAAGCCTCACATATTATGGTGAAGAAGGAGACATTCTTTTGTCGTTCCACTCTGCATCCTCCTCTCTTTGTTTGTTTTAATTTGCTCTTATTTACTGCATTTTTATCACCTCCTATCAGCTATATCATATACACTTATTCAATGTGCTACAGAAACATGGGCAAACTAAGGCCCGTATACGGCCCGTTAGACAATTTAATCCGGCCACCCGAGTTGTTCCAGTAAATAAAAAAATTTGCTTCATAAATCATTCATCACGTCTTGTCCATATAATACCGCGTTTCAGCACCAATAGATGGCGCATTGATATTTAGGCCGCGCCCTTTATTACCTCCGCCGAAGGAGGTATTGTTTTCTCTGGCGTTGGTTTGTTGGTTTGTTTGTCAGCAGGATAACTCAAAAAGTACCAACGGATTCGATTAAACTTAATGGAGTTGTTGTAAATGCCAAAAGGAACAAGTGATTAAATTTTGGCATCTCTGAGTGCTTATTTGAGATGCAAAATGAGCTAAATACTACTAAATATTTCAAGTTAGCCTACTCTGCCAATAGATGTCGCTGTGCTGTGAAATCAGGTGCCAGGAGCTTCTTCCTCTCGGAATTTCCGTCGAGGGGAACCTTCCCCCGTCCCTCTACGCCGCCCCAATCGTGAAAAATCCGCCTCGGAAGGCTCATAAGGACCCCGTGACGGCGGAGGTTTGCACTCTCTGAGTGTATATATTTTTACCTCCGCCGAAGGAGGTATTGTTTTCACTGGCGTTGGTTTGTTTGTCAGCAGGATAACTCAAAAAGTACGAAACGATTCGGATGAAACTTTGTGGAGTTGTTGAAAATGCCAAAAGGATCAAGTGATTTAATTTTGGCATCTCTGAGTGCAGAATTAAGATGCAAAATGAGCTAAATACTAATAAATATTTCAAGTTAGCCTACTCTGCCGATAGATGTCGCTGTGCTGTGAAAACGGGTACCGGGCGTCTTCCTCTCGGAATTTCCGTCGAGGGGAACCCTCCCCCATCCCTCTACGCCGCCCCCAGTCGTGAAAAATCCGCCTCGGAAGCTCATAAGGACCCCGAGACGGCGGAGGTTTGCACTCCCTGAGTGTATAAATTTTCTCTGTTGAATTTTATCATGCCATTTGAGCCCTTCTGTAAAAAAAAAATGAATTGACCAAAGAAAAGTGGACAGTCAGTGTACTGCTGTGGCCTCTTTTTGAAATTTTATAACCCATAGTAGCCCGCAAGTCAAAGAGTTTGCTCATCCCTGATCTACAGGCACCATCGATCTATATTTGGTGAGTTGAAAAGATATTCCTTTTTTTCCCGAAAAAATCCTTACAAATCTTTAAATTATTCCTGCTACATTATGTTAAGATCTTAAATTTTGGGCTCATTCAGATGAAGAAAAAAATGGCAAATTGGAGTTGATATAGTTGGGAATCAAGTTTACAGATGTTTTGCCTGTTGTTGTTCATGATGAAGTTATGTCTCACTCAATGTTGTCACTCTCTGCTGCAACAACTATCAAGATCCGTCTTAGAAAAACATCATAGGTTTCTCCTGATGACCTTGGAATCCATGTAAGATATCCAGGCTGCGTCCATGACATTCTTGAGGGACTTAACATTCGTGGTGTCATTTTTTTGGGGCGACAATGGCATTCAAGACTCTTGCAAAACCCGAACTTGAGCTCGTTCGGATCTCCTAAGTTTGTTCGAAGGTCTCTAGTGCGATCGCTGAAGAAGGACCAACTTTTGCTTTTAAAAAATGTAGATACAGTTTTATCGGATTTGACTGATAATCTTACCTCTAGCTTGTATCCTTGAGGTTTATATGCCATTTCTTTTTGTTGGTAGTTGTAATAATGTAGTATAAATATCTTATCAACAAATTGAATGCTTTGCTTTCCTTTTTGGAAAATGCTTATTTTATTATGTCTGTGTAAAGTTGTATATGCGTTTTATATTTATTATTTTATTGTAGTAAATAATTAACTATATAATATGGTTTAAAAAAATATATATTACTCTTCCTATCGAGGATTCACGAATGTTTATTAATCTACAGCATTCCATATTTAATAATAATAATGATAATACCTCATATTTTTATTAATAAAGGTTAAAATACTAGACAAGGTATGAAGGGTATAAGATATATACATGCATGTACATATATATAATACCTTCGTCCTCAAACGACTTTTAAAATCCGATTATTCAAATGTTGTGATATTTGATGAACATACAAGGTTAAGCTTATTAAAAAAATCTCTATTGACCCTAAGGGCTTCTACTAAACACCTCAATATATATATTCTAGAAAGTCAATATAATAGTACTATGTACATATATCTACATATGTTGTGATGGCGGTAAGCCTGGAATGATGTGATAGAAAATATCATCTTGTCAATTGTGTTTATTTGCTACACAAAGAAATAATATTTGAAATATATAAATGCATAGCTACAAGAAAAAAAGGAAAAAAAGAAGGATATCTGACAGTTTAAATGCCATGTTTGATATAAGTTTTTTTATTTGTAGGGTGCACTTGGTATGTTCGGAAAATGGATGTTTTATACAAATTTATTAAAAATATATGATTATGAGGATTTCTTGTTCTTTATTCGGTTCGAAAATCTTACATGAAAATCTTTTTCATAATGAAATGTAATAACGAATGCACGACAGAACATTTAATGATAAAAAATATTGTTATAAATGGTATAAAAATATGCAAATCATTTAAAAAACATTATTATTTGCACCTTTGTTTATTATATTTTTATATTTGATTAAAATATTGTTTCCTAAATGTTTTTAATTATTAATTTGTATAAAGTGCAGCTAGATTTTAGATTAGAGATTTAATTTTAAACTAAAATGTTTATTTATATATTTTTTTTATATGTAATATCTCTAAATCAATAAAGTCTCTTTAAAAAAAACTTATACTGTTTATATTACACGTAAACAAAAACAATTATCATTTAATACAAGTTCTTTTAATTTTTTTGTAAAGATCAAACTAAGGCTGTCAAAATTACTCAAAAATGACATTCGAATATTCGTTTGAAAAAAAATCACGAATTCGAACTATTCGAATATCTGTTGCCCATTTTACGCATTTGCCGTGTAGCCCATATACGACAATACTGCGTTGAAAACATAGCTAAAATCAGATCACTAAATCATCATATATAGCCTATATAATATTACAATTCAATAACGCACACATATATCATGAAAAGCTTATTTCCGATCACTATAGCCCGGAGCCACAACTTTATTTCGCTTGCATTTCACCATCACACCACCAAGCGCGCAAACCCTTGTAATCCGAAGAAGAAGATATTTCAAAGTAGTCTATGCTGCTACTGGCACTTCTTGCTTTGACCACCCGTTTTTTAACATTCAATATTAATTTTCACGTTCGAATTCTTTTTGGGATACTATTCGAACTCGAATTCGAACTTCGAATATTCGTTGACATCTCTAGATCAAACATATATGAACCTCACTTACAACAAAAAATAAGTGTTTTGCTTCCAAGACACATATATTGATCGTTTTTGCAGCTTTTATGACAAAGTCTTGTCCACACCCTAACCATTTCTTTCAAATTAAAATATTCTACATTTTTTAAAACGTTAGCCTTTGACTTTAACACATATTTCTGAAACTTTTTCAGCCATTAAAAAAATAATATTTGGGTTCAGATAGTTTATAGATTATAAAAGTGTTTTGAAATATTCGGATTGGATTGTTTATTGATAAGATAAGTGAAAGGAGAAGAGGTACGGTTTGAATGTGCTAACAAACTAGTTCTTAGATGTTTATTTTTAGGGCAAATAAATCTCAAACCTTCCCCGGATTCAAGTACAGAGTACAATATCGTCCTTAGCAGCCATATACATATGTGATATCATTGAGGATAGAACCTACTTCCTCTACAATAAAGTAAAGGGGACACAGACTTATAGAGAGTTGTACATTCGATAGTCTGTATTTTTATTTGTACATTAGTACATATCAGGAATTAATAAATTAGACAAAAACTAAGGCAGTGGTTCCCAAACTTACACACATTTTGTTCTCAGAGTCCTTGCAGTTATTTCTCACATTGTAATTTATACAAGCTTCAACTTTTTTTTTGTTTTTTGTCCATTTTCTAGCAGTGTTATTTAGTCTACGGTACATATTTTCATTCATTCGTTTTTCCCCGCGCCCCCCCCCTGCAATTGCTCTGCGCCCCCCCCCCCCCACTTTGGGAACCACTGAACTAAGGTAAGCTTTTATTTAAAGAATAGCACAAATAAAGTTGCAAACCAAAGGATTTTTAAAGAATAATAAGGATTGCCATAAGTGTAAGAAATATACTTTATTTTTTAAGAAATATATGGGTCCATTATTTGAACTTTATACATTAAACAATTTGTAAAATAGATAAGATACACGTTCTAATAAACAAATATTTTATAAAAAATTAGTTCAAAATCAGTTTTCTTCAGCAAAACCCAACATATCATTATGATATCATAATTCAGTAATAGAAAGGGTGACGTTAAGGTCATTTATATTCGAAAAAAGCTGAAATATTGATACTTATTAATAAACACAACTCTTAAGAAAGAGCTTCCTCGTTTATTTTCTTTAAAATCCTTTTATATCTTACAAACAAGGAGCTTCGATAGATAATGAAATGGCAAGACCACTGAGGAAAAATTCAACGACATTTGCTGCAAAGTTTTATATCTTCACCAACTAACGTTGTTTGGGGAAATGACATATTTTGGATCAGAAGAAACACATATATATATATAGATATATATATATATATATATATTATATATATATATATATATATATATATATATATATACATCAACTTCGCCTAAGTCGATTTTCTCGGGACTGTACAAAACAATCGACTTAGGCGAATTCGAGTTACAAATTTTGATTGCTAAGTCGAAGAATAATTCGATATATAGGTAGGCGTGTGTGTGTGCACTCGCTCACATGCAGTCGCAAATCATTGGCGAGGCAGCACGTGGGCGAGGACACAATTTCTTTCTTTTTTTTTTTTACCCCGCTTTTATATTCTCAAATATTATATTCTCATTTGGGAATGATCACTCACACACGTGGTAGGTCTAAAATAATTTGTCGAGGCCCCCTCCGAAGGTTAATTATCAGATTGGATTACCTTTCAACAAAAATCATATTGGACATGAAAAATTATCTTGTCAAAGCAACTTATACCATCAAAAACATCCAAAATCGGTAATATGAAATGAATACTGAGTAATAGTGAAATGATTTCGCCAAAGAGCTTGAAATAAATAAAGTTCTTTGCCTTCTCATTTTAAAAATATTAATGATAAAATTCTATGCGATGTCAGTGTGACAGTGGGTCTTGAAGAATAAGTATAACGAATAAGTGATATGATCCATTCAAGTTTATTATTAAACAAAATCATGAATCGGAACTTTGAAATAAGGCATGCATCAATCGCGAACAAATGAAATGAATATTACGAGAGGAGTCATTTGAAGAAATCAGTAATTGATGTTTGCTTTTTTTGTTCAAAAGTTGAATAATAAGAAATGATTCACATTTGCTCACAAGTGATTCAAACTCTTCCGAGCATCCATTCGACTGGTTATACTGGCGGATAGTGTCCACAGCAATAAAAGCTTGTTTGAGAGTTGGTGGCGGGTCGTTCACACTCTCCTCTTCTTCGTCTTGGTCGGTTTCTGATGGCGCTCTCACTAACGCAACTATTTCTTCATCTATCAATTGCTCATGACATTCGATGCTATTGTCGACGTTGATGTATTCATCGAGTTGTGGTACTTGAGGTAGTAAATCATTGAGGTGATTCCAGATATTTCTGAATTCCGCCAGTATCGGGGCAGGTTCAGCAGCATCATCTGGAGGAGGAACTGTCTCATCATCATGTGGGACAACAAAACCAACACTCCCATAGATGTTGGCTATTGTTGATGTGGTCACCTTCCCCCATGCGGCCTTCAATGCGAGAATAGCATCAAGAAGATTCCACATAAATAGAGTTACCAACTCTGCAGCTGCCAGACGCCGTGTTGCCAAATATGTCTGTAGTGTAGCTTCAGATTCCTTATTATTCCTCCATCCATAGGCTGTGTTACACTGGTTGTGTTTGGGGCAAAAACACAAGTTTTTTATTGTTCTAAATAATATAAGGTGAGCAGAGTAATTATCCACAACCATGGCAACTTTGCGACCTTCTCTCCCCATCTTCGTGTCAATTCGACGGAGCCAGCTTTCAAATAGAGCTCCTGTCATCCAAGCTTTTTTGTTGGCCTCATACTCAACTGGGAGTTTGTTGAGATTTTTGAAAGCTCTTGGCCTCCTGCTCTTCCCAATCACAAACAGTGGCATTTTGTCAGTTCCATCCATGTTCGCACAATCAAGGGCAGTGATACGAGTTTTTGATTGCTTGCTTCCACGATAACTTGTACCGAGAAATCCCAGTGATTTTTCCGGCAGCATCTGCCAAAAAATACCGGTCTCATCAGCGTTATAAATGTCAGCAGGAGCATAACGAGATAAAATGTCCTGTGTGTACCTTCCTTCCATTCTGTCACAACTTCATCACTGACACCATCACCATCACCTCACCCGCCTTACTAATCTTTCCAATTCTATGTCTTTTTTTTTTTAAACGCTCCACCCAGCTCATCGACAGAGTAGTATCCGCCTCATATCCAAATTGTTCTGCATAATGCTTGGCTTTGATGAGCAACATTTCAACATCTAAGCGCAAATCCAGATTAGATTCCTTTGCCGAAACCATAGCAACAGTGCAGTATCAACATCGTTAAATGGGATAGTCTTTCTCCTCTTTATTCACTTAGAGTATCTTCGTTGTTTCAACAGCATTCATAATTTTCTCTTTCGACTTGAGAATGTTTGATAGGGTGTTCTGTTTTAAATCAAACTTCGTGCTATGTCTTTCTTCTTCATATTTGGATTTTGTTCAACGAACTTGATGATTTCATACTTCTCGTCGTATGATCTTGTGTTTAATTTCCGTTTACTGGAGCTTGAAGACATGATGCGTGCTTGTTAATAGCAAGAGGAGAAATGGGAAATTGAGTCTTATCCATCCACTGAGAAAGGGGTGTCCTTACATCATCACCATCATCATCCTTGCCAAAACAAAACAAAAAATAGAGGACAAAAAAAAACATTTGTCTTGTCAGCCTGTTCTTTTAATCACTCTGCTCACTTTAATCATAATGAAAAACATAAACATGTACCTTAACTTTACGATAAAACAAAGAACAAAGGAATAATGGGCCATTCATTCAGGGCAAAAGTGCAAACAGGATGGGTAGATCTGTGTGCGTGTGTGTGTTTCAGTGCATGCATGGAATGAAATCTGCAGTGAAGGCCCATGTCACATGGACCATCTGTAGAGTGGGGAAGCATTTGGTTCCCTTGACTCCTTTCCATGCAGAACCAGTGTTGCATGCGGCTGTGTTTTGGAAAGTGAGCGCCCTCTTCGACTTATGCGAAGTTATTTTCTTGTTTATGTATGTGTTACTATCAAATATCTGTTCGACTTAGGCGAAATATAGACTTACAAAATCGACTTCTACGATTTTTATTACACATGTCAATGGAGATAAAGGAATTTTGATTATATTCGAGGTAGGCGACTTTTCGACTTATGCAATTTCGACTTAGGCGAAGATGACTGCATATATGTTTGAATATATATTATATATAGATAATATAAATAATATATATACATATATATATCAACGACACGCTACATATTTTAGTTATTTAATTTCAAAGGATGTATTCAAAATAAAGTTGTTCAACTCTCAATGTTGGGGGTGCAGGTTCGAATACTCTAGAAGGGCTGGTATCTACCTCATTGATAAGATGCTAGGTTCGATAGACTGATTTTTAATGATGTAATGCTTATTTATATCCTGTCGGATGCATTATATCGAACCAAATAGGCAAAACATAAAAAAATGAATAAAGTTTGTACATTCTATAAAAGTATAAGTCTTCTTCGATATTTTTGTATTACAAATGTGTTTTCTTTATAATATTTTTACTTTATAATAACAACCCTGTATGCTTATGTGTGTATATATGTGTAAGTGGGTGTCATTGAAATATTGTCAAGTTTTAACTGCATCAATCATGATTTTATTTATTGGAAGAACAGGGATTGACACTAGCATGGCGAAGGGGGGGGATTAATTTCAAATTATATATTTGAAGAATCAGCTTTATACGTGTCTATTTGAGCAAAAAACATGCACAACATGTTTTTTGCAAATTATCGTTAGTAATAATTTTGCGTTCTTTAACGGTGAGTATTTTGATGGATAGCTTCGGTTGTAATGATGTTACCGATCTTCCTGGGAAAGTATGTTGAATCTGTGCCGTTTTATTCCTCTGGTTTCAATAATCATCTACGATAAAATAAAATAATATTCGTAATGATACGTATATATTAATTAAAAAACGTGAAAATTTTCTCGTAATTTAGTGTATCAACATGCGTTTGTTTATAATTTGAATTTATTATTACCTTAGACTTGAACACGCTTACTTACGGATCCAATGAGATTCTTTCATTTATTACAATGTATTTTACTTTGATATTATATATATATATAATATATATGTATATAATTATATATATATATATATACCTATACCATTTTCCGTTTTGTATTCATTATTGGTGGTAAAGCATCGTAAAAGATGTATTTTGTAATCATAAATGACATAAAATATGTACCTATGTAATGAAATTCTGTTACCGGATCTTTCCTGGAAAGTATGTTGGAGATCTGTGCCGTTTATTTCCTCTGGTTTCAATAAGCATCTACGATAAAATAAATAATATTACGTAATGATACGTAGATATTATTAAAAAACGTGAAAATTTTACTCGAAAATTTATTGTATCAACAAATGCGTTTAGTTTCATTATATTGAATATTATTATTACATTAAGAGTTGAACACGCTTACTTACGGATCCAATGTGATTCTTTCACTTATAACAAATGCAATTTTACTTTGAAATGTATATATATATATATATATATATATATATATATATATAATATATCATTTTTTTTCCGTTTTGTATTCATCATTGGTGGGTATTTAAGCATCGTAAAATAATGTATTTTGTAAGTCATAAATGACCGAAAATATGTACCTATGGTAGCGCTGAATACACTGAATAACAAATTTCATTTTTTTTTAAACTCGAGATGTGTAAATGATATAGACCAATTCGGTACGCTGATTTCAAAATCATAACCGTTTTGCTGTATCACGTTAGGATTTTCATTTACAGAAAGTTATGATTTGTCCTTTTATATAAGGTTATTCTTCAGGGCAGTAATATGAACTACAATGTTCATTATGTATTTTCGCAACTGCCCTGAATGTTTTACTCTGTTTCTGTATATAATTTTTAGTGCATTTTATTTTACACTGTAAAAATTTTGCAGTCAACCGAATAAAATGTTTTTAAACCGAAAAAAAAAGTTATATCTACGATAATATATATATATATAACTTAATATAATACCTAAGCAAATTTCTTAAATTCAAGACGAAACAAAGTAATTCTAAAACATAAAAGAAAATGACTGTATTTACACTTTTAACGTAAGACCATCGCGTTTTGCTCGTAATTATCATAAACCAAAACTCATAACTAGAGAGCAGAAAAAATGTAAATAACATAAAAAATCTTTTCATATTTTTTCCATTTTTTTACAGATAAAAACATTTTTTTGAAAATTTAAGAAAAAACTCATTTTCTTCATAATATCCCTGAAATTAACACTTTTTTGTCCTTTTAGAAAAAATGTTGAACTTATTTTAATAACTCATTTTATAATTTTTAATACATTCCATTCTTTTGTTGATTTTTGGAGGAAATAATGCTCGCCTAAATTTATGACGCCTTTTCAATAAGTATGAGGCTTTTGGTCAATCAACGTTTTACCAAATAAAAAGGAAGAATTATGCATCTAATTGAGTGTTTAGATAAAAACTCCTTTCATGTTCCATTTGTGGTGAAATGCTCATTCGTCCCCCACTTCTGACTCAAACACAATGGCTAGGATCGTCAATGATACTCTCAGAATGATTGATCTTCAGTTTGAAGCAAGCTTGTGGCAAAAATTATCGCGACTGACGCAGCTGAGTATATGTGGAAGTGTGGACGAGACCTTAGGGTCTTTTATCCGTAACTGTTAGCAGGAACCTGACATTTGGGCCCCACCACGAAAAATGTATTTAGAATGTCAGAAAAAGAATCGGAGTTATCCGCCGGCTCTGCACTACGGTATCGCGAGGGTCACTGCTGGCCGAGATATCTAGATTCATAGTTATTAGGAAACTTCAGACGTCTGCTTGGGCGACTAGAAGTGTAAATTGTCGTCCGCTGCTGAAATACCTCACAGCCCTACAATGACAAAGGCAGGCTCAGATTCGCAACTTGCCATCAACGATCTCGCACGCATCTTGCTGGGAGTTCGAAGAGCAGATCGGTTGCGTATGGTTGACCTTCTCAGCAGGTCACATCTTCCATCTGTAAATGAGATTTTAGTGAAGCAGGCTGTCATATCCGCTTGGAAGGCTATGAAGTTGTCCCTTGAAGAGGATTAAGTTTAATTAATTATTAAATTAAATATATATATATATATACTCGTATATATATATATATACATATATATATTGTTCTTTTAATCAATATTTTATTATTGTATATTATTTGTTTGTATATAAAGATATATATATATATTTTATAGTAGCCATGAAAGGCTAGATTTATATTAGCTCCGTAATAAAAGCATACAACAACAACTAAATATATATGAAGAAGTCACAGAGCAGATACATAAATAAATTTATCTTTCTTTCTTATCTACCCAACGATCGATATTCGGTATTAGGTAAATATATAATAAAATCTACTGAATCAGCGATACCGAATCTCAGCTCTGCCAGATAGGGAACCTGGATCCGCGCAGCTGTTTAGTATGGTCAGAATTTCGAGCAAGTCAAATTAGTCGTGGATATGTTTGACCTTGAGGATGTCAAATGTATATCCAATAGTCAGCGGATTCTTAAAATGAAAAGCATCTTAGTTGACTTAACATTTATTGCAAGTTATTTATCGTTTTTGCAAGATTCAATTACCAGCCTGGAGACCACAGAAATTACACTTGAAGATGGACGTAAAATCTTTGAAGATGCTTAGGAAAGGAACTGCAAGATTCCAAGTGACGCCAGAGAGGTTTTTGAAATTAAGTTTGATTACGCTGTAAAGAAAAATCCTGCCCTGCGAGCATTGAGACAGGTACGAAATGTGCTGCTAGGCAAACCTGGAGCTGCTCTTCCAGATGGGATGAGCCCAATGGATGGAGTTATTCTAAAATACTGTCCTATTACCTCGGTAATGTGGAGATATCATTTTTGAGGCTTAAAAATGTTTTATCCGACCGTCGCCAAAACTTCAACGAGAAAAATTTGGCAGAGATTATTGTATGTCACTGTTTTATGAAATAATAAATTCACATTAAATCAAATTTGGAGTCTACATTATTAACATTTTTTTCATTTTTTCAAAAAAATTAAACATTTTTCAACATTTTCGATCATTTTGGGTAACATTAAGAAAATATTTTTTGGCAAAAATCATCACATTTTTTCCCGCTCTCTACTCATAACCATGGAATAACCTTATTTTTCAAATGTGTAAATATATTTTATCTTCAGAACAGAAGAACAAGTTGATACGGTCAAAAATTTAAGTATTTAGATACAGTATTTTATAGTCATTAGAATACTTGTTTTTAGTAAGATGATTAGAAATATAAATGTTTGATTCTTTCTTTCTTTCAGGTCAACATGAGTCGGCGTTCCTGTGCCAATAATTCTGACAACTTCTGATATGTCTGTGGTCGGTATACCAAAAAAGATCAATAGTGACGTATATCTACAGCAGTGAAAATGAAGCCCGCCTACTTTCACTACTTCGGGTGTAAGGTGGGAGACCAAGAAAAGAGCTGGGCACCACAAATCTGCTGCACAAGCTGCCACACAGGCTTGACTCAGTGGTTGGTAGGCAAACGCGCGAGCATGCCATTTGCGATGCCCATGATATGGTGTGAGCAACAGAATCATCATGATGATTGTTATTTCTGCTGCACAAGCATCGCCGGCTTCAACAAGAAGAATAAAAAACATCAAGTACGCTTACTGCGTCTCTGCTCGTAAACCTGTGCCTCATGATGACGAGAACCCAGTTTTAACACCTCCAGCTGATCAGAACATACCTGTAAGCAGTGGCGAAGAGGATGGTGATGATGAACCTTTTGAGCCCGACACTCAAGAACCAGACCTTCTGAACCAGGGAGACTTAAATGATCTTGTAAGAGATCTCTCGCTGTCAAAGGCGAAAGCAGAGCTGCTTGGATAAAGGCTGCAGCAGTGGAATCTACTTGAACCTAACCCCAAGATATTCTTGTTCAGAGCACGTCACAGAGACATGGCTGAGTTGCAGTCAGGTTACACAAAATACATGTGCTTCCTTTGTCTCTGGGATAGCAGAGACGACAAGAATCACTGGACAAAAAAAATTAGAAAGAGCGGAAGGAGCATGTATCTGGTCAATACAACATGGAAGATATTGCCCTTGTCGACCCAGCCAAGATTTTCCTTCCACCACTCCACATAAAGCTCGGCTTAATGATAAGTTTTGTACGGGCAATGGATCTGAATGGGCGAGTTTTTTTTATACGTTAAGGAGAAGTTTGCAACA
Source organism: Caligus rogercresseyi (assembly GCA_013387185.1). Classification (NCBI taxonomy): domain Eukaryota; kingdom Metazoa; phylum Arthropoda; class Copepoda; order Siphonostomatoida; family Caligidae; genus Caligus; species Caligus rogercresseyi. The sequence continues at coordinate 13,829,607 of CP045906.1, read as the reverse complement.
CCTTGTCGGAGGCTAAGATCAAGGCTGGTGGCTTTGTTGGACCACAAATTCGACAGATTATGAAGGGCGAAACATTTCCGAAAACTCTAAACCCCAAAGAGCTGGCAGCGTGGAGGAGCTTCAAAGCTGTGACGGACAAGTTTTTGGGGAACGAGCGCGCAGACACTATGAATAAATAGTGTAGCAGCTGCTGGAGTCCTTCAGGGAACTTGGCCCCAGGATCTCCCTGAAAATCCATTTCCTACACCAGAACTTATTCCCTGATAACTTGAGAGCTGTCTCGGACGAGCACGGTGAGCAATTCCACAAAGAGATTTCACTCATGGAGACACGTTACCAAGGGTGCACAACTCGAATATGATGGGCGACTTCTGCTGGTTCCTGCATCGTGAAACTGACACAGATCAGCACAAACGCCAAGCCAAACGCCTAAAACATTTTAATTTCATTTTAATGGCGTTTTTTGCCATTTCTATAATTTTCAAGCATTCATGATGTAATAAAAGAATCGATGAATTTTTGTAAATTTTATGAAATCCTGACTTCTAGGCAATGGGAATATTTCAGTAGCTGAAAATCCTGACGTTATACAGCAAAACAGTTAATATTTTTGAAATCAGTGTACCCAAATTGGTCTAAATCATTTTACACATCTCCAGTAATTTTTTTGTTGTTCAGTGATATCAGAGTATTAGTTTGATCTCCGTTGATGGAGGAAAACAGCAAAAGAAAAAACTTGAATGGGAGTGTACCTTCATATCTTAATGAAGAAAGGTTGAGAGTGATTGACATTACTCTCCATCTCTAGGCATTATTAAAATTTGATTAGCGCGATGTTGCAATATAAAAAAGTTTTATTTTCCACAAACTTTAAATTTGGGGGAAAGACATGGACAAAAAAACTTATTTTTAAGTAAACATATAGAAAACGAATTTGCCGGTAAACACTAAAAAAACACGTCTTACTATCTAAAACTCATCCATAGAAAATTTGGTCAAATCTAACTTGGCAATTTTCAAAAATAGTCAAAAAACGTTTTCCTCGAAAAAATAAGTATGGCGGTGACAAATTTACCGGGAGTTGACAACCCCACCAAACACTCCCTGAGCTCTCAAACTATTCACTGAAAATTTTGTCAGGATCTAATGAACTGTTCGGTTGATACAGGGAAACGAACGAACAGAATTCTTTTTTATTAGTATGCTAGCGAATGTTACCCGGCGCTGCCCGGATTTTCCAACTTGACAATAGTCTGGAATGGAAAAAATCACACGAATATTTTAGTGATGTCATCACTTGTGATTTTTCATATTAAAATCAGTTCCTTAAAAAGTCGTCATTATATATATATATATATATATATATACATATATCCTCCAAAGAATTGCTCATTTACGTTATACTCTAAGTTGAATGACTTACTTAGCCCAAATTAAACCTACTTATTGACTTGGATAGGTAAGGAAAAAAATATATAAGAAAGTAGGTAATGGAAGAACATAATCCATTGAAAGAAGTAAAAAAAGACAAAAAGTGTGAAGACTTTTTTTTTGTTAAGAAGGAGTTTTATTTAAAATATACATTGTTTAAATTTCTTTTCGCATGGTTAATCAATAACTAAATATTTCATACACATATGATTATTTTTGTTACTGGTAAGATTACCAAGTATTTCGTCTTTGAATTAAATTTTGTCTTAAATACCTCAATATGTCTTTTTTGGGATACATATTAAATATATCTTTTACATTTAACTCACTGTCCATTCGTTTTTATCTGTGTCATTTATGTACGATCAAATAAATATACTGATTAGCATCAAAATTGATAGTTAAGATCCTTGTGTGGTCTCCAATGAAATGATGTCACTGCATTTTGCTTATTGTTTACGTCACGTGAGATCGAGAAAGAAGACACATTGCCTTAGGACAGGAGTTGGAACACATTCTTTTACATACTGTTCAATAGTAATTAAAAGTCCCAACTTAAAATCTGAGGTTCCAGGAAAATATCGTTATCAAACAATTTTTTTCATTTTATACATAAGTCAGAAAGAAATCAACAATTCTATGGTACTAATTTGGTATATATATATATATATAGACTAATCAATGACAATTTCTTCTTTGAGTTCTGATTGCTATTGAAAAAAATATAATTAATTTGTTGTTTCTTTTATTATTGAAAAATCAATTAGGCACACATTCATTATATGCATTTTATATTCGTTTGATCTATTCCAATGTACAAAATATGTACATTTGGATTCCCAATTAACATTTCTTTTTCCTTCACTTTAATAAGTAGTAAAAAATCGTGATTTCATTAACGAATTTTTAATACAACTCCAATTTGAATTCTTTCTTTTTCTCTGTCTTCTTCAATTCATGAAATCCCAAAAGGGTACAAAGACAAATTTCTTTCATTTTTTGTCGTATGTTGTATAAAACATGGGAGGAGAATGAAGAAGAAAAAAATGAGAAATTATTATACCTTTGTTAGATAAGAAGTAACTTTACCTTTGAAAACGGATCAGATTTCAAAGAAAATGAGGACAAAAAAAAGAACAATCTTGTATGTTCTTAGATCCAAGAGAATTTTCGTTTTGATGTTTTAATATGTGTATGTATAGACATATGTTTAAATGCCATGTATATTGACTAAAACCTTTGATTCAATCAATAGTTGGTGCAGATCATGACAGAAGCAAAAAAATACAAGATCTATAACCATCTCAGATAATGGTATTTATGGAAAAATTAATTTAGGTGGAAGTTATATAAATTATATTTAATATCAAATTGTCAAGTGACATGAATGGATATGAATAATGGTGATAAAAGACATAAATCAATATAAATAAGACATATGTTATACAACCCATTAGTGCCGAAAGTTAAAAAAGGATACCACAACATTGAAACTTCTCACAAAATTCCAATATGATGAAAGCCTTCGGAAGTAAAAAATGATTTGATTACCATAATTACTTATAGAGAAATTAGCTCGTAGAAAAATCTAGTCTTCGGCACTTATCACAACTATGATTTTTTGTGCTGTAGTGCCAAGACATAGATTTTCGACGTATTGTTTTTTAAAACAAAAAATATACAGTTTTATTGTTTAATTTGAGGTTAAAGTACATAATATGATTAAAAGATATGTATTTTAAGAATAATTTAGAAAATTAAAATTACTTATGACATGAGAACACTTTCGATTACAAATAGTACTTACCCTTCATAAAATAATGAGGTACTTGCAACAATCGCAAATAAATTGTTTATTTTCAAGTGGAACAAAGAAACCTATGGAGAACAACTTTTTTTTTGCTGTTTCTAAATACTCAAACAGACATTAACACGCATTTTGCATATAATTTATCCATTTAGATGTGCTGGAGAGCTTTTTTACTCCCACGTAGAAAAATATACGTTTCGACTCTAATGGGTTAATCAATATCGAGAGTGATTAAAGGAAGGAAATGTGAGGAAGGCGTCCATGATACCAGATGGTTCAAGGAACTGAATTTGTCATCTGATTGGTTAAAAAAATAATATTCTCTGTTGGGAGTTCATGACAATAGAAAATTGACTTTTCAGCTCCAAATTTCCACCAGGTGCCTTATTTTTAATAACCCTTGCATTAATTTTCGAGTCAAATAATAATTTTAAAAACTAAAAACCACAGTTCCTGATGAGCATGATTACCCCCTTAATCAGTCTAAATTAGTTTGAGTGACTCACTCACCCCCTTGCGATAGAATTATGTGCACATCATGAACAAAAAAGTTAAATCTTTCTATTTGTCTTTTCCTTATTTAGTCTAAGAGCAAGCCATCAAATATAACAAAAGAACCATCCCGCAATACAAGTTAAAACATTTTTAAGTAAATAAAAAAATAGTGGGAGTTTCTTTTTTAATTTCATATGATGTACCATTAAACTTTCAAGCTTCAGAGTTTTTATCTTGAGCATATACACATATATATGTATGTTTTTTTTTGTATACAATATATATATGTACTTCACGAGTAGTATTGCTTCGGGCTCTTCAATGAAAAAAAAATATATATATATCCATACACCAGCTGTAGTATATTTTGGAGAGCTTTTCGGGCTTAGAACTCAAACAAGATAAGTACTAAGAAACTGAAAACCTTTCTTCTTTCATGTATATATATGGATGCTAAATGACTTTCTTAGACAAGTGTAGCTTTTACTTAAGAAGCTCTGATAAGCTGTGTTATAGTTATTTTGGGTATGACTTAGATTTTTACCCACTCGAGATAGAAAGGGAAAAAACAGCTGTCAATTGATTCATGGTTGTCTACATAGTGAATCTCTGAGGCTACCAAATGTTGAATGAACCATTGATATTTTATATGAGCCCACAGTGGTGAGAACAGCATTCAATAACTCCATAAAATAACAAGTCTGTTCCAATGGGACTTGTACTGTCGATTATAAATAACTCCGGAAACAAGAGCTCAAGGAATACTGACGTAATACTAATAACAAAATAATTATTGTTTTCTTTATTTATTTGTAAAGACAGGATTCATGACAAATATATTGGATACAAAACAATTTAAAAAGTGAAAGGGTCTTGTGACTGATAAATCTATCGCCATGGTGACTTTTTCTACAAGGGGTGCTATATCAAATGACAGCTGCGTTTTCTCTTTCTACCACATGTCGGTAAAAAGGTAAATCAAATCCAGTTTATTTATAAACAGAGTGTTTGCGTGATGAAATATATATTTGGTGTCAATTTGACATTAACTTCAGAGCTACTAAAAGTTGATAATAAAATTAGTAAGAATAAATATAAAAATATCAGATCAATAAGAACAAAGATAAATTAGAAAAACTAAAATAGTGACCTAAGAGAACACGACTTAATCTATCAAAAATATATATATCCATACACCAATCCAAGATGTTTTGAGCGCCTTGCAAGCCTTGTTGCCGCTTTCCTTGCTTCCAGAAGTGTGGTTGCCTGCCTCAGCTCCGGAAACGAATTCCATGTTCATGCCGTGTTGATCGGAGTAGTCCAGCCCATAGAATTAGGCCTCCTGATATCGCTCGTCCCACTTCTTTTCGTGGAGGTGCAGAGGACGTCCCAAAGAAGGGGATTTGACCCCCTTTCAAGCCGCTATCCCTGACTGCCGAACAACAATTGCGTATATTGTTAGGATTCCCGCTCTGTCGAGGAGGTCAGCCGTCCTCATTCTATCTGACTTCCGGACACTTACCAGCGAGTTGTGCTCTACCGTCACAGTGGTGTGACTGTGGGGTCAGTCCAGACTCACAGGTCAAGTTACCCGGGCACAAGTCTGGGCCTTGCCAATAGCAATGGTTTTTTTTACATACCCTCATCATTTTGCTATATTTAACCCTCAAATCAATCGATTATAACATATACAACATATTATGTGCACCTTATTGAGTTACAATCATTGAAATAATTTGCAGTTGAGTCCACAAGAGTTAAAAGAGGTGATGGTACTAGACACATCCGATTCATTTTAAATCTTTGAAACCTATAATGGAATAATAGCCAAACAGATCATTTCTATTGAAGGCACTGAAGTTTTGTAGAAAATATATATAAAACAACCATTTAAAATGATCTTTTTTAGTGTCATATAATTAAAGAAAGAGAATTATAATGTTTTCGATAGGCTTGAGGGTTGTTTTAAGAACGAAGAAGTTTTTTTTTAATTCAAAGAGCCAAGTTCAGGATAATATACATAAATATAGTCATGCTTAATCGTAATTAACTATAGATAAATTTTATAGATCCAAAACAGTACTATTCACCATTTTAAATTCAGTTTACTCATTACGTTGAATGGGGAATGTTTTATAACCTTAATTGAAATGAATTAGTGCATTATGTACAAAAAACATCCCTTCACCATTTTGACATATAGTACGTCCAACTGCTGGCCTTAAAAAGTAAGTTTGTTTGCTTGTTTTACTATCTCAGACTTTGTTTGTTCATCCTCTGCAGCCTGTTCACTCTCCCACCCCATTTAGAATATAAGGATGATATTTTCGACAAACTAGAAAATAAATGAACAGTCCTATTGTAGTACATAGTAAGAAGAAGGAGAAGAAAGAATGGTATGAGCAGCGAGGGAGAACTATTTACTCTAAAGATTATCGTTATTGTGCCTTTCATTACTTGTCCAAAAATTGCTGCTGTTCGTACATCAAAAGAGGAAAGAATGATGTTTGTTCGTGAACCATTTATACATATTATATATATATATATATTAAATGGCGGAAAATATAATAATAATAGTAGGAGTACTAAAAATATTTTGGTGCACTCAGTATTTATGTTTATGAATGCAGGGAATATAATATAATAACAGCATAACAATAAGATCCGCACATTCCTTTTATGAGCATCTTGTTTCTATGGAGCTAAAATCTGTCTCTAAGTAGTGAATCACATCCTTTTACTCAAGTTCATTATTGTTTACTTAACCAAAACTTATTTTCCTTTATTAAAAGTGCATAAATCTACTTGCAGAAGAGTAAATACAAAAACTTGATTATTGTGTATTTTTTAAAACATTAGTACTTTGCTTGTGACGCTCATAGATAGTCCCCGTCTCATCGGAACTTAATCCGGTATCAGCCTTAGAGTACTTAAGTGCTAATTTAAAGCCGTGTTTTATGTTTTTTTGAATGCTTTATTTGGTGTTTATTTTTGTAAAACACAAAATGTTTTAAATATTGTTAAATAACGATCAATCTTGGGGCGCAGGTTCGAATACTCCCGAAGGGAATAGTTATTTTTGGTCTACATCATTGATAAGATCCTAGGTTCGATAGACTAATTTTAATGCTATAGTGCTTATTTATAACCAATTGGATACAATTTTATTGAATCATATAGGCAAAAAATCATTTTATATGAATAAAAATTTACAAATATATTATATGAATAAAATTAAGTCATTCGAACTTTTTTCAACTTCAAAAGCTGGCAATGTAGTTATATTAATACCTCACATCTAGTCATATTCTAACATTGCTTTATGTCTCTCATTTTGATGACTAAAAGAAGTGTTTCACACAAACATATCACTTGAAAGTCTTCTGAGAAGGCTTGGGACAACAACTTTTAAAATAATAACGGTTAATTCTTTGTTGGAAGTTACTTCTCTAAAATAATATAATTTTTTTCCATGATACAACTTTTTTCAACTTTATTTCAGTTTTAAACAAATGGCTAAGTAATGGTATAAAATACATTTCGCTGAATTAATATTGAACTACCGAAAAAGGTCTTGCAGAGATCACTTTGAGAATTTCTGCACTTTAGACAATAATACCAATGCCAGAATCTTCTTCCTGGGAGTGGCTGGGAATCTAATCCATTATGTGCCAACGTGGTCAAAGGAGCATTTCAATGATTTTAAGGGGTATAGTAATTTTAAAAAATAAATACATTTTTGAATTTTATATCAGATAATACTTTTTAGTGAGTAATTTTGCTCCAAAATGTTTTATGATGTTTTTAAACGGTTGTTCACACAAATTCACCGACAAACACGATTTTTTCATTTGATAACATTAATTTGTTTATATTTCTTCGTCCGATAATAAAAGTAATTATATATAATCGACAGATATAAGAAAACCAAATAAATAATAAAGGGAGTGAGATAGCCGTGTGCGTTAAGGCGCGTTCAATTCTCAATGTTGGGGGCGCAGGTTCGAATCCCGAGAGGGGATGTCCATTTTTGGTCTACCTCATTGATAAGATCCTAGGTTCGAGTGACTAACTTTAATGCTATAATGCTTATTTATATCCAGTCGGATGCAATTCTATCGAACCAAAAAGGCTATATATATAAATATATATATATATATATAATTAGGGTAATTCTTTTTTCACGTTTTTCGGATTTGAGAGTCAGGCTCCCCCTAGGATTTATTGTAGTGCATAGATATCATCTTATGAAAGTTTGAACGAAATCGAATAATGGGAAGTATCCGCTCAACAAGCCCAAAGTTATTTAGTAAACTTATGTAGTAATTTTTTTTTCGTCATTCAATCGCCTGTAATGTCCTTAATTTCAATGCTATTTTCAAACAATTTGCTGCAAAATGTAAGTATGATTGCAGGATTCCAAATCAGTTTTTTTTTTATGTGCATTCAAAATCGAGCGAGAAATTTAAGTTTCAAAATATATTTTATGTATTTTCCCCAAAAATATATTTCAAAACTTAATTTCTCGTTGATTTTGAATGTACATAAAAAATAAACACTGATTTGGAATCCTTTAAATCATACTTACATTTTGCAGCAAATTGTTTAAAAATAGCATTGAAATTAAGTACATTAGAGCGCGATCGAATGACGAAAAAAAAATTACTACATAAGTTTACTAAATAACTTTCGGGCCCATTGAGCGGGTACTTCCCATTATTCGATATCGTTCAAACTTTCACTAGATGATATCTATGCACTAAAGTAAAAGGGGGAGCTCGACTCTTAAATCCCAAAAACGTGAAATAAGAATAACCTTATATATATATATATATTTTTTTAATATTCTTTTTTCTTGATTATAAGCATTTTCTTTATTCAATTAATATCAATATGTGGAATAGGAAGAATTCATTTAAAGCATTATTAAGTGACATGAATAAGACAATTATTATTTTTAAACGAATTGGATTATCTTTGAATTGATGGTCATTCTTCAACATGTTAAGTGATACTTTGTACCCTAATTTCCACTGATTTTATGATACATTCAACTACTCACGTTTTAACAAAAAAAAGCAGTATCTTTTCTTTATACTTAAATATTGATGGGGAATCCGTTGAGGATATCCATGCATTTTACTTTATCTCTTTAAAGTGCAGGACACTTCTTTAAGTCACAACAAAGGAAAACAGTGAGGAGGGAGAAATATAAAACACCCGGCAGACAAAGAATTCTTAAACTTTTAAAAATATGTACTGAAGGAGAGGAATAATATTAAAAAACTTTTATTTTATCCCCTTTTCTACTTCCCATCTTCCCCTAACCATACACATACTCACATATGTATAAATATATGTATTAGCGTATGTTTTATGTATAATATGATATAAGAACACTAAATTATGTATAGCGAAAAAAAAACTTTTTCCTTCTTATGCGTATGTTATATTTCTTTCTGCTCTCTTTTCTTTTCTTTTTTCTTTCTCTTAAAAATCTTTTTTTCGTGCTGGGCATTGATTTCATTCAAATGAGCTTCCATCAATCCGTAGGGACCTTTGGAAGTTATTTATAACCGTATAAACAAGGTTTTTTGTGAAGCAGTTTCCTCCTCCAAAAAAACCTCTTTCCATCCCCATCTTATTATCATTTTCTTCTTGTGGAGCTTAGTTTTCTTGAGATAATATGAGAGGGTGGATGTCTTATTAAGGTCAGAGAGTATGCATATATATTATGTATGTATTATAAATAATAAATGTGTATCGATAATACATCTCAATAATGCTTTTAGAATACTTTCTTAGGATAAAGTATTAGTTTTTTTTTTGGTATGAGTAAAGTTATTTTATAGAATAGATAATCCAATTCTTTGTTCCATATTATCCATGACAGCAAATTATTCTTATTTTCGTGTCAATGTCTTATTTTTTACTAATAGTACATTACGAACATACAATATATATAAAACCAAGATAATAAATAATACACTCACATACCACCAAATAAGTTCACATCAGAGTTTAAAATTAATAAGACTTCCTCTGAACTAAACAACTATATAAAGAAACAGGGGGTTATGTAGACGGTATATATCGATTGAAATATTCTTCAAAATAATGCTGTTTTCTTTATTTTTCTAAGCCTGATAGTCAGGGTGATGTTCCATTTATTGGCAATATGAGTTCACAAAAGCAATATTTCCTCAGTATGAGTAGTTGCTTTATTCAATTAATTTTTTTAGGTGAAATTTAAAAGATTCGCCAATGACGTCATGATTGTATGCAATGAAGAAGAGACAATGAGTATTTTTAAGTATGACGATATTCGGCTCATTGAATTGAGTTCACTCCTCAACAGCTACTGCTAGTGAAGTGATACCTTGTAGCATAATGCCAGCTGTTTATTATTTTCCATATATATTTTCCTTCACCAATAACGTATTCCAAAACTACACTGTGTGTATCCTCAAGCATATGATGGAAAAAGTTGTCCCCATACACACTATCTATAAATATGCTTCTAAAGCCATAATATTTTACCTTGAAATAAAAGGTTTTCATGTTAAGTAGGTAAAAT
>CP045906.1:13796625-13813237 GCA_013387185.1 Caligus rogercresseyi | reverse complement strand
ATCCGGTAAAGTAGGCGTGCTGACGTGCGTTTTTCTTTATCAGAAATTATTTAAATAATTCGTGCTAGTTTAAAGTGCTAATTAGTTAATGACCCTGTCATTATGACAGGAAAAACCCCGATTCGGGAGACCCCCCGGAGAAACCACCAAAGCCGAAAAAGCTTACGGAATGGACTTCTTCGGAGACCTCCAAACAACCTAAAATTTATGAGCTCCTTGCTCAAAAGAAAAACCCTCCCAAAAATGCTGAAAAGCATTTAAGCCTCACTTCAACACGGAATACGTCGAGTGCTCATCGAAAGATGGACGACAGCTCGAAAAATCCCGAAGAATCATTTAGTAAACAAGCAGGACAAGAAGAAGAAGACAGCAGTGAAAAACAACAATACAACTCTGTTACGGAGAAAGGAACCCAGGAATGGAATCCCTTCACAATTAAAGACCGTAAGCTGAAAGAAGAAGACGAGGTCAATAACGAGAATGGTTGGTTCCAAATTCCACTTTATGTATCAAAGGTTGGAGGTGGAAATCGAATGACCTACAAAGATATGACCTTCACAAACGCAGCCCGACTATGGACAGAAGTATTAGGATTGGAGCCAGAAGATTTGGATTCAATGTGCCTAAGACTCCCGCATCGTCCTCTCTTTACATCGGTTAGAAGAGTACAGAAAGAACAACTTGTTTCAAATGTAACACTTCCCTGCAACATAAAATTATTCGATAAAGACGGTAATCCTTATGATGCTAGGGTTGAATCTAGGGAACTGATGAAAGTAATGGATGTGCCAATTCCGTTCGAAATTCGAATACCAGAGGTTAGAGGCATCTTAACACCCGAAGTGGTCAAGCACTGCGTTGGACTCTTCGCCAAAGTTGAATCCTACGAAAGGCTTCATCAAAAAACCGAAGATAAATTTGCATTATACAATGCAGAAATAGTAAAGAGCTGGCCCGAGGCAGTTAAAAACAGAGTCACTTCTCATACCCCACACGTCATTGTAAAAGTGATTGGCAGCCCGAAAAACATCCCTTGCTATCTCCCAATCGATAAAACGATTCGACCTCTACACTTTACTGGAAAACCAAAGCAATGTTCACAATGTTATAAGTTTGGTCATTTCGCGAATGAATGTGCCTATAAAAGAAAATCTCCATCCGAGTATAGAAGATGGCTCGCACGGCGAATGAATAGGAGAGATCAAAATGGAGAAAAAATACCCGTCACAGTTAACACGGACGAGCCAAAAAAAGAAACGGCAAAAGTAAATGAAGAAATTACTCCAAGCAGTCCTGACTGCTTAGAAAAAAACACGGAAGGAAATCAAAAGCCTGCAATAAACGAGAAGCACCAACGTCAAGGAGCCAAGCTCAACTTGAAGCTCAAGAAATGACTCTACATAGTCCCGACTACCCAGTATGTAACAGGGAAGCTGCCAATCAAAAATCCTCAACCGAGGAACAAATATTAACGCTAAGGACCCAAGTTGAACCTGAAGATCAAGAACCAGATGCCTCAGTGACGGAAAAGAACAGTGGAGAAGAAGAAGAAGAAGGAACAACAACTGATGCAAGTGAAGGACCGAATCCAACTGAAGGAGATTCAAAAGTAATCCCCAAGTTCCGCTCAAAGAAGAAAAGAAAAGACAGACTTTCGTCTGACGGAGGAATGAGCGGTGATCACAAGAAACCAAGAGAGCAAGAAGAAGGTAATGCCACTTAATATTATTCAAATGAATGCAAATGGGCTGTCTTCAAACAAGAAAAAGGGGAAGCTCATCAAATACCTGAATATGATCAATTATCCAGACATAGTTTCCATATCAGATACACGACTTAAAACCTCGGAAAACTTATCCTTTCTTAGCCCTACATATAAAGTGATAACATCAAATGCAAAAGTAAATGATCAAGGATATCCATCAAGAGGAGTGGCCATTCTTGTCCGTCCCAATTTTGAAATTAAAAAAATGTTTTCGGACAAAGAGGGGAACATGCTTTTAACGCGGATACATAATAGTGATATAGATTTTTATTTTTTAAGTGTATATATTCCTTCAGGCGACAAAAAGATTTTAAACATAAATTTTAGAACCTTTAACATTGATCCTGAATGCGACAATGTAATTGTTGCGGGCGACTTCAATGTGGCAGAACAAAAAAATAGAGACTACACCTCTTCCTCTGGCTTTACCAATACATCGGAACTTGTAAAATGGAAGGAACATAATTGCATGAATGACATGGCGGAAATATTAAAAAAATTCCAGCCCACATATATTAGAAAGTATAACAACTACGTATGTATGAGTAGAATCGACCAAATATATATATCAAACTCCCTGCTATGTCATAAGGTTCAGCTTACAAGAATAACGTCCAACGGGTTGTCGGACCATTTCTTCCTTCGGGCTGCCTTAAGAAAGACAGTGTCCTTAAAAGAAGATCCAAATGGAAATTAAACAATAGCCTATTAGGGAAGGAATGTGTCTTAGAACACCTAAAAGAAGGAATTAAAAGGGCCAAAGAAGACGTAAATGCAGGTTGGACAGTAAGAGAGTCCTTAGATCAATTCTATAGATCCGCAAAAAACATTTTGAAATCAGCTGGCCAAAAAGAAGCTCGTGAGAGGATATGTAGGGAAAAATACATACGCTCACGCATGCAACAAGCAGAAGACACTGGTCTTCAGGTAGAGCTAGAAGAAATCATGGAATACAAAATGCATGGAGCGAGAGTCCGTTCAAGGATTCTTAATCATAATATAAAATCAAAAAATTTGAATCTTCTGAAGTATTTTGAGAAAAAACATGGAGGAAGAATAACGGATGAAATTCAAGTAGGCAATCAAAAAGCTACATCAACAAGAAAAACCATAGACAACATTCAGCAATATTATCAAAACCTCTACCAATCAAAAAGACCTTTGCTTTTAAATGAATTAGAATCGGAAGAGTGCCTTTCAAAAGAAGAAAAAAATAATTTAATCAGAGTTTTTACGAAAGCCGAGGTGGAAAACTATATAAAGAAGAAGCTAAAGTACAATAAGGCTCCAGGACCCTCTGGATTAACAAATGAGTTTTATATAGACTTACCCGAAATAGCAGAACCCCTGGCAGACCTTTTTAATGAATATTTTTATGGAAAAGGACCTGATAAAAAAGCAAAAAAGGGTATAATAACTCTTTTCCCCAAAATAAATAAAGACCCGCAAGACATCAAAAATTGGAGACCAATAACTTTATTGGACACAGAATATAAAATTTACAGTGGGTGCTTAACAGAAAGATTAAAGCCTATCTTGGAGAACGTCCTCCCTGTAACGCAATTTGGTTTTAGAAAAGGTAGACAATCCGAAGACGTAGTCATGTCTCTTCAATCACTAATTGAGGATGCAAAAGAAAAAAATAATAGCTTCGCTCTCCTTTTCATCGACTTTAAAAAGGCGTTCGATTCCTTAGAGCATTCCTTTCTATTACATCAAATGCAAAATATGGGGTTCCCAAGAGTCTTCGTTAGAGCCGTCCAAAACATTTTATCCGAAGCTGAGTCGGCAATAGATATTCCAGGAGAACCTATTATAAAATTGGAACGAGGCGCTCGTCAAGGAGACCCCATAAGTCCGCTCCTCTTCTCCATTGCCGTACGTCCCCTTCAAAAACGAATGGATAAGTTCCTCCAGGGGTATAAAATAGGCGGTGAAAGGATCACAAATGTCTTTTTTGCAGACGATTGCACGGTGGTACTTGGCAAGGGCGACATCAAGCGGGAGCACGAACTCCTCAAAAAACTCCTAGAAGAATACAGAAAGCAGTCAGGGCTTGTGATTAATGAAGAAAAGACACAAATAATTACCAACATAAAACGTGCCGAAAATGTCTTTGACGCCCATTATTTAGCCTCAGAAGCAATGGTCCTCGGAAATATCGTCTCCCTTAGCGGATGGAGTTCGAAGAACCTTAAAAGAATAGACGAAAAAATATCCGTGACAATATCAGACCTGAAAAGACATAAAATGGACATATTAGATAAAATAACTTGCTGGAACATGACCATACTCCCCAAGGTCAATCATATCCTCAGGTGCACCCCATTCAACTCGGCGTTCGCCCAGGCGTGGAAGAAAAAGGGAGTAGAATTCGTGGGGACTCCCAAATATATAGGTCACAACAGACTCTTCGTCCCTAGATCCAGGGGTGGACTTGGAATGATGGACATCGAGCTTCACTGGAATATCTTGGTGTTCTCGTGGTATAAACGGGCAAAACTTGTGGATTTCCCCTGGAAGATATTTTATATAAAAGCATGTGAGGGAAAACCTCAAAACCATCCAAAAACCTCACCTTGGAGAGAGCTTGCTCCGCCCGAGGAGCTGTTGAGGATCTATTGGAGAGGAATGGGAGCAGCTGGTCCGATTGACGGAAACCCCGAAGTGAGAATGCCCCTTTCAAATAAAATAAGAGAGCAGCTCCAATTAGAGAGAATCAACGATGTACTAACGTTGCGAGACACATCTCACCCAGGGGTGATCTTTCTTCGGAATGCATTGAGACGGGCCTTTAAGCCTCAAAAAAGTATTCCTCCGTTAAAAGAGGTCTTCAATGTGCGGAATCTCGTCCTGAAGGAAGACATGAGGAGAACTCATCCACCGTTCGACCTTACCCACAAGATGAAGACGCCGGAGTCGATTTACAAAAATAAACAACAATATATAATGACGTCAATCTTCGATCCTCTACTAACCTCGAAACAAGCTTATCTAAAATACAGAATCTCCTTTGGACTCTATTATGTGGGCGAGGGAGAAATATGCGAGATATGTAGTGAGAAGAAGAAGAAAACATTATCTCATATCTTCAGAGACTGCTCACGCCTTAACAGGATTTGGGATTTGATGGACGAGGTTTTTGAGGAGGTCCTGAAAAGAAAAAGTTCCGCGGAGGAAAAATTATATGGGATGTTTCCCGAATCTAATATCCATAGAATTGCCTCCAAGTGCATTTCAAAACTTCAGACTATGATCGCCATTACAAGGTTCAAGAAGATCGACCCCCATCAATCTATGGCAATCGCTGCACTCAATGAATTTAAATTTTTAGACATTATTTAAAATTGTTTTATTGTTACACAACGTGGATACATATATGTGTGTGTTTTGCTATTATTAATATTATAAAACTTAATTATTTTATCAATTTTATCACATCTTACTTGTTTGATATTATTTTATATTTTAATTGATAAATAGTCTGCTACATTTTAATATTAGTTTTAATGTACATTTTTATATGCCTGTTATTATTTGTGTGTATGCTCTCATGAAATAAAAGATTATGACGTGTAAAAAAAAAAAAAAAAAAAAAAAATTAATCTTTTTGTTTTTTGTATTTTTTTGGGAAACTTGTATGATAAGGTTAAATTTTAGGAGCATTGTGGAACATAATTTAAAATGTCATGAGGCTTTATTAGGACTGTTCCATTATCGTTGATCATTGAATTATTGTAAGAAATAATTTTTCAGCGATCTTTGTCCTGGGATTTTGTGGTTGGACAGCTTTCCAAATTGTAATGCTCCTTTCAGCCTTGACAATCCGCAAGTCTAAGGAAATTTAAAGAGGTCTACCAGAAGTGATAAGAGCATTCTGTTTAAAAATTTTCCGAATGGTAGATTAAAAGTATTTTTTATAATTAAAAGAAGACTTCAGGTGATATGGCCTTCTAAAAAAATTACTGCGGTATGTTGTGAAATCCTATTTTCAAATTATCTCTCAATTTTCTTGAGATGTTTCATTTCGAACATCGCAAATTGGTATAAGTGATTCATATTTTCTACGATAACGTAATCAAAACCTATTAGTTTAGTTCGATAAACAAAAGCGCCATTGTGATTCGAAATGATAGAATTCCTCTCTCCAGGAGACTTTATCCTCCGGGCTAAATTTTTTGGTCAAGTCCTACCAAGCAAAACTATGTCAGATTTTGAAGACAATTGAGGTTAGTTATTTCTACAATCCGGTTGGATGTTATGAAGGGTCAGTGGCTTTAGTTCCTATAAGTGTGAAGACGTCCAAACTATAATGAAGTCCTGACAATAGTTCACAATTATCAACTCAGCAGGCCGATGACACGTCCGCACTTTCAAAGGACATATATATTTTAATCTCTTTATGAGAACTATGTTTAAAATGTACTTGTATGTTATACGAAATATACCTCGCCTATGGGGGCAAGTCGGTACCTGGATTAAATTTCAGTTTCCGTGACCCTAAAACTCTTGGGACTAGAATAGGAAAAGGTCATATTTTAAAAGCCCTCAATTTTGTAGATATTGGAAAAGTAGAAAAATGAATCTTGTTCTTCAATTATAGTTAAAATAATTACAATCACTTAAAACTTTCTTACATTAAAGAAAGTAGTAATGAGTACTTAAGACTTTATGCAAATGGAAAAAAAGTGTCAACAAAAAGTATGCATATTTAGACGCATTAAGTACGAGATTTTCCATATACTGATAAGGTAGATTGTCGCTCTTCGGTCTTTGTATGCCACACTTCATTAAAGCCTTTTGTTTCAAGGACATTGTACATAGTTAGAGGGAGTTCATTGTTTTTTTACTTTATATTTTGCATTGCTGAAGCTGGCAAAGTAATCAATGTCGTAATTATTATTTTGAAATGGTAGGCTCAAAAGCAATTACACGCAAATTATTTATATTTTGTGTACACTAGGCGAGATATTAATTGCATTATGTCCTTTATATATATATACAGGGTGATTCACTAGAATTGAGACTCTCACTTTGGTAACTCCTACGTTTCCCCAATTTAATATTCCCTCCATTTTTTATTTTGTTGTTGTTGATAGACATATCAGCTACAACTTTCATAAAAATAAATTGTGTGAGATAGCCCTGCTTCCAATAGAAAATTGCTTCTGAACAGGATAAATGTGACTTGATTTTGGCCTCATTTCGTAATGGAAAATCTACGGTTGAAATTATGAAGATTTTAAAGGCCACAGTGAGCGGAGCAACGGTCTACAGGACCATAAAAGCCTTTAAGGAGTTAGGCAAGGTTTCAAGGAAGGTTCAGGTCCGGAAAAAAATTGTGAGGACACTGCCTGGGAAGAAGAGGATCAGGGAGAAACTCAGGACAAATCCAACTTGATCCATGAGACAGATGCCTAAAGAGGAGTACATGAGCACCACTAGCATTTGGAGATTGATCAGGAAAGACCTGAGGATGCTCGCTTATAAGAGAAGCCCCCTCAGATTCTGTCCCAGGCCATAATGAACAAGCCTCTTATCCGTGGGAGGAAAATTATTCAACAACTCTCCAAAGACAGGTCGCCATCAGTTCTCTGGACAGATGAGAAAATTTTCACGGTCCAGGCCACCCACAACAGTCAAAATGACCGGATTTGACGTGGAAGAAGGAGGACATCCCCGTGGAGCTGAGGACAGCCTTCAGAAGGCAGAAGCCACCCTCCGTCATGGTCTGGGCGGGCGTGACGTCGGACGGGAAGAGGGCCCTTTGATCTTCGTCGAGGAGGGGGTGAAGGTCGACCAAGCGGTTTATTTTTACCTTTTTCCGAGGAGGTAGTCCCATGGGTACAAAGAGAGTATCCAACGACACCTATAGTGTTCCAGCAAGATGGGGATCCATCCCACACCAGCAAATTGGTTCAAAGCTTCTGTAATGATATGTTTGCAGACTTTTGTCCCAAGTACTTGTGGCCACCATCCTCCCCAGATCTGAAACCCATTACTATGGAATATAGTCCATTCTGAGAGAAGGGTGTGTAGCAAGTTCTGACCATCAGTGGAGATTCTAAAAAAGAAACTGCTTCAGCCATGGGCCTCCTTGTCTGAGGAAGAAATATCTGCCTTTGCTGCCTCCACCGTTAGGAGTTTCAAAGCTGTACTGAAGGCCAAAGGAGGATACGTGGAAAAATCACAAAATATATATTGTTTATTACATATTATACTATTATTTTTTATTTAAGCAATATTTATGAAAAATTTAATACAAAGATAATACATCGTAATACGTGTGTCTCAATTGTAATGAATCACCCTGTATATATAAGGATTTATATAGGCATTATAGGAAGAACATAACAAGTAGGCAGGAAAAACAAATCAATGAATAGCTAAAAAAAAACTAATGAAAATAAAATATTATGGAGGAGTAATTAATAGAACAACGACTTTTGGATAACCACGAAGGTGGAGGTTTACAATATTGCCAGAAATGTTCTGTCGTTGTAACTTCGTTTGGCTTTTAAAATTTGCTGAGTCTTGATGATGGTTCCATTAATGAGGTCTCCATTTTAACAGCAGATTAAAAAGCTATAAAAGCTTTAGCCCATAAAATCATATTGAAGACGAAGATTTTTTCAGTGCGGTGATCACTTCCAGGAGGTTGAAGCAATGAAAGTGATATGTTGTTTCTCTGCAATCCTGGCAAAATCTACAGAGGCTCTCGTGCCAGAAAAGAATCGCAAAACTATCTGGTTGATATTTATATTTTACAGATGCGGTTTTTAGCCGGGTATGTAGTGGATTACTAAGAATAACAAACTTTTTGTATGTGATTTGTTTTAAAACAAAGAGGAGGGAATAAAAAAAGGTCATAGAGATTTTAACACATAGAGGGCTTATTGGATTATTCAGAGGAATACGTCATATTGCCCAATATAGACAAATCTTTCTATCTCTATGATCAGCTTACGATGACGTAGTACAAATTACTTTGTTTTATTGGACACAAGCAACAGCTGAACGATGTTCTTGATATTGAAGGGAATAATCTCTCTATATATTATATCTCTATGATTTGAATACATTCTCTTGAAAAAGGTTGGCATTTATAAATGAAGCACTATTTCTCTCGTGATTATTAATTTCATCCCTTATAAGAGAATATATGTTTCTTCATGAAGTATCGATTTACTTATTGATCATTTATAATAATACTAACTATGTTGTTAATTTTTAGAGAAGTAAATATTTACGCTAAGAGGAAGAATGTTTATTTGGTCTCATCATGTCTGTCAATAAAGGGATTATAAACTCTGAAGAGTAGACGTTGAAAAAAAAAATTGAGTTACTTACTGAAAAAAATATATTATTGTTTGTAAGGCATATCATGATGCCTTATGGATTATTCTCTTTGATCTCCTTTATGTTCAACTCAATATATTATTTATACTCTAAGATTATAACTTTGTAAGCAATTTTAAGTCGTCTTTTTATTGTCAATTAGGTCATACTGTGTTGCAACCCTCAAAATAAAAAAACTATTTGTTTTGCCCGACGTGAAAGAAGGAGATTTCTGTTACAAAAAAAAAAAAAAAGGACAGTGGGCAAAGCAATCATCAATGAAAGGATACCACACAAACACTTTTCCCACAACGTGAGTGGTTAGGAGAAAGGGAGCGTGAATAAGCTGTAGAGATTTTGAGATCAAATTTGAGGTAATAATATAATCCTTTAATACGCAAAGGGTCGGGCCTAATAGGCTAGCTCCATGTCATTAACAAATCCTTTTAATAGATAGATAGTTGAAGGTAATAAATTTTAATGGGACGTCCTCCATTATCTTAAATGGACAAGAAAGCAAAAAAATTACACTCGGGAAAAGCTGTAGACAAGGGTGTCCTTCAGCACCGTTGCTGTTCATAGCCGCAATTGAAGAGTTCGCTCAGAAAATTATTCACAAATATGGAGGGTTCGGAGTAGACTTTGAGGGTTCTCCCCATTTAATTGATCTGTACGCAGATGATGTGACGGTAACTCTCCAGGATAATTCAGAAGCACAAATTGTAAGAAGAATTGAAATTATTCTGGATTTTTTTTCTAAATTCGAGAAAACGTCTGGATTATCAATAAACAAAAAGAAAACATCCATTTTACCAATTGGTTCCTGGGTTCCTAGTCTAGATTCGTGTATTCGTTCCTGTCCAATTAAACCTTCAGTTGAAGTTTTGGGAATAGTTTGGTGTAGAAATGGGATTGATAAAAAAATCTGGACTACCCTCTCTTCTGTGGTAATGCAGAATATAAGGAAATGGAGGAACTATCGTTTGCAGAAAAGAATCGATCTCTACAACTTGAAAATAGTCCCATTTGTGTTATACAAAGCCGCCTCTTCTCCTTTGCTTGCCGAAAAAGCTATTTTGGATGAGACAAAGTGGTTATGCCCTTTGTTCCACCAATGATATCTGCCAAAATGAAAAGGAAGAGAGGTCACCTTGGTGGGGGCCTTACTCAGTTAGTTCTTATTATCCCCAAAATGTATTTAAAAGTGTTTGCTACTATTCCAAAATATCCGGCGTCTGAATGGAGAAAATGTATCTCATCAAATAATAAGTTATACTCCTTGCTCATGTTCGGCTCAGAGTTAACTAATAAAATTACCTCTGATTTTTCGGTCGTCTGGGGATGTGCGCAGAGAATTATTTGGAGAAACACTCCGATATATGAAAACAATTCAACGGTGGATGTCATAAGGCATAATTGTCATAAAAAGCACTTCTTTAAAAATTTGGGAATACCAGAAACACTGGAAGAATTGGCAATTACAAATGGAATTTTGACACTCCACAGTAGTGATCTCCATCCCATTTTTAAGGACGGGAGATTCAGATATCCTTTGCAAAGATCAGCAAATGATCATTGCTTATTGAAGCCCTGGTTCCTTAAAATGTCTGGTTCTCCGAAGTCTGATGGCAGGAAATGTGATGAGCTTTGCATCAAATATATGATCAGTCTGAAACTTCCAGAAAGTTGGAAAAGAAGATCATGAGGTCTCTCTGTGGAATAGCTGACGGGAAAAAATTCACAGCTCAGCTGTTGATTTCTGCAGAGCTTATTAAGTTTTATCTACCTTGTAAGGACTGTGGTATTTATATAACTCCGTAATTCATGCTTTTGTTGAGTGCCAGGCTGTTCAAATTCTAATGCAATTTCTGAAACTAAATGTACGTGGAATGGATGGTGAAAATGCAGATAAATACATCAAGGCTTCAATATTATTTGGAGTTGGAGGTCGTGAGAATTCCTCACGACTGAAAGCAATTAACAATGCCCTTCTTTCTGCCAAGGCTTTAATAGCCAAACGATTAACAATATATCATCCTCTGCAAGCTTCAGAGCTGAGGCCAATAATTATTCTGCTGCGGCGAGGTACGCCGCTTTGGACCTCAAAATTCCTTCCGTATTTGGTGATTCGTGGACACTAGCCGCCGATGAAATCCGATACTTCCCTTCCCGGTCCCTGTTTTATAATGACGCCATAAATAAGCTTTTAAAGAAATTTAGAAACTACAAATAGACTTTTTATAATTTTCCGTGTTTTTTTTCGTTTACTTGTGTCATTTCGGTTTATGTGCTTTTAATTGATATATATTTTAAGATTGTTCAGCTCGGATGCTAAAAATTTAAACTAGAATGTTTAATAATGTATTTTTTTACGCATTAGTATCTTTTTATATACCTTATACTTTGTTTATTGTATATATATTATGAACTGTGAAATAAAGAAAAAAAATAGAATAATAATGATAATGTATAGAGTTGTTATGTAAATAGTGACACCTCGGGTTTATTCGATCATGAGCTTGGCAAATTGGTATTTCAAACCCACCGCCATTGGCACAAATACTCAATAGCTTTGACCGAGGACTTCGAGGGCTCATAGGCAGTAGATTAGAAATCCTTGTATGTCATAGTTGGGATCGGCGTAACCTGATAGCCTATAGGCGGAGGGTTTGACACCCTATTATGCAATTATTATAGCCAATGATATCTGTGGTTCCCTAAAAACAGGTTGTTTTTCTTATTTTATTAAGTATTAGCGGCTTGGAACTCCAATTTTGGAATGTCCTACGGGCTACATCAAGCATGATCCATTATATGGGACGGCGAGTGTTATGTCCCTGACGTCACGTTGCAAGACACCCTGACGTCATGTCACCTGTGCCTCACTCTTTCCTCTTCCGTGTATATATTTCCTACTTTTCCTACTGTGACAATAAAGTGGTCTTAAAGTCATGACCCTCTCACACGTGTCGTTCTTAAATATTCATTCCTGCCATGCAACCTAATGGCGACGACTCTGAGATATTGATATTCTAATCATATACTCTTATTATTAAAGGTATCCCAACACAACAGCAAGCAACTTCTTTTCCTTTGAGTAATCTTCTTATGGTAATATGACCCCTGGCAATTTATTATTGGCAATTTCACAATATATAATATGTAATAAAGCTGTACTTATAAGTCGTTGTATAAAAATTAAGGTATGTCTTTTAAAAAAATAATAGTGTATGTTTAACTTCCTTTCTTCAACTGTAAATACCCCTGACAAAAATACTCAACCATCATTTAGTCAATTTTTAAAAATTACACTATGTAACAGGATTTTGCCCCTGGGCTGAAATTCTTAATTTGGGTCTCATTTTTTACGTAGATTCCAAAAATGTCACTTAAAATGTCGTCCAAAAAAGGTTTGAACTTTATGACCTTTTTTTTGAAAATCAGGTTTTTATCATTTTAATGGTTCACGCCCAGTTATCTTGGTGCAAAGTAAGAATAACACAATGTTATAAGTATTTATTTTTCTAATATGCCAATGCATTTCAAATCAGTTTTTATAATTTCCATATCTCTCGTACTATTCGAAAAAATAGGCTTTATATTTCAAAAAGGTGATCATTTTTTAATGTTCTATTTAAGTGGCTATATTTTTTTTGTTTCAAGTTTATTGACTATCATTAAAATGTAATACATTTTTGTATATGTCAATGCATTTCAGAACAGTTTTATAATTTCGATATCTGGATGAAAGTATAGAAAAGATCAATTTAGTATGGGGAAGATTTGATATTGATCATATTAAATAAATACATTTTGTCTAGGTTGCGTTACCTATAATTGTGATTTGTTACGAAGAAAAAAAACATGTTTGCCTTTTTATTTGCAAGTTCCTTAAATAATTTGAATATTTGAAGAGTTACTGTGATTTTGAAAATGGGATTTAGATTATTTAAGAAACTATTAGAGAATTTTATTAAAATAAAAAGGCAAACATGTTTTTTTTCTACGTTACACATCACAATTATAGGTATAAATGGGACTCAAATTAGGAATTTTAGCCCAGAAAGGGGCAAAAAAAGAAACCTTAATTTTGTTACATAGTGTTATTTATATATCCCAACCGTATCACTAAATATCATTTGTGTCTTCTTAACCATTTATTTTTGTATGAGTTTTAATTTATGTAACTTTTTGTGGCTTGTGTTTAACATATTGAATAATTTTGTCTAACTTTTTTCTTCTTTCGATTATTTATTATCTTTCTCTCTATTTGAGTTAATCCTCTTAATGCTTGGGAAAATAAATTTATTTTGCCAAAGTTATTTGATTTATTTTGTGTATATTTTATTATTCACACTCAACTAAGAGGATTAATAAACCTTCTCCGTTATCAACATGAAAAACACATAAACTACGGCTACAGAAAACAATATTTGCTTTAATGGATAAAGCATATAAAAATGAAAAGAGAAACAAAGAAAAAAAGGAGTAAAATGAAGGTATGGTCGTAAATATACAGTGATATCACCCTTATAAATTTGAGGAATCCAGACAAATTAAACGTACTCGCATATTTGGGAGCCTACGGTTCAAATTATAAAAGTTTCTTAAAATTTGTATCATGGATTTTGTGAGAAAAAACAGGTTTTTCTAAATGTCAAATGAGTTAACATAATTTTCTGTTTTGTACAAACATTCCTCATAAAAAGTTTGACTTTGTTACAAAGAATATTTTTAAGTCACATGAGATGTTTTTTTCTTTTTCTTTTTTCCTCTCTTTATCTTGAAAAGTAGGTAGTAAAATCAGAAAAGGTAATTTTTCTGGTTCATTTCCCCATCACATGCAAATAGTTTTATAGGTCCGTCTTGACCCAAGAATTCCATAGGTACCTTCAAAGTTCAAATCCGACCATAATGTGGGAGGAGATAGCGTGCGGACATACAGACGGACGGACGAAGATTTGAGATTGGTGAATTATATATATCTCTTATTGTTACAATTTTATTTACTCATATAAGTACAGAAAGCTAGATATAAACAAATATTAGTACTGGCAACTTCATCTCTCTTCATCAGTAATCACCAAGATCCATCAGAAGACCACTATGCCACTGGTGGGGGAAAGAGAGGAGACCTCGTTCCACTTTTCTATTTCGCCAATCATTATCCCTGTTGTTAAGGCAGTAGAGGAAAAGGGCATACAGGTGAACACCTTGAACCCCCAGACTGGCTAATATCAACGTCCCCCAATTATGAGAACGCTTTCAAATAGAGTCCATAATTCCAAGGTTCAAGGAATTCTGTAGCCTCGCGGGTCAAGGAGAAACCCTCTCCCTATAGGAATGGACAAGTTGGGGGAAAGATACATTTCCCTCCTAGACCGAATCAATATTAATAAACATTATATATTTTTAGAAAAATTGAATCAAATTTATTTTTTTTAAAGCATTTTTCGTGTTTTAAATTATATATTGACCATTTGTCCCCTACCACTTTTCTATTTACAAAAATGTTGTATGAATGAAATATAATTTATTATAAAACACTAAATTATTTGTAGATTTAATATTATAGCTCTCACAGACTCACTATTGATATATATTGTTTCAGATGCCAACGATTTTTTCTTTCTTATTATAGGTCTTCATGACCTATAAGCCTTTTTCTAAGTTCAATATTAATTATTTGCTTCATTTCCCCGTATTATAATTTTATTAGCCATAAAAAACAAATTTTATGTCCGGTATAGTGTCTCACATGCTATTTAGGCTTCAAGTTTAGGAATGGCAGTCTTGCATCTAGGGAATATCAATTGATGATATTCTGCTCATGCATTAATTTACATTAATAATGCCCCAAGAGGATAGTATTTTTTAGCATGAAAAATAAACACATCATAATGTCATATATAACTATAGGACAATAAAGGGATAGTTTAATCGCAACAAGAGACTTCAGGAGATCCATAAGCTTAATAAGGACACTCCTGTATTTTGACATACGAATTTCAGCATTTTTCCTTGTAAGTAGCGTTTTTAGACATTTTATATATTCAATTAAAGAACTTTAAGAAAAAAAAACGGTAGTCATTGCGCCCAATATAAACAAATATTATCTCTCTATGATCAATACGATGACGCAGAACCATAAGACATAGAGGACTTATGGATTCTTCAGAGGAAAACGTTTTTTTGCCAATATAACAAATCTTTCTATCTCTATGATCAACTTAACGATGACGTAGTACAAATTACTTTGCGTATATTGGCACAGGCGACAGCTGAACGATGTCTCTCTGCTATTGAAGGGAATAAGCTCTCTTTATCTTTATATCTCTATGCTTCTTTAGCGTCTGTTAAGCAAGAACATCAGTTCAAAGATAACAAGATAATTCTTAAGAGCACAATTGTCTCTTGACCTACATGAAAAGTCATTGTCAAATCCTTTGAATGAACTCCTCCTATTCGTCCAATTAATGTGTACTAGAATAACGAAGCTCCTCATACTCAAGAAAGCAGAATGTTTATTTTGTTTACTCATATCTGGCGTTAAATGGATCGAACTCATAAAGATATAAAGAGCTGATTCCCTTCAATAGCAGAGAAACATCGTTCAGCTGTATTCTGTGTGTCCAGTATAAACAAAGTAATTTACTACTACGTTATCGTAAGCTGATCATAGAGATAGATTTTATCTCTATGATCAGCTTACGGTGACGTAGTACATATTACTTTGTTTATATTGGACACAAAAATACAGATGAAGGGAATAAGCTCTCTATATCTTTTTATCTCTATGATCCAGATGATCGAACTATCAAACGTAGAAAAGAAGAAAAACAGTGACATCAAATGAAAAAAGATCATGTTATTGGATGAGTTTGAAACATAGAGAGCTTATTGGGACCCTTCAGAGAATACGTCATTGTGTTCAGATTACAGCTGAACGATGTTTCTCTGCTATTGGAGGGAATAAGCTCTCTATATCTTTATATCTCTATGGATTCTTCAGAGAAATGCGTCCTTGTGTCCAGAATACAGCTGAACGATGTTTCTCTGCTAATTGGAGGGAATAAGCTCTCTACATATTTATATCTCTATGGTTTGAAAGACCAACCCCCTCTGTGTTATCCCCAAACATTACCTAACTTAAGAGAAAGAGGATTCATTAAGTAAATAACTGAGTCTCAGGGGATAAAAGCTCATTTTACGTAAATTGTAAGCTCCAGAGGAAAACTACTCCACAGACATCATGAAATGAAAGTTAAAAAAATATATTTTACTCTGTAAGGGGAATAAAAATATTGTATATCTCTTCAAAATGTTCTGCCTATTTCTATTATAAGTAAATAAAAAAAGTATTAAAATATAAAACTAAAGTTGCAAATTATGTGTTTTTCTTAGTTTTTAACCTATCTGCATTGGAGCTGTGTTGTCTTTTGGGCAAAAAAGGTATGTGATTTTGGTGGAACTAACGATTTATTGTCATTATATCGGTACATCGTTACA
>CP045906.1:13780432-13796525 GCA_013387185.1 Caligus rogercresseyi | reverse complement strand
AAATTTTTCTTTTCAAATTAAATTTCATATCTGACGATCTTTGTTTCTCTGAAACTCATTAAACTTCCAATTTTGGAGATGCCATGAGTTTCAAATCGGAGGATCTTAAGGAGGTTACAGCGGGGCTGGCGTTACGTTTGAGGGCGGCTCCGGTTCAGCTTGAGGTTGAGCCAGACTTTTTCAATCCAAGGAAAGGTAACATCCGCAACGCGATCCCCATAGTATTTTACTCTTCCACCCCTATTACATATGAATAATTAAAATACATATATGTGATATTAATTTAACGTCTTACGTAACTCTTATCCTTTTTTATTACTACCTTAACATAATTTAATTAAAAACAGATGATGGAATATGCTTTTTATTACTAAACAGCAAAGTCAATAACAGAATAAAAGCTACGTATAGCTACGATACTATTAAAATTGGACATATATACACTCAACATATTTAATGTTTAGTTAATATTTATTTACTTATTTATTGTCTGATATTGTATACAGTAAAAATATATATCATAAAATATAATAGTTATGATTAATATTATGTAATATATATATTTTTAAATCATTCATATTTTAAATTGCTTTAAGATTTAAAAAATGGTACTTTTATTTTTTGATGAATAGTTAGAAACTCTTATAAAAAATAGTTAGAAACTCTTACTTTGACTTGGACATCCATCCACCAATAGACTCGATGCTCGAGCTAAAATACGGAAATTCCAGAGTCTTCTTCGCTATTGAGAAATGCAGCGTATTCCTTATCCTCCAAATAACTCAACCGTTGGTCCAAAAGCTCTGGCAAATTAGGATAAGTTCCTCCTCGTAGCTCTTGTATCAAAGCTCCTTCCTATGAACAATGTCCATTTATTTCGCCCTTGGAGCAAGGCAGCTTAATAGCCATTTCACGGTAGCAGACCACGGGAAGGGCAGCACAGCAGTTTTGATGGACTTCTCTGGTTGACCTCATAGGCCAAATTCTGTCTGTTGAAGGAGGAGAGAACCATTGTGGAGACTTCATTTTTAGATGATGTAGAATGTACGTTCGGACACGGGCGTCGCGGTGGCCGTTAGTGCAATAAAAGGGACTTGGAGGAAAACCTTTTGGAGCTTATGGAGAAGCTAGTAGTCCGGTGAAAGTCGTGTCCCCACCGAGACACACAGTTAGCCTCATCAATAACGAATCACTTGAGGGGATCTGCGAATAAAGGTTTCAAAGACCGTATTGAGCTTCTGAGAGGCAGATACCTTCTCGGGAGTCATGTAGAGGAGTATTATTTTGGGCGTGAGGAAACAGAACTTTTCGTATATTTTCTGCTGCCACCATAGTCGTCCCCGATGAGATGATCTGCAGGCAGAACGGAGTGGGAAGAATTATCCACCGGACAATTATGCCCTCGCCGGCCTTAAAAAGGCCCCAATATACCATTGGGAGGCTGTCAACGCCGTTTATGTTTCTTGAGGGCAGCAGCCCACCGGGAATAGTCCCGGTACTCCCGCTGGCCACTCCGCCCCTGTCTACAGGGATCCCAAGCAACACATAACGTTATTCTAACGTTAGTTTTTGGTTCCCTAAAGGTTAGGTTCGAACCTAACCAAAAACGAACGTTCTAATAACGTTTCCTCATGGTTACATAAAAACTAACGAAAAAAACGTTCGGGGAACGTTCCCATAACTAAAGAAACTAACGTTCGGGGAACGTTCCCAAAACTAACGAAACTAACGTTCGCTTTTGGTTACCTACTAACGTTCAGGGAACTTTCTCAAAATTTTACGAAAGAGAATATAAGATAGCTCCATCCTGGGGTTAAAAAAGTCGGTATCAGTGACAAAAGATGCATCTACAAAACTTTTCATATGTATGAGGTATCTTTTGGGTTAAAAAAATAGTTTGCGTTATGTATAATATTTTAAACTTTCTTATAATTTTTTAAAAAGACTTTATTGATATATAAATATTAAATATGAAAGAATATATAAATAAACATTATAGTTTAAAATTAAATCTAAAATCTAGCAGCACTATCTAGAAAAATTAATTATAAAAAATTAAGGAAACAAAATTGTTATCAAAAATACAGACATAAAAAATAATGTCGCAAATAAAAAAAATAACAAAGATTGAATATAATTATTTTTTGGTCTTTAGGCAAATTTCCTGTACTGCCGTTGTAGAAATTAGAGATGTCCAGCGGAGTAAAACGGATAAAACCGTACCAGATCCCCCACATACTTCCACGGAATGGTAATTTTTTCTACCTGATTTACAATAAAATATAACAAATATTATAATGTGAAGGACTGCATTGCTTCAATAAATATATGATTGAGTCGAGTAAATCTCTTTTTGTTTTAATTTTTGCTATTTCCTATAGTAAATCATGTGCAAAATAAATAAAAATTGAACATAAGAGACTATTTTATCTGAAAATTCCTTTGAATAATGAAAGGTTTTGTGGATGAATTGTCTTTGTCGTTGATCCCGATTTATTTATTCCTGTTCAATCTGTTGTATAAAAAAAATATTCCGTTAGTGATGATAATTTGGGGTTTCTAAACAAGCCAGACTTTATGGTTTTTCCACAAATTTAAGTGGTTGAAGATTATGTTTGTGAGTGAAGAGGAGCTAGTTCAACCAAAAATAAAAGCCACTCTAGCTGGATCATATTCCTGACTTCAAACAGCCTCTTATTAGAACAAACTCATTTACAAACGACACATAACTAATACATGCTACAACTTCGTCCTCATCAAATCAAACTGACTTGAATGTAGACGACTCACAAAAATACATACACCTTTGTATTTGCTTTTAAGAACCTATCAGTTTTCATCTGATTTTCCTACAGTAACAACATTAAATAGTTTCCATCTACACTGATCCTCAAGGTTACTTATTCAATATTATATAAACATCCGTTTGGATTAAAAGCCCATTGATACCTCGACTTGCCTCCAATTATCAGGACACTGGCGGTAAGCTTTTCTACTATTTTAATTATCCTATGTCATTGTTATATTTGTATTTAACTACCGAACCTCTATGTTTCAGAACAATGCGTGATCATTCCTTCAACATGGAGTAAACGAGGGATTACCCTTGAAAATTCCCTTGCTGGAAGAAAGAGGAACGTGGACAACTGTCGGAAGGATCATAAAATTTCTCCAAGACTTTCCCTCCATCACCTAACACAAACATCCTACATTCATCAGAAATAATGTATTAACATGAAAGTCTTTTATTTGATATTTTTATGATATTGTACTAATATGTTTTACCCAAGAGCAAAAAAAAAATACATTACAATGTTATTAATGTTTTTTACGCATGTGCTTTGAGCCTTATATATTTTATTTTTATGTTTGTATAATTTTATGAGTTATAAATAACATGTTATAATCTTTTATATAATTCGTGTCCAGTTTTAATGTTAAATAAACGCTTAATAGAATTTTAATACTGTCAAGGAGTTTAATTATATCTACAAGGGAACTATACTAAAACTAAAAGGGAACGTAAATATAACGTTGAGGGAACGTAAATAGAACGTTAGAAGAACGTAAATAGAACGTTGGGGGAACGTAAATAGAACGTTAGGGAACGTTAGGAACGTAAATATAACCAACAGGGAACGTTCGGAGAACGTTAAGAAAACCATCCATGCTAACGTAAAAATAACCTTCAGAGAACGAAACTAACGTTCAGGGAACGTTCTGCGAACCAAAAACTAACGTTCGGAGAACGTTCTCCGAACGTTATTTGGTTGCTTGGGATTCCCAGACCGTCGAGCTTTGTGAATTTATCATATATGAGGGATATCAGGAGGATAGGACTACAGTGGCTCCGCCCTGGACCGCGGCGGGTAACTGATAGCAGAGACTCTTTCCGACTCCGTGGGCATAAGGACAGAGGTGACATTGTTCATTGCATTAATACCTGACAGATGATTGAGCGAAAGCTGTGGATATCAAAGTGACTCTTGAGCTTCCCAAAGAGATCGTTCGAGAAAGAGTAGTCTCTCTTTGGCAAATTATTATATCCAGTGTTGGTCGAATATTACTTTGAAAGTAGTATGTAATATACTACTTTTACTGCGTAGTAATTTTTTTTTTTTTTCGGTTATATATTTTTATTATTTCTACAATACGTAAAAGCGTAAAAATATATACTAAAAACAAAGTAGACAAAGAAAATGAAATAAAAACTCACTGGACAGTTGCGCAAATACAAATACATAAATAAACATCCTAATATTATAATTTGAGTTTGTCCGTCTGTCCTCTATAGACGCCGAAACTACAGAAGCTACAGAGCTGAAATTTAGCACATAGATGCATCTTGACACTGTGATGGTTCTGGGCTAGGTTAAATTCTGATCAGACCAGATTTGCGTCTGTGAGAGGGTTTTGCGGTTTGCATGGATTTTTGAAGGTTAAGAGGCTCGGGATGTAATTAAATGTTTTGTGGGCTTTGGCCGTAGGCATCTTTTGGTATTAACAAAACTAAGGCCTAGCGGCCTTGCAAAGGCCTAAAAAAAGGCTTGGAAAACTTTGGTTGTCCATAGTTCGAAGTGAGATGTTTTAGAGACAGAACGCAAACTAAAAGTTATCTGCATCTCTGCCCAAAGAACCTGGATCCGGAAAAAAATCCGGATCCAGACACTCCCGGACCCGTATTATGACATTTCCTTAACTTTTGATTCTTTCCCATTTCGAAAAAAAGTTACTCTAAAAGTACATTAAAATAGGGTTTACAATCGGGTCCAAAAGAATTTTCCGGAAAACCGGACCGGCCTGTCGGGAAATTCAAGAAAACCTCTGGGGCGACTTTTTAAAACGAAAAAAAGTTCAAAACAAAAGATACGAAACGAAGACCTTGCAAAATAAGCCTAGGTTGGTTAAGTCAATGTCCGGCCTCCGGGACATATTTGGGCCGGGATCCGGATTTTTTTCAATTTGCAAGTTTTCGCAATACATTTTTGCACAATCATATTCAACTTCACAAAGGGAGCAACTTTGATGTTATCAGTATCCGGATCCGAGGTCATTAAGAGCCTCAAATCCGGGATTGAATATTAGGTCGAATTTCATGAACGAAGCGGAATATTTTTGAAATCCTAAATTTTGGGGGCCGTTTTTGGGCTGTTTATGAGATTGATCGCATCAAGTTATAAAAAAGTATCTATAGAGTGTTGCATTGTTAATAAATTCATTGTTTTTAAAAAGGAATTTTGGTTTAGAATTTTTTGAGTTTTGGCATAAAAACTGTCAAAATGGAAAAGTTTTTTTTCTCTGCTCCTGGTAAACTCACAGATTTCAACTTAATTCATAAGAAGGAACTTAAAAAGTCTGACAACAAACTATAAAAAAATCATTCTCATGTGTTTCATATATTTTTTCAGAAAACCCAAAAAACTGATTTTTTCAAAAAACTTAAGGGGGTTCCCATGATTTTGGCATTTTTTTAAATTTTTAAATTTGTTAATACAGTTGTTCCCAATTGGGGAGACTAATGCAAATGTGAAGATTTTTTTAAAATTGGATGAAAAACAAAAATTTTATTGGTAAGCATTATTTCATAAGTACATATGCTACATATATATAGCATAGAAGTTGGCTATAATGTTAGTTCTTTTTTGCTCCCTAGGGGGCGCTCTAAATTATGAATCTAATGTAACCTCTAGGGAGACTTTTTACTGCATAATTGGTATTTAAATTATGAAATACAAAATGAAGCCCTCGCAATAAAAATATCCGGCACCATATGACGTCATAAATTAACACCACAGTTCACCAAAGGTCTGTATAATAAGGTCTGAGCTATACAAAAACAAACATGTAATCCTGGCAGTATAACTACTCAATGACGTCACTGGAGAACAATATATATATTTATAATATTTATGTATATTTATTTTATATATTCATATATATATAGATAGGGAGATTGATTGATACATATATATAATCGTTCTCCAGTGACGTCATTGAGAAGTCACACTGCTACATGTTTGTTTTTGTATTGCCCCAACCTGCAACTGTCACAACAAGTATTATGTATTGATGTTATTGAAGGTCTATCTATAAATGCTAATGTTGTTAATGCATATAATAAGGCTTCAAACTATATGGGAGCTTTATATATATACAACATTTTATGGAGTGAATATTTAAAGAAAAATGTATCTTAATTATTGTCATGATCTATTATTATATTTGTGTAAGCAATATATGACCCTGGAGTATACTAAGCCTTCAAGCATGTTCATAGTATTTTTATTGAGAATATACGAAATGAAGCACTCGCAAAAAAATGAGGTCTGTGAATAAATGTCCGTCACCATATGACGTCATAAATTAACACCACGGTTCACCCAAGGTCTGTATAATAAGGTCTGGGCAATACAAAACAACATGTAATCCTAGCATTATAACTACTCAATGACGTCACTGGGGAACGAATAAATTGTTCCCAATTGGGGAGTATAATGCAAATGTGAAGAAATTTTTGAAATTGGATGAAAAACAAAAAAGTTTTATTGGTAAGCATTATTTCATAAGTACATATGCTACATATATATAGCATAGGAGTTGGCTATAATGTTAGTTCTTTTTTGCTCCCTAGGGGGCGCTCTAAATTATGAACCTAATGTAACCTCTAGGGAGACTTTTACTGCATAATTGGTATTTAAATTATGAAATACAAAATGAAGCGCACCAAAAGTCTGCATAATAAGATCAGGGCAATACAAAAACTAACATGTACTCCAAGCAGTATAACTACTCAATGACGTCACTGGAGAACGAATATATAGTTTTAGGCTATGGCATACTTTTCGTACACCGATTCAATATTTTAGGGACTCATGTATATATTTTTTTTTATTTTTGGAAGGGAATGGGAGAGGGAAAAAAAAGGAAAAAGAAAAAGGAGAGTTAGAGAGATGGAATAAGAGGATACACAGAGAGAGAGTCACTCAGATATAGACACACAGATAGAGAAAGGCACAGAGAGAGAGATAATTAACTTATTATCATCCTGAAGAGTCTCGGGATCGAGAAATAGTGACTTTACACATAGAAGTGGAATCTTTGGGCACCTGGATCGTGAAAAGAGGAAGTTCTTCATGACCTATTCCTACTCATTCGTCTTCAAATATCTACCCTCCCTCCATCCACCCCCTCTTCCGGATCTGTCTCGGATGACTACGGAGACTCCGCTCATGAAGCCTCCTCCTACACGTCTCTTGGATTCGTACGTCTAGAAGAGGAAGTCTCTCAAGCATGGCTCTTCCTCCCTCCGGGTCTCGGATGATACGGACTCCGCTCATGAAGCCTCCTCCTACACGTCTCTTGGACTCGAACGTCTAGAAGAGGAAGTCTCTCAGGCATTGCTCTTCCTCCCTCCGGGTCTCGGATGACTACGGAGCTCCTCTCATGAAGTCTCCTCCTACACGTCTCTTGGATTCGTACGTCTAGAAGAGGAAGTCTCTCAGGCATTGCTCTTCCTCCCTCCGGTTCTCGGATGACTACGGAGACTCCGCTGATGAAGCCTCCTCCTACACGTCTCTTGGATTCGTACGTCCTAGAAGAGGAAGTCTCTCAGGCATTGCTATATGATGAAGAGAATAAACTCTCTACAGTAAACCCCTCGATATAACGACCCTCTGTATAACGAAGTTCGGATACAACGAACCTCCTGGAGCTAGCCGAACAACCCTCAGATATACCGAACTTAAGTTCGTTATATCTGAGGCTACCGAACCTTTTGTGTTCATGATCGAATAAGCCTCAGTTATAACGACCCTAAGTTCGTTATATTTGAGGCTACCGAATCTTTTTTGTCCATGACGAACAAGCCCCGAATACAATGAACCTAAGTTCGTTATATTTAAGGCTACCGAACCCGAATTATGAGCTGCTGCGGATCATGCGGTTTGAACTCATGCGTGAGGTGCAGCAGAAGAAGACGCAGACGAAGATCTCTGACTTCTTCAAGGCTGGCCCCTCCCCAGCCGAGAAGAGGTCTAGGACAGAGTCTGAGACCAGCAGTGTGTGTGACTTCGACCTCCTCCACTAATCTGCCAAATTTGTCCAACAGCAGTTCATCGTCACTCCTGCAAGATATACCTTACACTCCAGAGCCTTCCTTTAACGAATTTTCGGATATAACGACCCTGCCCTCCCCCCATATAGTTCGTTATATCGAGGGTTTACTGTATATCTTTTTAGAAGTTTTTTACGGTCGCAATGACGTATTTTTCTGAAGGATCCAATCAGCTCTCTATATCTCAATATCTTTATGTTGGGTTCACCAATCTTATCAACCAGTTTGAATACTTCAAACTCTTCCCCCTTTTCTCACAGGAAACACAAGTGGACGCGCTCCGAAGTATAAAGAAAGAGAAGGGAGAAGCTCTATGAATATGAATATTTGACATGTACTCATGAATACGATAACATCATGAAAATAGTTTCCCGCGCAAAGTTTATAATGTTGATTTTCCCTCCAAATCATGAAAAAGGTCTTACGGAGAAGAGCATTTGCCTCTTAGCTCACATAGGAGGCTTTTTAAGTTGGCGTTATTTCATTATAAGTAAATATATGTAGTACAAGGTATATAATTTCCTTAAACTTTTTAGTGCATAAGTCTTTTGCTTCATATTTCCCTCGCTGCACGTTGCTAAGTATCTGTGCCCACTTTTTTTTAATGAGACGATAGAGGTTTTTTAAAGTAAGAAAAGGGAAAAAAAGAAAATAAATACATATATAAAAGTATATATTTGTAGTTATAAGGAGAGGAACTTAATCCGAATTTACTGGATAATATAAAAATTTCCCTCTACTTTTTTTGTTATAAAATACTCGTATCATTCTCTATCATAAAACTTCTTTCTATACGACGTCTCCATCATCATAAGCTTCAAAAACTTCATTGTTTGATGCAAGGTTCAACCCTTGCCTCAACATATTATCCAAAGATATGTTACCATGTATAATGCTGTGGCCGTAGGCCACCCACCCGCCCGGAGGCCTAGCACCAGCCGCGGAGCGGCAATGGGCTAGTTATAGTTTAAATTACATCCTGTGAAAAATAACCTAATATAATATTCTATTTGTTAACGGATAAAAATTGTCTATGTCTTCTTATCATAGACTTGATAGCAGTCATATATTGGACTGAACTTGATGGCACAAATCGGATCAGGTCTCCTGCCCATTTCCATTCAGTTGAAGATGACGATGAGGGGATTTTCAATTCAAAGGCAGCTTACCTTGCAGCAGCACCAATGGATATCGCTTTTAGGTCTTCGACGTCGACAAAAGAGTTAGTGGTCAGTTTAGATGCAATTAGGGCCTTTATATTCAGAAGGATAAATCAATCGCTTTTTGTATTGGGGGAGTTTTGTTTTTCTTTTGTACACACCAAATAAAATGTAGGCTGATATTAATTTAGAGAAAATATGTTCTTCATTGCACACGTTTAATTGGATTAATTGCTTTATAAATTTTAGTTTTGGGCACTCAGCAAATGCATTAATTATTGTATTATATAAAGAGCCGCAATTATTACAAGGATAACTAAATTTTAGTATCTTAGCTGAAATTTGAAGTTGTGCTGTAAACTTAGAGCCATCAAATATACTACAAGTTGATTTTAAAATTTTCTGTCTCCAAGAGGGTGGAAGATTGAGCAGTTTTAAATACTCGTCCGACACAGATTCAGCTTCCGGTGGCAATCCATTATTGAAGTTAAATTTTGAGATCCATGACCTCACAGGACATTGCGAATTAATCGCTCTTTGTAGAGGATGGCGAAACCTTCCAACATTAAAGATAGAACCACATATCAAATCATGGACTGTAAATGTTTTTGTATTAAGGACGTGTTTTTCCAGCAGTGATGGATCACCGAATTTATTCACTTTACATTGGAACTCTATATCAGGAACAGAATCGGAATAAAATGTCGGCTCAGCTGACCACACAACTCTTTGAATTGAAGCCAGAAACGGAGAAAGTCCAACCAAGTCTGTATTGGATAGTATAGTTCCCTATGAATCCAATTATAAATATCAGATGACGAAAAATATATTCTCCAATCTCTGTTGGGATAGACAACCAATTCCTCAACAACTTTCAGATAACATTTGGAATTTATTTTTAAGGAGACAAAGACCTCCACCCAAAAACTTATTTTCTCTTTTTAACGCAGGAAGATACATCTTATGAAACAAGGAGTGCAGCCACCTATCCTCTTCTGCCAAAGCACGCTCTGCTAGAAATGGAATAGAGGTGGTTCTATACAAACAAGTGGAAGAACTCGCATATTATAGAGATCTATCCTTTTTTGGAGGGAGAGCAGGTATCCAGGATCCTAAAGGGAGAATCGCAGTTTTTTATATTTAATCTGCATATTTTTTTAAATATTAGTTATTACTTCTCACAAGTAATATACAACTTTGAGTAATATACTACTTTTTGAGCATTCCAAAACAATAAGTAAAGGCAATTCAAACAGGATCTGTAAAGATCCTCACCAAACCTAGTTTGCATTTTTATAATAATCATATATATGTTATTGCAATATTATAAAGTGAGCACATGGCTCAAACATGATAAAGTCGGTGAATTCAAAAACTAAATAAATGACTTCTGACATTATGAGAGGCATAGGTTTAATTATCCAACCCAAGCCCTTTGGCCCTGCATGTCGATGGGGGCTTTTAGGGTTGAAACCCACCGTCAACCTAATTAGTCCTTACCAGTGTTGTTCCCTAACGCGCGTGCGAGTAATATATTACTTAGTTACATTACTGCGCAATAACTAGAGAGAACAAACATATTAGATATTACTTTCAAGTAATAACTAATATGTAATATCATAGTTACATATTACTTTCGTAAAAAAATATTCGACATGCATTTTTGATGAAAATTAATGAACTGTGAACGTATGTGATGTCACTCAATGGACATAATCTTGCTTATTTATAAAATTAAAAATGCATTTTAATATTGATATTTAAGACAGGGGATTCCATTAGACCCAAACACATAGAACACCCTTTTCGTTAGTCATGGAGGATTTTATAGTAAAGAAAATAAGTTCCTCAAAGTCCTCGGGCCCCGCATGTCGATTGAGGCTTTTAGGATTGAAATCCACCGCCGACACTAATTAGGAATGAGAGGAACTCTAATTTACAATATTATATACCCCAAGCCCTCGGGTCCTGCCTGCTGATATAGGCTTTTATTTTGGGTTGAAACCCACCGCCAACTCTGGCTAGGTATAACAGGAGTCCTTACTTTCAATCTCATACAGTGGCGTAGACAGGTTCGTACACCTGGGGGGATGACTGGGCTGCCAACGCTAGTGAGGGCGCGTACGCTTGATCGAGGGAGCGAAGCGACGAGCGGGGGGAGCTCCTACGGTAGGAGCTTTTGCAATTTTGAACTTGAAATCGTGGAATCTGATGCATATTTATGAGGTAAAATAACACACACAAGCGTGCACGCACTCACACACACACACACACACACACACACACACCACTGGGTGCGCGCACCACACACATACTACGCCTTGAATGGACAGACATACATCGACAAGATCTACACACCGTGGCATACGAATACAGAATGGACTGACACATGTTAGAGATGGAAAGTCGAGGGATATTTTGGCGTGTGAAAGGAAATGTCTGAAGGGTGCAATTGAGTTCAAGCTTCTTGTTATCACTATCTCTTTCCTCCGAACGGAAGCAAAACAGAGATTCAATATAAAATAAATACCTTCTGTTCTGGCCGACTTGGCCTGCTTCATAAATGAAATAAATATTCCTCAAGAGAGGAGAGAGAATAGTGATACAAGGAGCTTGAACTCAATTGCACCCTTCAGACATTCTCCTTTCACATGCCCAAATATCCCTCTACATCTTACACATAGTATTGCATATTGAACCACACTACGTATTTATTTATCTCTGTAAATTTGCTGTTACACCTCTTCAGAAAAAAAACAATGTCAACTGTGTACACGCAGGTATAGTCTTTGTTGTCTTGATAGGGGTATGTGGTTATGAATAAAACAGCCTCTGTGGCCATTTGTGAATAGAACACATAAACAACAAACAAATAACGATTAAACTTTGAACAATATGTCTGTTCATTATAAAGCATAATGAATACGTACATACTATGCTTTTTTTACCTCAAAGAAACAGGCATAGTATCCATATGGATATTGGCTGGCGGCTCATTAACATACAGATACAAAAAACTAAACAGTATCACTATGATCCATGGAGTAACAATACTGCTTTGTAAGTTTGTGAAGAAATCGGAACCATAACGGCATTGCATCGTTTCAAATTAGGGCATTATTTACTTCTATTTGATCTCAGTCTTATAATAATAATAATACAAATAAAAAAATAATACTAATACAAATAATAATGCTAATACTAATAGGTTCCTTTTATCATTTCAAGACAGGGTAAATTCACACTGCGCTTTACATGAAACAAA
Organism: Caligus rogercresseyi; assembly: GCA_013387185.1. NCBI lineage: Eukaryota > Metazoa > Arthropoda > Copepoda > Siphonostomatoida > Caligidae > Caligus > Caligus rogercresseyi. The sequence continues at coordinate 13,783,987 of CP045906.1, read as the reverse complement.
CTTCTTTAAACATTTCAAACTTATGTCTTCATGCATCAATCAACATACTTTAAATGAATACAAAACAAAGTGCATCTTAAATAAAACAAAAATAATAAATAGTTAACAATACAGAAAAGATGTAGCTGCTGCAAGCTTAACAACAAACTAATGTATACCAGTCAGTCCTGATATCAGTATTAGTGTAACAATAGTCATATAGTGGGAGCATGAAGTTGAACAATTCATGATTATACATAATTATATATGTTTGTTTGAATAATACTTGTTATAAAGATAGTAGTATGGTACTCTCTGTCACGAATTATTATGTATACTGTTGTATCACATTCATTTTCTATTCTGTTTTAGATTGCGCTGATGCATTTTGCACACAATGTATATGCCTATAACACGAGTGGGCCAGACCACACATGTATTTCAATAAAAACCGACTTGAGAAAATAACGTGTATATAAATAAATAAATATATAATGCATATAATATATATATATATATATATATGTATAAATATCATATACCTGTAATATAATCTGATATAAACTAATAAATAAAAAATATAATACATATCATATATGAGAAGGTATTGCTAGTAGTAGGTTCGTGCCTGAAAAGTAGTCTCGATGAAAGAAAAAAGTTGTTGCTTCATTCCCATACCATAAGTAACAAAACAGCTTAATTAACAGTTGCTAATCAGATAATAGAGACATGCGGTAAGTTGGTAAACTTACTTAAGGAGCATTCATGGCTCAACAAACAAAATATATCGGTCTCTTAGTCAGTTTTACTTTTGTAGTCTTGCAAATTGTGTCTTAGAAACCAAATATCTTGCGCCTCTTTTCGTTCCTGCCCGCAAACTCCTTGACAAGACGCTGTAGGGATATGTTGTCAAGCAGGAGGTGGTGGCTGTTACAGACAGCTACTGCATTGAGCCTCTTCTGAGTCATAGTGCTTCTCAGCCACGTCTTGAGTCTCCTTAGAGCGGAAAAGCTACGCTCGCATTCGCTTGAGGTTACTGGACACACGAGAAGCAACTTCATGAGGGTAGCTACTTGGGGGAAGAGGTTGCGGACTTCTGGTGTCATGGCTTTGTACGCCTCTCTCGCCTCCTGCACACTCTTCGCCTCCGTCGTTTGTCGGTACATAGCCAGTTGTACTGCTAGCACATCCTTTTGTAGTTCCGGATATTGCTTGATGGCCTTCTCGTCTAGAACCTTGCCTGAGATCAGCATATCTCCAAGAACCTTGTAGGCAGCGAGGTTGCACTGTGACGAGTCGTACCTGTCGTCCATTTGTACAATAATGGCGTCAATGAATGCCAAGTATTGCTGCCTGAAGTGTTGTTCCGGGCTGGTTGGGTGGAATGGCGCGGCGGTTCCTGTGAGGCGTCTGGGTGGATTTCTTTTCCTTGGAACACTTAGTGGATCCAGGTCCAGCTCATCCACTTTTGACACTGCTTTCTCGAACAGATCGTGGAATTCCTCATCTGTTCTCCATGCCATCATCTGACTCCTTGTCACTTTGACTGCTTCCAGCATACCTGTGTGTGTCAAAAGAACATTACATGGCTTATGATTTTTTAAACACACAATGAAATATGCATACTGAGGTTTAATCTAACCAAGAGAATACATTTACAATATTTAGTTTTGAAGACTAAGTTACAAAATTAAAGAGTCTTTTTGGAATAGCGTACCTGAAACGATAGCGGAGCGGGATTGACAGGACCGATTCAGCTGTTCAAGGGCAACGATTGGCTTGGTCACCATCTCTAGGCTCAGGTACGTCGCTCCTTTCTCAAAGCGATCAAGAAGACCGTTCGCCTTCACCGCTGATTCCGAGGTGCCTGATGACGCCATTTCCCTTAGGCTTTCCAGAACAGGCTCGTAGTTGTCTTTGACGGAGAGAATTGCAGGCGACCTACAGAGCCATCGGGTCGGACAAAGGGGCGAATAGTAGAGGGCTTTACCGGCTGATCATCGGAGAGGCTGTCTTGTGCAATGTCCTGGAAGATGCCCTGTATAGGTTAAGACGAACGGTGTAATATTTATTATGTTTTATCGTAAAAATAATTAATATTTCATATAATATGTGATAAACTAATATATCAAATATAAGGTACCTACATTATACTCAGCATAACTTCATGAATCTGAATGAGGCACGAATGAGATTAATTGTGAATTCATGTACCATGAGGTATGTACTCACCTTAAACTTCCCGGATCTCTTGAAGAGAACACCAAGCTCATGAACCCATTGGATGGCATCTCGAACTGCGGGGCAATCGGAGACTGCATGCTGCATAATGAGATTAGCAACGTGTGATGCACAGTGAAAGTTCAGTGCGAGGGGTTGGCGCTCCTTCACTTTGGCTTGGCATCCTTTGTACTGGCCCAGCATGTTGGCTGCCCATCATATGTTTGGGCTCTCAAATTGTCAGTCGACAGTGACAGGCGGGTGATTACATCGAAAATCATTTTCGAGATCATTTCCCCAGATGTGGACGGCAGCTCATACAGTCCCACAAACTCTTCATGTACATCCAGATTGTCATCAACGTGGCGGAAGCAGATAGCTTCTTGTTCGACTCCAGTGATGTCCTGTGTCCCATCAACCATTACTCCGAACGGTCCATCTTTCGCAATCTGTGCCGCAAGTGTTCTTACTATGTCTGCACCGAACATCTGGATCATCTCTTCTTGGGCCTGTGGAGATGTGAAGCTGATTGACCGCTTGAGATATCTGTCAAGTCCTTCATCATCATCGCGGAAGACGTTCAGCAACTGTTGGAAGTTTCCCTCCTCAGCTGTGTGGCCTCTAAATGACAGACCCTGTCGCAGAAGGAATCGCAAGCTCTTGAAGACCTTCATCAGTGCTCGTTGAGCTGTTTCCTGCTGTTGACGGCGGTTGGCGTCCATTTTGACATCGATTTTTGCCTCAGGTTTCAAGGAAATCGCTGCCTTTGCGACTCTGTGACAATTTGAAGCCTGGTGGCTCTCAAATCTGGGTGATGCCTTTTTCCAGTTACAAAAGCCGACTGAAACAAATGCTGGTTCTTTGTTCTTGGCCAATTTCAAGAGTCCGCGTTTTTCTGCCTGTGCACAGTAGAAACACAGTACCCGTTTCAGGGAGGGTTCGTAATGGATCCAGGGGTAGCTTTGGTACCATTTGGCTTGAAACAGAATTTTCTGCGTTTTAGTTTCTACTACGGGAATGGAAGAAGTAGGGGGGTGATTGGGGCTAACCCAGTCGTCAAAACCGGCATCAGCTTCATCATCATCTTTCGCCTCAGATGCTCCATCACCCTCAACGGCACTTTCTTCTGGTTGAACTTCAGGAAGAACAGGCCTATCTCCGACATCATCCGATTTTGATGTAGACGGCTGTTCGTCATCATGTTCTTCTTTCTCATTGTGCTTGAAAAAAGAAGTGATCTTTGATGTTTTCAACTTCTTATTATGAGCCATCCTAGAATCCTAAAATCAATTCACGCTGTGAATTATGTAAGTGACACACTCACATATATTTCCCTTAAAAAGTTAAGGAAGACTA
>CP045906.1:13769813-13780332 GCA_013387185.1 Caligus rogercresseyi | reverse complement strand
TGTGATAGGGAAACCACTGCATCAACCTTACGAGTGGTCATTTCAGGATTCCATTTCGTTCAGATGCTGCACTTGGGCGACATTCTCTTGAATCCTTATCGCCAGGGTACGTCAAGGGCTTGTCCTCTTCTCTTTGGTAAAACTACCATGATGAAAGTCTTGTCTCTATCTTTTGATAGTAGAGAGACCAGAAGAGGTATTATGGAATATACGGATGAGATCTGTGTGTATATCATTGACTATTAAGTAGGAGCGAAAATTAGATGACCCTATTGGTAGTGGTGCAGGGATAAATGGTACGATTGTATGCTATTATACCTTTTATAAAAACTCACTCAACCTCTCCGAGTAGATAAATATGGGATAAAAACATAATGTTAAATTTTTGACTGATCTTTTTTATTTTATGAGATATATAACCCAACTCATACTTTATCTTACTCCCAAATATTTGGCCTACTTTTATTGAGCATGGTTAACATATGGGTACATTTTGGAGTTTTCATTTAATCAACAATTAGGGTAGCTGAAAAAAACAAATCTGAACTAAAATGTTCATATATGTTTAAAAAAAAGTTAAAAAACAGATTTTTAAAGAAGTTTGATGATCGATAAACAAGGATGTTAAGTTCCTTACCACATATGAATCTGTAGTACAGATCGTTCCAGATAAGAAAATGATTTGATGGGAAAGTGCTGCGACTTTATCTTTAGTTTTATACCAAACCTATCTTTGAAAATGTGGTTGCAATTTTCTATCTATATGGTCAAATTTCATAAATGTTTATTCGCATATTTTTATCCTCTCGTCAACAAGATCTTATGAAAACAAATATTACTCACAAATAGGATAACATATTGTACCCTATATGTATTGTATAAAAGAAAAATTGTGTTTTATGAAAACATCTTTTTAGTGTAATTTTGTTATGTAAGGCTTAGGCCTTCAAAACCATCTTATATTAATCTAAAAAACATCTGAATAAAAAGTAAATTTATTTTACTAACATAAAAACACAATAAAAGTCGTTTTTTTATTTTAGAATATGCGAATAAAATCATTTCTTGAATGTCTTGTTTGGCAGTTGCATATTTGGAACATTGTTTTACAATTCATGAGATATATTTTTTTCTCTGTATTAATACCTCCGCCGAAGGAGGTATGTTTTCACTGGCGTTGGTTTGTTTGTTTGTTGGTTTGTCAGCAGGATAACTCAAAAAGTACGGAACGGATTCGGATGAAACTTTGTGGAGTTGTTGGAAATGCCAAAAGGAACAAGTGATTAAATTTTGGCATCTCTGAGTGCAGAATTAAGATGCAAAACGAGCTAAATACTAATACATATTTCAAGTTAGCCTACTCTGCCAATAGATGTCGCTGTGCTGTGAAAATCGGGTGCCGGGAGCGTCTTCCTCTCGGAATTTCCGTCGAGGGGAACCCTCCCCGTCCCTCTACGCCGCCCCAGTCGTGAAAAATCCGCCTCGGAAGGCTCATAAGGACCCCGTGACGGCGGAGGTTTGCACTCTCTGAGTGTATATATACCTCTAGTTTGACCATTCATTTATTCTAAGTACTATTTATTGTACAACATGATCCTATTCATACATTACTTTTTCTTCCTATTCACCCCAAAACAACAAGTTACACAGCAAGGAGCCCTTGATTAATTATCTTGATTATATTGATATTTTGTACCCAGGCAGGTATTATCCGATTTCATGAACGATGATGATGCATGGGAGAAATCATCCATTCTGACAGCTTTCTCTTTGTATCTGAATAATAAATATAGTAAAAGGGAGGTTAGTAGTTATAAAGGTCACTGAAAAACAAGATGCTTTGTCAGAGCCAAGGTATATAGGTAACAAGATATAAGTATATCATGTTTTCATAGAAACGTCAGGTATATTATTATTATTATTTTTCGCGTCATCAAAAATATATTGTATGTAGGTAATGCCAAAAATCCTAAAGATAAAAGTATATTCTTATAATTAAAGCTCTATGTTAACCAGCTTGTTAATCAATAATGAAAACAGGGAAGGAACATTACTTCCTTTTCTTTGTTTTAATCATATAAATATAAAGATATAGAGAGCTGATTCCCTTCAGAGAAACAGCGTTTTATTGTTTCTGTGTGTCCACTATAAACAAAGTAATTGATACTACGTCATCGTAAGCTGATCATAGAGATATAAACATAACACAATGACGTATTTCTCTTCCCTCCAATAGCAGAGAAACATTGTTCAGCTATATCGTTCAGCTAATGACGTATTTCTCTGACGAGTCGAATAAGCTCTCTATATATTTATATCTCTATGGTTTTACACTTTCAAAAATGGAGGTATCCAACTACCTGAATAGTTAAGGTAAATCGTTTGTCTTACCTATTTCAAATATCACAGAAGAAATATATATACATAGGTTCTCAAGGAAAATAGTGGACGTTCCCAGCCTCGTGAGAGTAGATATCATAACAGAACTAGAGGCATATATACACTCAGAGAGTGCAAACCTCCGCCGTCATGAGCCTTCCGAGGCGGATTTTTCACGACTGGGGAGGCGTAGAGAGACGGGGGAGGGTTCCCCTAGACGGAAATTCCAAGAGGAAGACGCTCCCGGCACCCAATTTCACAGCACAGCGACATCTATTGGCAGAGTAGGCTAACTTGAAAAATTTAGTAGTTTAGCTCATTTGGCGCCTTAATTCTGCACTCAGAGATGCCAAAATTTAATCACTTCTTCCTTTTGGCACTTCCAACAACTCCACAAATTTCATCCAAATCCGTTCAGTACTTTTTGAGTTATCTTGCTGACAAAACCAACAAACTAACAAACAACAAACGCCAGTGAAAACAATACCTCCTTCGGCGGAGGTAATTAAGAGGAGTAGGATATATGAAATAAGTAGGGACGAGGGAAATGTGGTGTTTTTTTAGGGACATGATTGGTTGAAAGAAAGAGAATAATATAAAGCATGTTGCAATAAAGTATCACTTCACTCGAGGTGATTCAGGACTAGATATAAATTCAGAGAGATGACTATAGTCCTTACTAATTGTTCTTCTTCGAAGACCTATATCCATGTCCTTTGAATGCACTTCTTCAATATCACTTGATATTAATTAATATTAAATGAATAAAGCAACTCTTCCTATTTAAGGGGAATATATATATACCTATATATATATAATATCTTGAGTAAAAGGTATAAAACAATGTCATCAAATAAAAAAACATGTTATTTATAGTGGGTTTGCGAGAAGAACCTTTTCCCTATCACTAAATATTAGATTAGAAAGACTGATTTTAAAATCTTGTATCCGTCTTTCATTTCCCTGATTTCATTCTTCACTCCCACATGGTCAATCATCACCCTATAGTAGATAAACCGTGTAACAAAGTTTTTGTCCTTGATCTATTTACCTATGTCCACATAGATCAGTACATCATTCTAATTTTGCTTTTGTGTCCAGGAAAGAATTTGTGAATTTTACAATTTCATCATTTCTAATGTTCAGGCCCAATCTTCGTGGAAAGTAAGAATCACTATACATTTATCCTCCGCATTTGAAATCCGTTTTATAATTTATATATTTTTCGTACTACTCGAAAAAATCGGCTATATATTTCTTGACCAATTTTAGTGTTCTATTTAAGCATTTTTGTTTCGAGTTATTGACTATATGTATATATTTTTTGGTATATGTCAATGCATTTCAGAACAGTTTTTAGAATTTCGATATCTGGAATGAAAGTAAAGAAAAGATCAATAGTAGGACGAAGTATTGATCATGTTAAGTAATACTTTAGGTGATTATTGAGTTGCATTTAATATATTGTGATTGTTACGAAAAAAAAAACAGGTTTGCCTTTTTATTACAAGTTCTAAATAATTTGATAACAATATGAAATGCAATTTTCCAAATCACAGTAATCTCTAAAAAATAAAATTATTTTGACACTTGTAAATATTATATGTAAATAAAAAGGCAAACTAAGATAAAGAGAACTTATTCCCTTCGATAGCAGAAAATCATCGTCCCTCAGCTGTCGCCATTGCCCAAAATAAACAAAGTAAATTGATCTACGTCATCGTAAGTGATCGTAGATATAGATCAAAGATTTGTTATATTGGGCAATTTGACGTATGCCTCTGAAGAATCCAATAAGCTCTCTGTGTCTTTATATCTCTATGGTACACACTCCTAAGGATCTAAGAGTCAACCGGATCAGTCAGATCTCCTCTCCTCAGCTCTTTGTATATACATATTTCATGATAAAAAATCAGATTTCCTCAATACCTTATACTGAGTTACTGTTTATTCATAAATTTAGCAAGTGACATGGGACATATGATCCATTTGCCGTAAGATTTAACAAGAATCAAATAATGCTCTGTTAAAGACATTACTGAAATATCATTTTTATCACATTTTTTCATCAGTTCACTTATTATGTAAATCTAAGAACAAAATATACACATAAAATCCAGAGCAAATGTGTAGAAAAACATAAAAAAAACATAGTATTTTAAAGGTTTATTTTAAGCTATATCAACAATTCTATCTTTTGAACATTAGAAGGAATGATTGACCAATGAGGTAATAAAATAAGGAGTTGAATATTTCAACCAAACATGTGTTTGTTGATATGTATAATACGATCTATTTGTTTTGAAATATTATAATAGCAGCTTGTAAAATAGAAATAAAAAGGAATTGTACAAAAATATAAATGGATTTGTTACTGTAGGACCTATAGGTTCTATGGAATAGAACTCTCAACATTCGAGACTTGTGCACACTTACGCAATGAGTTAACAAACTCCTTTAACTTGATATGAAAAGGCTTTTACGATTTAACAAAAGATTGTTATTATTTAAAGGTTTTTTGTTCTAACGTTTCTTACAATATATTTTTGTGTGTTACTTTTGTTTGTAAGTCTTTGAATGAAATGACTTTCTATGTGTAATCATTTCAAAGTAAAATATGTGCTTATAAACAGTAATATAATATATATCAATATATATAAAAGCAATCAACTGAACGTATTTGTATGATATTAGTTTTGTCCACTCCGCTCCTTAAAGTCATTTACACAACAGAATCCGATTTCTTTTTTTTCATTTATTATGCACAGCTTTGAATAAACATCAATTACTATTTAGTGCACTTAGCAATAAATAAATGGTGTACTACAATTCTTAAAAATGCTTTCACAAGGACCAAATACGCACACAAGGGCTCTACAATATCTTATTTGCTTAATCGACCCTCCAGGATATTCATAAGAAAGAGGTGACCCCCTGTATGGCCTTTGTTTAAATATTAATGCAGGAAAATTACGTTTATTATTCATTTTAATATGCATAAATACATTTATGCAATATCACAGGTTCAATGGGAAAATAAAAAAATACAAAGAAGAGTGAAGTTATGCACGCTGCACATGGCTACAAAGTTTATTGATCCTATCATACATCTGGCCTTTGTTGCAATCATTCTCATCAAATTAGATTAAATTATAAGGCAGAGTCGGAACTACCCCCCCCCGGTATAGATAGCTCTATAGCTATCCATGCAATGCGGACACCCAAGAAAATAGGGGGGAAAATATATTATATTATCTTTTTTCCATTCCGTTTAATGATTTTATTCAAAATATTAACAACTTTTCTCTTTTTAGAGATCTTTTGAAGCCTGAATGTCATTGAAAACTATGTAATAAAACTCTTTAGGTTTAATAAAATGTATCTGAATAAAAAATGTAACATATATCAATTGGAAATAATTCTTTAACATGACAAATCCAATAGACAAATTTCTTTGCAATATCAAAAATGATAAGCAAATCACTTGTCATTCACCTACTTTGGAAAGTCAAAAAGGTTGTTGTTACGTAGATGATCTAACTCTACTTCTTGGAGGGAGTCCTCTGACTACAATAAAATCCATCAAAAGAACCACCACGCTACCGTCAAGAAACTATATGTGGACGCTGAATAAAACTAAACTAAGTGGCTGGCGGAACTTGAGAACTTAAGGTGCGCAAAAGGGCATTTGAGGGGTTCCTTACTTGTATTTTAACAATTTGCGATGGGTTTTAACCCCAATACACAATTGTTTTGGCCAGCGGTACCCGAGGACTCAAGGTGCTCAAAATAGAATTTGAGGGGGTCCTTACTCGTATTTTACAATTTGCGATGGGTTTTAAACCCAATAACCATTGTGTGGTTGGAGAACCCGAGGACCCATAGGGGCATAAAATGGCATTTGAGGGGTTTTTGACTCGTATTTTTCAATTGGCGAAGAGTTTTAAACCCCAATACCCAATGTTGCGGCTGACGGAACCCTAAGGAAAGTGCACAAAATGCATTTGAGTGGGGTTCCTTACTCGTATTTTTACAATTTGCGATGGCTTTGAAACATAATAGCCCAATGTTGCGGCTCGGAACTCGAACCCAATTTGCACAAAATGGCATTTGAGGGTTTCTTTACTCGTATTTTACCACTGGACTGGGTTTAACCCAATACCACATTTTGTTAATACTTCTGCAAGACAATTATCTTGTGCCAGTTTGACCAATAGTACTGCTACAGAAAAACATAATTTTCTTTGAAAAAAGGTCTGATTTTTTAAAAATCAAAGTCATTGAGGCTGGCGCTGAATCGGCGGCGCTGAATTGGCTGGTGCTGAATTGGCTGGTGCTGATTGGCCGGCGCTGAATCGGCTGGTGCTGAATTGGCCGGCGCTGAATCGGCCGGCGCTGAATTGGCTGGTGCTGACTGAAGCGGCGGCGCTGAGTCGGCGGCGCTGAATGTATATACCCGTAAAGGATGGCCAAACTTTCAGATATCTGAAAACATTAAAGTGCTTGGCACATAGGCAGGAACTCGGGGAGTAAAGAAAAATGTCGTCACGAAAAAAAGTGAATCAATTTCCCATTTTACGATAACAAATTTAAATAAGGGGGATAGAAAAATGACATGGAATGCTTATGTTATACCACAAGTGATACATCTCCTTCGACTGACTCCCTACAATGAAGATATATATCTTCTAGTTGTTTCAACAGGAAATATATTTTTTGGGGGTGCAGGTTCTAATATTCCCGAGAGGGGATGGTCATTTTTGGTCTACCTCATTGATAAGATCCTAAGTTCGATAAACTAATTTCAATGCTAGTATGCTTATTATATCCTGCCAGATGCAATTCTATCGAACCAAATAGGCAAAAAAATAGATTTTTTAGTTTCAATAAGAAGCGAACAATCTCAGATGATATGAAAATATGGGTTTATCAAAATAGTCATAATCACTTGGATGGTTAAGGATCCATTCTGCTTTTCTCAGAAATACGTTCTCTATCAGCAGACATTGTTGTCGACCTTCCACTTTCAAACTCACTAATGAACGGAATGGTAGAACTAGCGTTCATGGAAAGATTAAATGAAATTAAACCAATTCCAATACCACTGATCCCTTTTAAAATGAAAATGTGCATAGCTTTAACAAAATAAATATCAAGGACACTACAAAGAATCACCGAATCACCTTTCATCGGATATCTTCAAAGAAGAAAACTAAAAAAGGACGCCGAAGGAAGCATCAAACATGCAAAAAATAAATATCTGACCACATCAGAAAAGTGGTTTAAATATAGGCTATTGTCGGGCACTTTAGAAGTAAGAGCCTAATTTTTGAAGGCCAAAAAGCTCTGTGTTACTTTTGCATGGAAGCAAACGAAACGGAAGACCCATCTGTTGTGGGACTCCAATGTTTTGGAAGGTATGTATCGAGAAATAGTTCAAAGCCTTTCTCATAAATGTGGAAAGATGATCACCAAAGAAGAACTTCTGGCTTACAGCGATGGAAAGGATGAAATGAAGATCAACGAAATAAAAACTTAAGTCCAAAATACTATAAATGGTCAAACATCTTACAGGAACACGGGCAGACAAGCCATCATTCCTATTTTCAACCTGTATTGTAAAGTTGTTGACGGAACATTTTACCTAAATAGTTTTATATTTTAATGATTATTCACTGTTATTTTAACAGCTGATATATATTTATATATATAAAGAGTTTTATAATAGTAGTTCTGTATTCCTAATAACGCTTTAAAAACATTGACATTTTAAATTCCATTTTATTGTTCTGATATTTTTATTATTTTTGTTTCGGCAAATAGTTGTGATAAATACATCACAAATCTAATTTTCTTAAATTAAATTTGAATCCATTCAATCTTTTAGTCGTTTAAAAAATATTAATCTATATAATAATTCACCAATCTCTGTCCGTCTGTATGTCTGCACGCTATCTCCTCCCACATTTATGGTCAGATTTAAACTTTGAAGGTACCTATGGAATCCTTGGGTCAAGACGGACCTAAAAAAATTTGCAAAGTGATGGGACCAGAAATGAAAAAAAATCAGACCATGTCTGTTTTTACTACATACTTTTCAAGGTAAAGAGAGGAAAAAGAAAAAGAAAAGGAGGAGTTAGAGAAATAGAAAAAGAAAAAAGCATGTCATGTGCCTTAAAACATATTTTTGTACAAAGTCAAACTTTTTATGAGGAATGTTTATACAAAACAGAAATATTTTTCTCTCCTCTCTTATATTCTTATATTCATACCCGAAGGGCGAAAATATGGGCGCCGTAGGCTGCCAAATATGCGAGTTATATTATAATAATACAATATTTGTTAAAATTCATTTGTCGGTTAAATAAAGATGTTCATTTTTTTTTGTGCAAAAAACCCTCTTCAGGTATATAAACAGAATCAATGTAATTCTATATTCATTGAAAAGTACGGATTGACTGTATTTCATCAGATATTATTAAATATTAATAGCCGCACGAATCAATCATCCAGCATATTTAATAACAATGTAATTCCCTGTAAGAAGGCGGGACTTACTCCTTTAACCAGAAGAGAGAAAAGGCTACTTGATGGTAGCGATTCATGATGATTGATATTAGTGAATACTTTTTTATAATCTCTGAATCCTACATAAAAACAAATAGTAAATTGAAGAAGTAATAAAAACGGTTTACAAAATTTGTCCATAATGTACATATATATTAATGATTTTTCTGCTGCATGCTTTCTATAAAGGCAATTAATGAATTTTAATGCAAAAAAAAACATGCACACTTCAAAAAAAAGCAGTTAAGTAGGACAAAAAAGTGATCAATACTAGTTTTAGGGACAATCTAAAAGAGTATGGATATTAATATTCACAAATTCACAAAAAGAAGACAAGAAATAGACAAATAAAAGTTAACCTACAAAAATACATTATTTATTTACTCAAATATTGTGCCCGTACCATATCAAAGCCCCACAACCGTAACTATGCCTATATATGGATAATTATATAGGGATCCATGACAAAAAATAAGTACAAAACCTTGCATTTATTGAGGAACACACTTCATAAATAGTCTTCCTTTTCATATAATTTTGTTATTTCTACAAAAAAATCATAAATAACAAAAATAATATATTTGCTCGCTTCGCTCCCAGATTGGACCCACCTACTTGTTGCACTACATCCGGTAACGGCCGGTACTGAACATATTTAAAAGCCAATTTTCTTTCTATTGAATATACAGTTTGTTTGTTTGTTTAGCTCCTAGATCAGCCCCACTTCACGGAACTTAATTCGGTATCAGCGGTGGTAAACTGTCTAGGAACTAACTAATTTATTTGTAAAAATATTAAATTTCGACAGAAACATATATATTTTAAAAATGAACTCCTCAAGAGGCTTCTTCTTCTCTTCACTTTCCAGGATGATTTCCTCCATTTGTCTCCTTATCCGTGGGCATTCGTATATTAGGTGAATGGGAGTTTCATCTCCCTCTGCCAGAGCCGGCATGCCGAAGATTGGGTTTTGCCTATTTTGTGGAGATGTCTATAGAGGCTACGTGCCCGCTAATCATCGCCACTATCGGGAAACATTCAGAATATATAGTTATACGGTGATTGAAGGTCTTTGACCTAAAGACAGCTAGTAAAATAGCTACTAAATATAATAGTGGATATAACTATCGCTTAATCCAAGGTCTTTCATAAAACCATCGCTCTCTCTCTATTCCATTTTCTTTGGAAACTAATTAAGAGAATACCTAAGAGAACAGTTATTTTTTAATGAACTTTCACTGTATCTCAATGTAAACGAAAGAAAAAAAGTTATGTCCGTGTCTATATCTACATAGTTATAAATTAAGAGTATTTTTCCTCTTTTTTGCGATCTGTAAACATGAAACAATGTAGTATATGTAGTATGTAGTAGGTTGGTATATATCTAGGTGTGATGAGCCTCTCTATAAGGCTTAGATACTTTCTAAAGAAAAAGAAGAAGAAAAATATAGTTTTTTACTCTTGTTCGGATGAATGAAATTGATCAAGGCTAGAAAAAAGTATATAACATCTCAGTCATTTTAAACTTTAATGTTTTTATAAATAGCAAGGATTTAGCTAATAAAGGAATATA
>CP045906.1:13741655-13762123 GCA_013387185.1 Caligus rogercresseyi | reverse complement strand
GAAAATACATATATATATTAGGGTTGTTCTTATTTTTCAAATGTTTGAAATGTTAGCAACATTGAGATTTTCTGTTTCTTGTGATAAAAGAAGACGACATACAAAGTTTGAACAAAATCGGTCAACATTACGAGGTCGCGCAACGAGGTCAAAGTTTTAAAATTTAGTAAAAATATAGTTTTCCGCAAATTTCTTCAAAATGGTGGACGTTACAGACTTCAATAATAATTATTAATTTAAAGGAAATCTAATTTACTACCAGACGTATGTTTGATGTTTTTTAATAAAACAAAGTTTTCAGTAAAAACAAACAAGAAGGGAGTGAGTATTGTTAGCTTATTTCATAGCTTTTTTGTATCAATTAACTTCACTCGCCTGTAGAAGATGACTTGTTCGCTTCAGAGTAAAATAGTACTTTTAAGTTTAGTAAAACTTTGATGATAAATCCAAAAATGACCTTGGTTGCATTCTATCAATTCAGAATTCAGTACAATCTGAGTTTACATCATATGATTCAGAGCCTGTATTGACCTATAAGAAATCGATTATGAAAAAAATAAATAATAATTTGTTTCTTAGATTTGCGTCAAGGTATCCTCTCAAAATTTTACTTTATCTCTGACGCATTTATAATCCATTATATGCGTCATTTTGTACGCGAGATAGGCTTTTTTTAATGTGCATATAACTCTTTACTTATTAAATGACATGATTTAGTATACCAAAATATTAAAGCTGGTTAACCAAGCTTTCATTTGATATATTTGGTGTTCTAAAAATCGCTATACTTAAGAGATATAAGCAAATACGTACTCTCCCCCAAAAAATATCTTTTGATATATACTATACGATTACCATATGGTAACTCTGTTAGTGTTATCCTGGATAGAAGAGAAGGGAGGGATTATATTATCCACACTCCTCTCCCGTCGTTTTTTTCTCCAGGACTTAAATTTTAAGGCCGGGCCGGAACAAAACCGGGCTGGGACTCCTATATATTTTTCGTTCCTTCGACAATCTGAAGTTACTGCTTTTGGAAAATAATTCCTAAAAATAAGTGACAACGTATTTTTTTGTGAAAAGACTCTCCAAAAAATTGAGGACGTTTTTTAAAAAATAATTTCCCAAAAAAAAAAAAAATTTCTCAGAAAAAGTGATGACGTTTTTTTTAAGAAAAGAATATTTCGAAAATTACTTTCTAAAAAACTTTATGAATGACACAACGAATGAAAATATTTAAGTTCCGCCCGTTTGTCTAAAAAAGGGTACACCGGGCGGGAAGCTCAAAAAACAGCCGGGACCCGGGCCGAGCCGGGTACCCGGTCGTTTCCTGATATATATATATATATATATATATATAATATATATATATATATATATATATTAATATATATATATATATATATATATATATATATATATATATATATGAATATTAATAAAGACGACAATAATATTATTATAAACACTCTCTCTACCCAATGTTTAGGAATTGGAGGAAGAGGTTGGCATATATATATTATATATATTTATATATAATAATAATAATTAAGATCTCCATTAATCTTACTACTACACGCTGAGAAGCAGAAAGTTTTCATTAATGTCACTTCTAAGAATGAACGAGGACGACGAAGGTAAGAACTGAAGGAAAGAAAAGAAAGAGGACAACACTAAGAATAATGACTAAGAAAAGTAATCCCTATTACAGAGAAAAATCCCGGGGATGACTAGGTAATCTAAGTGATTTAATAGTAAAAATTATACTTAGATTCCTCACGAAGTATTTATGTATATATTTTTGTGTATAAAAGCCGTCTTTAGATTTTGTTTAATTAATGGCCTGTCTATGATGGGGATTTAAGTACTAAATAGGGTCGTGGATGAGTGTTTTCTTAGTACATTGTAGGTATATATATATATATAATATAAATTAAAGTAGCATTTATGATACCTATATAAAATACTTTTATTATTCTGTAATGATAATTATGATTAAACCAAAAAAATATTTCAGTTCTAAAAAATCCAAAGTAATTTCGTTAAAAACAAAACGTAAATAGACATTGTAGTCTAAAATTATTACTTTGGAGAAGAACAACACCATTAAAACAATGATTGAACATAATCAAATAATAATAAAAACTATAAAAATGCATATAATATACTTTAAAAAACGATAATCATTATTAGAAAAAATATCATTTAGAAGTTTAAGAATGCGACGTAAATCTTTAAATGAGATAGTGAACTTGATGGGAAATACTTGATCTCCTCTGAAGCAATGGTCTACGAATCGTTGCGAACAGACGGAATTTTGAGAGAAAATGCAGCATATCTGGCTGCAGCTGATACCAAAATTGCTCTTAGGTTCGTTTGCTTCACGCACTCCCGTTTTGTTAAAGAACTGGCAATCCTTGCTTTGGCGTTCCATTTTTATGTCATATTTCTTCGGTCTAGCTGTCTTATTAGAACCATAAGACACAATATTTTGACAAAGGATAGTCAATGTTGTATCCTTTATCAAATCTATTAAAAAATCGTGTTCTTAAGTATTTGTATTGAATGTAATTATTAAAAATGCCATAGATAACATAAAGGACCAGACGCAATTTTTCATACATTCTTTGGGTAATGAAAAAGACTATTCTGATTAATTCATGCACGTATGATGTTTGTATTAAATATGCATACATTTAATGGTGACATTCAAAAATTGTCCTTAGAGAAGGCTTTTTAAGGCCCAGTAAATCCTTGATAAGTCAAAGCATAAAAGCAACAACGAGGACCTTTAACCGTAACGAATAAGCTCACGTCCAAAAATTAAATTAAACTGTCTTTTAATCAGTAGAGGAGATCTTTATAATTTGTTTGGCATATCATAAGGCTCTGTTAATTGGCTTTCAAAAGTGTCAAACAAATCTTGATTAGTGGAAAATCATTGGGTTTTTAAAGTATGCGAAATAACAATCAAGTTTCAAAAAGGCCGTTTTTGGGTGAAAAAGGCAATTTTCAAGTGGTTTTTTGCTGTCTGAGTTTTGTGATATCGATTTAAAAAATTTTTAAGGATTGTTTGAAGTCTCAGCTTTCAATAAAATTGTTGGAGCAAGCAGTGAATAAATATTTTTATAGTTTTTGGGCCGTTAAGTAGGCCTTCTTTGACCAAAATAGGTATTTTTGTTATTTTTGCTAATATTTGTCCCAAAATTATCTTATTAATCTTTTCATATTATTGCAATTAGTTGAACATTTTGTACAATTTCATAATGATCACAATGATACTGACGTTTTTTTGTTGTGAAATTTTGTTTTTATCATATAAATGATTGTACAAATCGCTGTTTATACTTTACAATATTATTTATATCCTCATTGTATAAGTTTTTGAAATATGTTTTTTTTTCGACCTTTAAATTATAAGTATTATTATTGATGTCTAAATTTATGATTATGTCTAAAATACCCACGTCAAATGTTAATACGTTTTACCCACAGCGCAGAGATTTTTATTGCACATGGATAAAAACGATCATTCAAAAACAAGAGGAAGATCTTCCTTTCTTGTCGATCAACGAGGCCTCTTCCGTATAGGCTAAATTGATAAGCGAATCATTAATTCGCAAATTTATTTTAACAAAGCTATCACAGAAATTAAAAGAATACGCCTTCAAAATTTTCATAGCCGATTAATTTAATTCTGCAAGTTAAACTGAAGATTAAAGTTCTGATTCGTCAGATATATATAAAGGAAGAACAATGGCTTCTAATTAAGATTGTAAATCGGAAGCTCAAAAAGTGGAAGACACAGTAGTCGATAGGGGACCATAAGAAGGACACAATATTTGAAGGGTGAAATGTTTCAGTAAATTTAAATATAGCATTAACCAAGCTATTTTTTACCTTGTAAACATGTTTATTTGGCTAGTTGAGCTTCGAGAAAAAGGCTGTACAGTTGACATACTTTGCAAAGAAATATTTTCCTACCTTGCTCCCAGCGAGTCAACAATGGGATATATATACTCATAAAATGCCTGTCCCTCACAAAGTATACCTTCTGTTCTATGTATTTTACCAGGATGCTACTAGCTTATACATACTATCAAACATTGCAGAATAACTTTCAATAAACACATTTAAAGAGAAATGAAATATATCAAACACCTTTTTATTATTTTTTTTTGTACCTCAGTACAACATGACTTTATTTTATCTTTTACGTGCAATTAAAACACAATATCACATGAATACTCATAAGAAGAACGTAAAAAACACATTAATTTTAATAAAATCCGATTACTTTTCACCGCATCAAGATTAATAATAATGATGATTTCCAAACATGGACTCCTCACATCAAAATTGTACTCCAATATTACATTTATACTAGTAATATTATACCATATGCCTTGTCGTCTAGATTTATCGACAAACTGCTATATTACCAACTTTTTTTAAGATATTTGTGTCTTCTCTTAACCCCAGCAACTACTGTGTCTTCCTCTTTTTGAGCTTCCGATTTACAATCTTAATTAGAAGCCATTGCCTCCTTATATAATCTGACGAATCAGAACTTTAATCTTCAGTTTAACTTGCAGAAATTAAATTAATCGGCTATGAAAATTCATAGAGGGTGACACAAAAAAAAGTCTTTAACTTTAATTTTCTCCATTTCTTATTTTGGATCGAATGAATTTAGCTTTCGTCATAACTAGTTTATAGTATACTGTAAAAACCGTTGTAATGATAGGACATTTATTGTTATTTTAAAAAAAATAGGTTATTTGTAAAAAAACATGCAGTTAAGAATATTATACACTAAAAATATATACAGAAACACAGAGTAAAACTATTCAGGGCAGTTGCGAAAATACATAAATGAACCTTTTAGTACACATTTACTGCCATCATTAATAGCCTTCTATAAAAGGACGCATTATTTATTTATTTAAAAACTTTTTACTACAAATTGTCAAAAAAAATGTAAGAAACATTTGATAATCAAGCCTAATGTATTTTATTTTAAAATTATTCATTGAGTATTAATATCTAAATATTGTCTTATTATATTACTTATTTGGGTATCCAATTTTATTGATATGCATTTATTGTCTATTCAGTCGTTGATTTTCGACTATACTATATATATATATATATATATATATACTATTACTTACACCTGCTTGTCTAATATAAATACATTAAAAAATAAAAGAACACAAGGAAACGTTAGAACAAAGAACAAATACCACTAGTAGAGGGTTCTCTGTTATATACATTTTTTAAGCTGATTATTTTTGACAAATAAAAATAAGTAAAATTTATACAAAATAACTTTATATGAACTTTTTATTAATATAACTTAGCCTAATGATGTGTGAAGACTCTTTGCAATGGATTGGGTTGAATCTTATTCACTTTTGTTTATTGATTAATAGTGTTCAACGTCTTTATACCATAGAGATATAAAGATATAAGAGCTGATTCCCTCAATAGCAGAGAAACATCCCGTTCAACTGTATTCTGTGTGTTCAAAATAAACCAAATAATTTGTACTACGTCATCGTAAGCTGATCATGAGATAGATTTTATCTCTATGATCAGCTTACGATGACGTAGTATACATATTACTTTGTTTATATTGGACACAAAAATACAGATGAAGGGAATAAGCTCTCTATATCTTTTTATCTCTATGCTTTATACCCGTCTGTTAAAGAGCTTAAGTGTTTATGTTGTAGGGATAGACACAAATAAAACATATATGGGACCGTAATATTGCATGATGCAAGAAAATTGAAGAAAAAAATCGGGGTTAGTACGCAGAAAAAAGAGAAGAGAGCCGTATATGATTTTTTTTAAACCCCTTGGCGCGAATTATGCTCTAACTTGGGTGGTGGGAGAAAAGTAGTAAAAAGAGGAACAGACAGCGTGTTCTCTCCTAGATGGAATCCTTGGAAGAAGTCTCCTTTTAAAGAGGAAGGGGGGGGGGGGGATTTACCAAATATTTAGTGAAAGGCAAGTATTCCCTTAGTGTGTATGTGTTGATTGCAGTGTGACGGCAGTGCGTATAACCAGGACCTCCGTTCCCCTATGAAACAAAGTGAGATTGGTGCGAGCTCTGAGTCTCCCATCACCTCATCTTCTTCCTCCTCTTCCTCCACGACAACGTCCAGTGCCTCCTCCACCCATGCAATCCAATGCCAGTCAAAGACCTACTCCTCTCTCGGGCTGAGAAGAGTCGATCGTGAGGCACCCAAGTCCAAAAAGTCCCCGCTCCTACGAATCGTCTCCGTTCCGGACCCCCAGGAAAGAGTGGAGATACAGGATATTTATTCCTCAAGCATTACTCGAGAGCTGGCCTCCGCTGTTCTTGCGCCAAGGAAGAAAATGACCAAGCACTGGTCCATGATGAGACGCAAACATGGTTTTACTCAAGGCAAGAAAATTCAAATTAAATATTTCTTTAATATGTGAATTTCCTTTTAAGAATTAAATATATAAAAAAATGCATTCACTCTAAATATTTCATCATTAATTCTATATTTTTAATTATTGATAGATATTAGATATGAAGAAACATGAAAGTACAATTTATAACAGAGCCCTAGAACATAACTATAAACACAAATTCAGGAAGTTTATGAACAGAGTGGTTCAAGTTCTGGTCCATGGACAAGCCGCAAATATTGCTTTACTAAATATAAGGAACTACAAACTATATATACGTATTCAGTCTAAGACTGACTGACAAATACAGAAATACGAACAGAAAAAATCAGTTATAATTTGATAGACTCTCTGTGTTTGTCAAGTTCAATTATGATTGGAATAAAAATAATGATCTTCTAAACGAATGAAATCAGAGGATTTATAATTATATTATCTCGTATATTTCATGAAAAACTTAAATTATTACAATATTGTTGTTTATAATTTTTGAGTAATACCTAATGATATAAAAAACAATGGACAATTATAACTATCCTTAAAACAGAGTTAGTAACACATATTCAGACAGTTTCTAAGGAGGATGGTCCAATCATTGATCAACGGATGATACGAAAAACATGGTTTTAGTTTAATTACATTTGCATACTGTGTCAAACCTGTGTTCATATATATTACATATTATTGCTTTATAATGTAAAATTCTTTAAAAGACTGGTAGGCTGCTAGGGAAGTAGAATCAACATAAAATAAATTTGAGTTCGGAAGACTTGCATTGTTTCAAGTTGAAATACGATTGGTATTTAAAAAGCTCTTCTAAGCCAATAAAATGTCTATAAAAAGGCTGGTTTATAAAATTTCATACATATTTTATATAACATATTTACACATATTGTGTAGTAATAATGCATATATATTTTATTAGTCCGTAACATTTATTCAAACTATAAAAAATGACTGTGAATATTTTTTAAACATTAGGATGAATTTAAACTATGGACTAATAAACAACGCCAAAGCACGGATTATCAGCTGTTTAACCAAAAAAGGGATATGCCAAAAGACGTAGGAGAAATTTTGATGTAAGCTGCAGCCAGATAAATGACCTGTTTTCTGAAGTTTCCGTCTCTTCTCAACAATTCGTAGACCATTACTGCCGAACAGGTCAAATATTCCATCCAATTTCATATCTCATAAAAAAACGTCGGATTATGAAAAGTTTTAAAAGATGTATTTATAAATTAATAGATAATCGATTTTATAAGTACATTTTGTGCCTTATTATTGTTTGATTATTTTTATTGTCTGTCATAATTGTGGTCGTTCTTTTCCGAAGTAATAGCTTAGACTAAATATCTTTATATGATTTGTTTTTAAAGCAATTACTGAGGAATATATTTTTAACTAAAAATATTTATATATATAATAGAGTTATAAAATTGAATTATCACAAAAATTCATAGAACTTCTACAAAAACGCAACAGAAAAGTTACAAATATTTTAAAGAAAGATATTATCGCGAAAAGGTAGAATTGTGAAAACTTATTACTGATTAAATGTTCTGTGTCCTTCTGTGCACGTTCTACAACTTGAAATAAACATTGCCTTGAATTTCAATAAAAGAAAAATCAATAGGTCATAGAAGAGTGTTAAAACTGAAATATTAATGCCTCTGCTTAAATCTATACTTAAAGTACTAATACAAAACCTTAGCACCAAGTTAAAACTACTAAAAAAGAAACTCTCATTTTATTTTTCTATCTCATAACTGGATCCTTTGATATTACTTTTGATAATATTTGCACAAAATAAGAGGTTTGAAATCATAAACAAATGCTGATTCGTCGAATCTTTATGTAATAATATGTCTGTTTTTTTCTGTTTCAAAAGCAGAGATGCTGATAAAGCTTCAAAAGGTACACAGAAATATCTTAATAACCAAAATTTCCTAGAGTATATCAACAAAGGATATTAATGTGTAAAACAATAATTTAAGTTATCAAATATAAATAGTACACAATTTCAATTAAAAATATATTATTAATTTTTTTGAAAACTGAAATATAATGTGTATTTGTTTGTTATGTCTTTAAAAAATAGCCGATACTTCTGTCCGAAGGAGTTGTTCATTATAATTAGATTTGGTATCTTACTCAATCGATACAATCCCAATGATCGCTTCCAGCAGTTGTTCCTACGAAGGAAACCAAAGTAAATTATTTTCATCAACGTTAATTGGCTTACTGTATGGATAAAATGTCGATAAAATAATAATATCAAATAATTATTGATTAATCTATTAATGTGTGGCTTCGAAGGAAATTTAATACTTCCCTTCTCTTCATCCACCGAAAGACATAATTATCTACAATAATGAAGATTTTTAAGAATTTCATTAAAGCTTTAAAAACAATGTTATATTTTTTAGTACGAATGTCAATTGGAATATTTTAAAATGTATTTTATTGTTTCAAAATTATACTATTTTAGTTCAACCCCTAAGATAAAATTGTAAATTAATATATTCACTTATGTTATTATTCATACATTATCTTAGGGATTTATGTATTCTGCTGAACAATTCATCAAATTAAATGTTGAATAAAAAAATAACTTTGGCTTAAAAAATAGATGTATTCAATAACCTTAAAGCAATTAATCGAAGTAGTATTTAATTAATCCATTAATGTAATGCATACAACATATATAAAACAATTATATTTTACCAATATAAAGATATCCAGCTCCATTCAACACCTCCTTTGAAGTTTCTCTTATTACAATGAGTTAAAATGGGGGTGCCATAAAATGATTTAAAAAATGACGGTAAAAAACAATGTTTTATAATGGATAAATGTTTATTGGACATTATCGACTTAGGACTCTCAATTTATAACATAAGGAACTACCAATATATTAAGTAGGCATAATATTACATTAAACTTATCTTCAGAAAGTTTTATAATAAGTCTAAATACAATAAGTTTGATGTTCTTTAATTGATTAAATATACAAATAAAAAGGAAATAGATTTTTAAAAACAAATATCGATTCTTCTTTTTAGAAAAGTTATAAAAAACCTTATAAGGTGCTTTAGATGATCAGTATGTAAGCGTGCTCAACTTGCAACGTTGAGGGCAGAGGTTTGACTTCTCACAAGAAGGGGGGATTTAATGCTACAATATTGCTTATTGATTTCCAGAGGGATACTGAAAAAAGTCGATATAGTCGCAAAAAGGGGCCATTAATCAATAATTAGAATTAACAAAATGGTTGCTCTTGCAAACTCACGAATAAATATTACTTTTAAATATCTCTTTTCTGTTTATTTTCTAGTTCCGATAATCAGATGAATGATCCATTGATCGTCACATATGAGAAAACAAAATAAACTTTTTTCTTCTTTAGTATGATCAATTGCTATAATCAAGTAATATTAATGGAGTCCATTCATGGATTCAACAATGACGTCATGGATGTAGGTCCATGAAGAAGAGAATATTAGTATATATATGGATGACTTTCTTCTCTTTGTTTACTCCTTAGTAACGCTGCGAATGAAGGATACGTTATTGCATTATGTCAACTTCTTTTTTAATTGTTCCCTCTTATTTTTGCTCAACGGCTGAGAGAAAAACCCTAATAATTGAATATCTATCTATCTATCTATCTATTATCTATCTTTCTTCTTTCTTTTATTACTTTCTTTCTTTCTATCTCATATATATCTATCTATCTATCATTATCTATATCTATCTATCCTATCTATCTATTATCTATCTATACTATCTATTATCTATCTATCTATCTATCTATCTATCTATCTATCTATCTATCTCTTTCTATTATCTATCTATCTATCTATTATCTATCTATCTATCTATCTATCTATCTATCAATCTATCTATCTATCTACAATCTATCTATCTATATATATCTATCTATATCTATCTATATATCTATTTATTATCTATCTATCTATCTTCTTCTTTCTTCTTTCTTCTATCTTCTTATCTATCTATCTTTCTTCTATCTATCTATCTATCTATCTATCTATCTATCTATCATATATATCTATATATATATATATATATATATATATACATATTGAGTGACAAGGAGTATTAATATTTCAGTATATTTTAAAATGGTTCACGGCCTTCTTATCTTTGTTCAGCCTCAGCGTAAGCATCTTACATTATATGAGTGCTCATAAGAATATGCAAAAAGTCATGTCTCCAAAAAAACCTCCATAAATCTTCATATATTTTACAAATATGAGATGACATAAGTAAAAAGGCTATAATTATAGCCACATGCATATTTAACTTGACTTCAATGGTTAATGATAAGCTCATGTTAAAGATATATCAAATAATCATATTTCATTTCTTGCTTTTATAACAAGAATGCTTTTTAAGCATATGGGGGTCATGGGAAAGCAATGTCACACTGGATATGATGAGCAAGTGTGATAATTAGTCTATCGAAATCAACTAACATTCATGAAAACTTCTGTAGACTAACAATACAAATACCAAAGTGAAGATGATTTCACCATGAAATATTTTTCTTTAGACAGCATCCCATGCAATGATTTATATAACAAATAAATAGAAAATGCAGGACTTAAAAGAAGTTGAAAGATATGCTAATGCACTTAACATGAGAGAGAAAACATGGTGCATACGATAAAAAGCTTTTTTACAGTAAACATTGTAAGGAATATCTACCAATATACAGTTGTAAGGGCCTAAAAAGACTGTGTAATCGTCTATATTTCCCAAAGAAACATTCTAGCAATTCGCTGTTCTGGGATGCCAATAATTTTAAATAGGAATGCCGTTGTATATATATATATATATATATATCATATTAGTAGAGTTTTATAATATATGTATATATATATATATAAATTAAAACAAATACTAAAATTTCATTAAATAACTAATAATAAATGGTTTTGAAAAAAAATTAATAAAAAAACACACTACCGTCAGCTACGATTATATAGGGACACTTTTTGCCATAGACTGGCAACTTCCTATGCATCCCTTATGGTTTCGGCATCTCAAAGTGTAGAATGCATCGCCGTTTTGTATAGAAAATAGGTTTATCAACTGTTGTTTTATATATATATTTTTTTTATCTGGTCAGTAATTTTGAACCATAATGTTCATTGATGTTTTTATTACGTAGCTGTCCTGATTTTATTTTATTCTTTATGTTATCTGTATGTTTCAGTGTATTTTACTTACACTGTATTCTTCTTTGCAGTAACTAATTAAATTATAAGGGAGCTCGATAGCCGTGCGTGTTAAGGCGGTTCAACTCTCAATGTTGGGGGCGCAGGTTCGAATCCCGATGGTCATCTTGGGTCTACTCATTAATAAGATCCTAGGTTCGATATTCTAATTTTAATGTTATAATGCTTATTATACCCTATCGGATGCATTCTATCGAACCATATAGGCAAAAAAATAATATTTTAATCATAAAAAATTGTAAGGCAGCTACTCCAAATAGCTGTGCACTGGATACGAATGTACGCACTTTTTAGGTAGAGGAGATTCAAGTACTAGCAAGGAATATTAAATCATTTGATATTAAGTTGAACACAATATAGAAGTTGGTGTCATAGTTCGGTATTTTTATCACTAATCCTAATATATCTAAAATATTAATTGGAACAGATGATAACGGACAAACTGGCTTAAAAATGGATTGAATGAATAACTATTTTGTTGAAAGGATACAAATATTATTAAATTAAGACATAATGACTGATCTGAGCGTTGGTAATTCTCTAAAATACTGTTTTATATTTTGGCAACGTAGAATACTTCAAATAGATCATCTTAGAGTGGTAAACTTCAAATATAACATTATATCGATAAGGCATATTAGTATGGATATACGAGCAAAATACATTAAAAAAGTGGTCGAAATAAAAAAAACAACAGAGAGAAAAAGTTCAAAAAGGAGATTTTTTCCGTTTTACAGGAAACAGAGTAAAAACTTTTCAGGACAGTTGCGAAAATACATGTATGAACATTAGCTCACACTTACTGCACTGAAGAATAACTAAATATAAAAGACGCATCATTTAATAAATTGGTTTAAAAACTCACGATGTCATATTAAATATTTTTTATAGTTTTCATGTGATATTTCTATCTTGCTAGCAGATATTGTCACCAGCCCATTCCCCGTTAGCACTACTAAAATTGGGATTTTGACCGAGAGGGCAGCGTAGTTAGCAGAAAAACAATCAATATGGGCCTAAGGTTCGACTATTTAGGTATTTGTCGTAATTTTGGTGCTAGTAAATATTTTATAATGGAGATTGAATAGCTTTGAGGAATTGAAGTTTGTAAAAAAATAATATTTATTCAAAAAAGTATGCGTTTTATCAAGTACAAATAGTTTATCTCACTTATTGTTCAAATCTACATGAACACATGATCGTTTAAATCAATACCAATATACTTTTATATCATTCTACCAAACAGGAAGTTCTTGAATGTACAAATGGTGTTATTATTAAGTATGTATATCTTTCTATATAAACAGTAAATGTCCACTTAAGATATTGTTTTACATACAACATCAGTGTTTGGTTACATTAAGATACAAATATTCGGTGTTGGGCTTTGACACTACTCTTATGAGCTTTGTCAAATATATATGTACAAGCTCAATGGCACAAAACAAAATATGTTTGTTTTCAACAAATACAAGTCCGTATTAAAAATATATATTCATACTTTAATTTTGAATATTAGTTTTGGGATTTATATTTTAAAAATAATTTTGCTGCATTTATTTATATCTTTCAATAGCAGAACTAGATTTCGTTTAATACATTTTTGTCAGCATAATTATCTCATTCTTTGCTTCCCGGATGGACAAATGAAGTAAGGGGCTATCGACCGGCGGACATTTTATTGGACATAAAGCGTGCGGACGATTCTTCCTTGGTCACGTGCTTCTCGTACCGTATAAATTCTTGTCGACCTACTCTCTCTCTCCTATGCCTACAGCTGTGCCTTCCTTTTTAGGCAGGGACATTTATATTTCTTCGTATATTTTGTCATTTTTCCCGCATGATTAGCTGTTTTTTATTTCCATATTTTTTGGGTTTTTTTTAAATCTCTTTTTAATATTCCAGATGATCCAGCTTATTAAAAAAATATTTTAGATTAAAAAATAACCTACTCGTCCATATTCCAAGTTCACCTTTATGTCTCATACTTTTAAATCATAGTAGAGAGGTATTATGGGTTTTTCCCCCTTCAATAATCCTACTTTCTTGTAGCCAATATAATACATATCCTAACAAGATGCAAAAAAAACTAATTAATAGATTTAAAAGAAGCACCATCCAATATTGGAGAGGAGGGCGTTTTTAAATACACAATCCTTCTGCTTATATATAGATATTTTAAATATTTATAATATATACAGCGATGGTGAATTGTTTATACAAGCCAATGAACATATCCTGCATGCGATTAGAATAGGGAGTTATGCAATATACTTTTCTTTCAAAAATAAAGCTCTTGGTATGTTATCTAAGAGACTCCAGGTAGTGATTATGAATACAAAGAACTTCATGTATAGAGAAAACTCTGAGGAGTCTATTCAAAAGATGTAAAAGTTTTTACTGGATCAGTTTGTATAGAGGAATATAATATATATACATGTCTATATGATAATGAAGACATAAACTTGAGATCAATGAAGTTTAGAAAAGTCGGGGTGTACTCCAAATGTACTCGTCACCTTACATGTTAAAGGGAAGGTTGAGAATCCAACTTTGTAGGCAATTATTTGAAGTATGGATTATGAAAGATTATCTATTTTTTAAGGGGTTTCGTTATATGCGAATTAATTGTATTGATGATTCAGTTTAGGACTCAGCTAACTCTGTATTTTTTAATTTATTATTATTAAAGTCTTTATTGAAGAGTAAAAATACAGATGATATTATAAAATAAATACAGGTAAGATAATTATAATATAATTATAAATCATGGATTAAAATAAGACCTATCAATACAGTTAAATAATAAAATCCATATATATTATTTTGTAGACTTCTACCGGCTGATACCAGATTAAGTTCCCGTGTTATAGTCGCTATGAATAAATAACGTGAGTGAACTATTCTGTGCGTCAATATGGCGGATTATATAGACCCGTGACACGGAAAGTCCAAGTATGTATCGATGTATTGGTCGATAAATTTTCAACTCAAGAAGTAAAAACTTTGTTGTGGAGTGAAAATGAATATTTCAATAAAAAATTAACGAATCGTTCACTACATTAGAAAATACCTTCAGTTTTAAAATCATATGGACCAAAGAGGAGTCAATGGAGGAAACTTGACTTTCGAGGAATTGAAAAAAAGTTATGGAATTGAATCTGCTCCTTGGATAACATAATTCCGAGGGCTTCCTCAGTTTCTTCAAATGAACTCCATCGAATCCTTTTGGCTTTCTTGTCTCCTGAAGGAGTCTTCTCTGGCCGAAATCCGTCAATAGAAACAAGGATTCGATAGTTTCTACAAGCCAAGCAATATGGCCACGATGGAGATAAGTGAACTTGGCGGTTACTAACATACTAGCCTCGATTTACTACTCCAACAACAACTTTCTACAAATCCACAATCACAGTTCAATCTTCAGTGATAATGGTTACATTGAAAAAATAAGAAAAATCCTTCAAAGAACACCTATGACCAGCAGATATACAATTCTTCAATTCCAAGCAAAAGCCTGGGAAACATGAGTACAGTTTTATAATGCCATCTGTAGTATTTAAAAGTTTTCAAAATATTTTCCCAAAGTATTTGATAGCTATGACAATTTGCTCTTGGCAGCCAATGAAAATACATTTAAAAGAAAAACATATAACAAGCCAGTCCATGTTTCAACCCCGAAAAACAGTCCCTTTAGCCTATCCTGAAAAAATAAAAAAATGAATTAGATGATATGGTGCATTCAAAAATCATAGAACCTGTAGATGTACCTACTTCATAACACAAATTTAAGAATTAAAAACTACAGTCAAATGCAAACAATTGTAGTTATATGCACCAATCTAATGAGTGGATTGATTGTTGCTTTCAATCTTTTATATTATCTATATAATAATTCACCAATCTCTATCCATCCGTCCGTCTGTATGTCCGCACGCTATCTCCTTCCACATTTATGGTCAGATTTGAACTTTGAAAGTATCTATGGAATCCTTGGGTCAAGGCGGACCTAATAAACTATTTGCAAAGTGATGGGACCAGAAATTAAAAAAGTAATTGGATACACCTTTTCTGAATTTACTACCTAACTAGCAATCATTCTATGTCTTTGTAGTACTACTTCTACATACTTAATTATGATCAAGGAGGTAGATAATTGAGCTTGATAAGCTTCAAAACACTGAGCTTTTGCCTCCTCGTTATATTCTTTAAGGTCTGTTTCACTCACAAACTAGCTCCAAAACCTACCCATACACGAAGGGTGAACATATGGGCGCTTAGGCGCCAAAATATGCGAGTATTTAGAAAAACATCATTTTCCAATTCTCGAACATAGAGCTTCTTGTGTGAAGCCTTTTTATTATTTAAAAGTGTTTCCCATTAAGAGATAAAAATGCTTATACCATTTTTTAATCTCCGAATTCGATGATGATGATTCAGCATTTCCTCAAGATCCTGCACAAATAGCTGAGTTACATCATCACCCTTTCTCATATTGCATTACTCATTCTGAGCCCTTATTGGTTTTTATTAGGCATCGAAGGATACATTCATTGATTATTATTGATATGAAGTTATTGGAAAATGCTTTGGATTCTTTAGATCATTTTCTCCTTCTTGCTTCTTGTGTAATATTATTGTATAATTATGTAATACAAAAACTATGCTAACCTTCTTGTATATGATGTATATTAATCTAAACACAACTTATTTTGCATAATTAAACATAAAGAAATGGTAAACTGATGATAAAGTGTAAAAGTTAAAAAAAGAACATTTAGCATTTAAACTTTTGCATCATATAAAAACAGTCATTTTATTCAACATATTTATTTTATTTGACATTTAAAACTATAATCTATTATTTAAAAAAAAAACTTATGTTGTTAAGAATTTACGTGCATTAATAATGTAATAATCTTACAAGTCAGCTTAATACATTTTATCATCAGTTTGGAAACTCTCTCAAATAATCTAAAGTAGCTGTCGATTATTGAACCAGTAGTCATTCAGCTCCTTACATTGAAAAGATAATTTAACAATACAAAATACATCAAACATACAAGATTAAATGTTTGACAAGTGGTTAGTTTTAATCAAGAGACATCTATTCAAAATGATTAAGTTTCTCAACTGGCAAAGGGATTGAAAAAAAAAAAATGTATTGCAAAATAAACATAGTTTATTACAAATAATTTCAACACTGCTTGAATTATAACCGTACACGGTAGAACCATTACTCTGCATTGCAGACTGTATTGTACCGATCCGTTAGAATAAAAGACACGAAACATGATATTATATATTCATATATTATTAACTGTTCATAATATTATATAAAGTAACTAACTATCTGAGTGTGTTAATACAGGGGTGCACGCTTAAGATATCACGTCGAAGTTTGCAGTTTTTTCCGGTTGAGTGTAATCTTTTATTATCAGCTGAATATTTTGTCTTGAGTCTGGACAACACCCAGTATCGAAAGTGGAGCTTTAATTGTGTATAAAATTGAGTGATTCTCCCGGCTCACAAAGAAGTACCGAGTGGTAATTTCGAAACTCACCGCACACGGACAAAACATCAGCCAGATTGTAAACGCATTGGGATGCACCAGAAAAACTGTTGCTGCAGTCACTATCAGAGGCACCGCAAACCTCCCTTGGAGGAATCGGAACAAGACTGTAAGGACTTGTGAGCTTTGTGGATGCTGTTCAAAATACCATTGCCGAGAGAAGAGGCAAGATCAGTGTCTGGACTGGCCAGAGAGTTTGACGTATCAAAATGCACCACATTAAGGTCTATAAAAGGACTCCAAGACAATTTCTGGAGAAAAGGGACAAGGAAAAATGGTTGGAGAAGGCTAAGAGTTGTTTGCAGATGAAACATAAGCCAAAGGGGACTCAGCTAATCTTCTCGGATGGAAACCATTTTCTCTTGGAGAGATGGAGGCTTCTGAGACTAGATTCTTCCTAGCGCCCTACCCCAATGATGTCCCTTATGATATGTCCTGTGGATAAGAAGAGGAGTGTGGTAAACCAGGAGATCTTGGCAGTCGTGTCCTCTTCATGGGGAAAGTATCCCTTCATGTTCTTGGAGGAGAAGATGAAGCTGAACAGCATCACCTACGTTGATATCTTGAGGACACTGTCTTTCCCTTGGCTCGTGCCAACTATGGGACAGGGTGAATATCTCAACAAGATGGCGCAAGGCTCATACAGCTACAAACACACATAAGTTCCTCCAGGCCAATGCTCCTAGACTCATTGCCAAGACTCTTGGCTACCGTAAAGCCCTGACTGTCTGTGTTGGACTATGTTGTCTTTGGGTAGCTCACGTTTTTTTTTCGGTTATATGTTTTTATTTTTTTCTACAATACAAGCGTAAAATACACTAAAAAACAAAGTAGACATATAATGAAATAAAAACTCACTGGACAGTTGCGCAAATACAAATACATAAATAAACATTATAGTTTAAAATTACTATCCAGTGAAAAAATAACCTAATATAAAATTATATTTGTTAACGGATAAAAATTGTCTATTCTTCTTATCATAGACTTGATAGCAGTCATATATTGGACTGAACTTGATGGCACAAATCGGACAGGTCCTGCCCATTTCCATTCAGTTGAAGATGACGATGAGGGGATTTTCAATTCAAAGGCAGCGTACCTTGCAGCAGCACCAATGGATATCGCTTTTAGGTCTTCGACGTCGACGAAAGAGTTAGTGGTCAGTTTAGATGCAATTAGGGCCTTATATTTAGAAGGGTAAATTCAATCGCTTTTTGTATTTTTTTTTTTTTCTTTGTACACACCAAATAAAATGTAGGCTGATATTAATTTAGAGGAAATATGTTCTTCATTGCACACGTTTAATTGGATTATTGCTTTATAAACTTAGTTTTGGGCACTCAGCAAATGCATGAATATTGTATTATATAAAGAGCCGCAATTATTACAAGGATAACTAAATTTTAGTATCTTAGCTGAAATTTGAAGTTGTGCTGTAAACTTAGAGCCATCAATATACTACAAGTTGATTTTAAAATTTTCTGTCTCCAAGAGGGTGGAAGATTGAGCAGCTTTAAATACTCGTCCGACACAGATTCAGCTTCCGGTGGCAATCCATTATTAAAGTTAAATTTGAGATCCATGACCTCACAGGACATTGCAAATTAATCGCTCTTTGTAGAGGATGGCGAAACCTTCCAACGTTAAGATAGAACCACATATCAAATCATGGACTGTAAATGTTTTTGTATTGAGGGCGTGTTTTTCTAGCAGTGATGGATCACCAAATTTATTCACGAAAGGTTGCATATCTTTACATTGGTATATTATATCAGGAACAGAATCGGAATAAATGTCGGCTCAGCTGACCACACAATTCTTTGAATTGAAGCCAGAAACGGAGAAAGTCCAACCAAGTCTGTATTGGATAGTATAGTTCCCATATGAATCCAATTATAAATATCAGATGACGAAAAATATCTTCTCCATCTCTGTGGGATAGACACCAATTTCCTCACAACTTTCAGATAACATTTGGGAATTATTTTTAAGGAGACAAAGACCTCCCACCCAAAAACTTATTTCAAGAGAAAACGCAGGAAGATATATCTTATGAAACAAGGAGTGCAGCCACCTATCCTCTTCTGCCAAAGCACGCTCTGCTAGAGATGGAATAGAGGTGGCTCTATACAAAACAAGTGGAAGAACTCGCATATTATAGAGATATATCCTTTTTTGGAGGGAGGGCCACGCCATTGTCGTACATGAGAGTAATATATAATCCATAATTTGACTCCAATTATTATTTGAAGGTCCCTCTCTCAACCATTCAATTCCAAGAACATTGACGCAATCAGCAATTCGACATTCTCTAATCAGAAGTGAAGAAGAGGTATCCAGGATCCTAAGGGAGAATCGCAGTTTTTTTTATAGTTAATCTGCAGCCCTGATTTGCCTTCAAATTTTTTTTAAGGACAGCACCACCACCATCCGTGATACTAATTGTGCCTCAGAGTTGGCCTCAATCATCAATGAAACATCGTCTGCATATAAATCTAAGAGTGTTTTTCTCATTAAAAGATATTCCGAAGCCTCGATATTTTCGCAGTAAGGACTTTGTAAGTGTATCAATGGCGGATATAAAAAGAGAGGAGCTAAAGGACATCTTGCCTACAACTTTTTTTCAGTAAAATTGGGGAACTGTCTTCACCATCCAAAGAAATAATGAGGAGCCATTCATTAATAACGATCTTATAGGATAAAATAGCATTTCGGGAGAAGCTTGCTAATGGATTTTAAAATATGACAGGTTTTCACTGAGTCAAAAAGCTTTTTTTAAATCTATAGCAAATAGCGCACCAAATTACCAGAGCTTTTTCAAGATTCTATGGAAAATAGCTATATTCCTGGATATTCGGTTATTTTTCTTGTGTTAGGAAACTTTTTGTTCAAAATTTAGTTTGCATTTAAGATAAGTTCGTTTTGTTTTGCCTAAAACTCCGGCAAACATGAATATGCGTCGTTTAAAATGTATTAATAGGTCTCCACTGGTTACAATCAGTGCGGACTCCCTTCTTAGGAATTACGCGCAATTCTTCTTTTGAAATGAGATTTGGCAATTTGCACAGACTTTTCCATGGTTTTACAATTATTAAAAGAAGTGGGCAGTCTATTCAGGTGATAGGTAAAAATATGCCCACAATACAATCTGGACCAGATGCTTGTTATCTTAAAATGTTTTT
>CP045906.1:13708627-13741555 GCA_013387185.1 Caligus rogercresseyi | reverse complement strand
TTTTTCCAATCAGCGATCCGATCAATTTAAATTGCGATCAACAAAAAAGTCCCTATGTAATACTAATTCTAATTAAAAATTTATATGTATATACAGTAAACCTTTATAAGCATTCATCTTTATATGGCAATGAATATTTTGTTTCCCATAGCCTATGAGCTCCAAAATAACGACTTCTCATAGGCGCCTCCTGTTATATTTTAAGACAAAAATATCCGAATGATTGTTTTCTCATAGCCTATGAGCTCCAACACTCTGGCTCCACAATTGACATATGTCTGCATACTTTAAGACAGGAGATGCCAGAATAAATGTTTCCCATAGCCTATGAGCTCCAAAACAATGACTTTTACATAGTCGCCTGTGTGTATAAATTAAGACAAAAATATATCAGGATACTACACCTGGCGTTTTCCTTAGTATTGGTCTGTATTTTGTGTTTTCTATCAAATATTAGTTGCTGGAATGGATTTTGGTCTATGTGACAGCTATTAAGTTTTAGAATGTAGGGTTTGTCTCATAAATCCTTTTTACAAACATTTTTTCTTTTTTAGTTATTTTATACAAATTGATCGAATCGCAATTTTTTAGTGATTTTCTTACGATCAAAAGATATAAGATATCGCTATCTCGCTATTGATCGCCGATCAGAAAAAACTCCGATCTACAAGCCTGCTATTAGACCTCCCAAAATGAAACCACTTTTTTAGTTCTTTTACATAGTAACGAATATATTCGCCCTTAGAACACAAAACCATTTTAACCATGTTGTATACTTATTCTATCTCAAAAAGAATAACTGATGACTAATATTCATTAGAGCTCCTTTAGCTCAGAAGAATGCTGCTCAAATCATTTCATGATTGGATTGTTTCATATTAAAAATGGGCAAGCATTGTTTTTTCTTCCTGACACTTTTCTTTCGAGCAATTACGTTAATTGCCTATAAACAAACATAAAAAATCTTCTCTTCACAGACAACAAAGTTTGAACAATGTCAAAGTCTAAGTTTACTTTATATCATTGTGATTTTGTACAATAAAAGGCAAAAGATTAAAGTCCTAATAGATGTAAACACTTTCCCCTTCATAGATTTTTTTTCTCTTGAGCAAGGTCTTTATTTCATGTTTAATATATACGACTACACAATACACATATATTCCCATAAAATTACAAAGGAAAATTGTGCAGTG
This sequence comes from Caligus rogercresseyi, assembly GCA_013387185.1. Taxonomy (NCBI): domain Eukaryota; kingdom Metazoa; phylum Arthropoda; class Copepoda; order Siphonostomatoida; family Caligidae; genus Caligus; species Caligus rogercresseyi. The sequence goes on along the minus strand of CP045906.1, from coordinate 13,740,362 downwards.
TTGAAACAAACATAATAACATTGTAGTAATAGTTTTTATATTAGAGACAACAAAATCCTCCCCATGTAATATAAGTTATCGTGAGTCATCAAAATATTACTTACTTTACTTAAAGACGAATGAAATTGACTCAAGTGTAAAGAGATATTAATAATAGGATAAAAAAGAAGATGGAAATTTAATATAACTTTTTTCGAAGAAACCCTTTATTATTAACTTTATGGGAATAATTTTTTAAACCCTTTTATTTCTTCTATGGGATTTAAAAAGGTTTTGTAGTGTAAATTTGATAAAATGACAAAAAAACAATAATTATGTTTATATTTTATATATCAATTAACCAGTGAAAAATATAATGCTTTTATATCATAAAGCTAAGACTATAATAACCCCATAACATAAAAAGGACAATGACAAATCGTATGTATATATCAACAAAACCTTTATTCTTTATGAGTAAACTTTCAGTAAAAATAGTCGCCTTATGTTTAAATCTTTCAAGTTTTTTCATGATTTTCAAAAGCTTTTGACTAATATACAAAAATATTCAATCGGCTCAATAATGGGTTTTGGAACTAATAACATGTTTTTCATAATATTTGCATTTTCAATTGTCATCATTGTAGAATAGAAAAAGTAATTTACATAACAATATTTTTACTAAAATGGTACCCTCAATGAATGCAAGATTAGTTAGATATGCCTCGATCTCTTTTTATTAAAAAAACCTAATGCATGAATATTGATAGTACCATAGTTATTTTATATTTTAAAACTATTAAATATTTGATATTCATCCTTGCTAACCCCCAAATAAATATTCTTTAATCCGTTTAATTTCACAATTTATCTCATAAATATTTGTTTTTACTTACTCAACTATTTGATCCAACGATAACATATAATACTTCGTTTAATCCACGTTAAAAAGACCATGAAGACTTCCTTTCGATTAGATGTTAAATGAAGAAGGATTTCTAATAGAGAAAAAGTAGGGGAAAGTTTAGGTTTTGATTAAGCATTGTTATATAAGGCTTACATTAAAAAATTATATCATAAGATATAATTAAACGATGTTGCTCAACTAACAAATTGTTATCAGTATTAATATCGATATTTTTAACGCAATCTTTCGAAAAGACAACGTGATATGTACAGGGTCCGCGCGCCAAATTGACACTTTCGAAAAATAAAAAAACATGGATAGAATCTTTAATTCTTTATTAAATCCAAAAATCCAAAAATAGGTTGTCAGTATTGGTGTTGGCATGGATTCTACTCGAAGTACGCGCCCCTAACCTCGACGACCTCTTCAGCCGGGACCGGAACCTGGAGCATGCACACCTGACCTGGTCCCTCGGCAACTTCTTGAAGCAGAGCGTGATGCGGGCCTTCAACTCGGCCATGGTGTTGCAAGCAGTTCGGTTGGTATCCCTCTCAACCGCGCCCCATAGGTAAAAGTTGGGCGGCCAGATGTTCGGGCTCGTGTAGTCGTCCAGGTTCTCGGACAGCCACTTCTGGGTTTTGCACGAGGTGTGGCAGGGCGCCGAGTCTTGCTGGAACACGTAGGGCCTCCCAGCGGCAACCTTCTTTATCCAGGGGGCCACCACATCCCTCATGAGTGCCACATACCCTTCGAGTCCAGTCTCAGGCCCTTGGGGAAGAATTGAGGCGGCATGACGTCACCGTCGGAGCTGATGATGCCAAACACCATCACGGCGGCCGGGAACTTGGTCTGGGTGACAATGGGCACCTCGTGGGGGTTACTAACACAACACCTGTTATTCTGGCTGTTGTGTTTCTTGTCCTGGGTGAAGTTCTTCTCGTCGGAGAAGAACCAGAGAGTCTCGTTGTGGACGGGGTGCTTCAACTTGTTCAGGAGCTTCAGGGCCTTGTTAAACCGGTTCTCCTGGGCCTTCTCGGTCAAAATCTGGCCTTTGCGGCGCTTGTACAAGTGGTAATGGAGGTCCTCGTTGATACACACCCTAACTGTGGTGTTCCCGACCCCCAACTCCTCCGCCAGCTTGGTACAGGACTTGCTGGGGTCCTCCTGCACCTTCTTCTGGAGCTTCTCCACGAATTTCGGGGTCCTAAGGGAGTCAGAACGTCTTTTCCCCTTTTTTCTCTCCACCACCTTCTCGTAGTCGTTATTGGACTCCTCCAGCTTTCGATCTGATGGACTTGACAGTGTTCCTGGCCACGCACGCCGTCTTCATAATCTCCATATCCTTGCAACCGGCGCGGATCATCATCACTGCAGTTATGCGTTTCCAGGATTCGGGCGGGTTAAAGCTGCCAAACGCCATTGTTATCGTTACCAGCTGTGCTCAACTACTGAGGCTAAAGGTAGAAAGCCCAGCTGGTCCGATCGTAGCCCCCTAGCGGCCGCTTCGTGCAATAAACCAAAGTGTCAAATTTAGCGCGCGGACCCTGAATATAAAGGTAAAGAATACATGTATATATATATGTATTTATTTATATATGTATATATATATACTGTTCGTACAATAGTCACGACAAAATATATCAGAATGCATGTTTCTAATAAGCCATAACATTGGTTTCTGCAATGGCGTCTCGCTTGCACTATATTTAACTTATGTATCCATCAGTTTCTATTGGGAACTGCAAAGAAAGGGATAAATATGGTAACCAAATGATGGGGTTATCCAGAAATGGAAACTTGCTGTGTTAACACTTAAAAGGTTTTAATATTTTGGCAACCAAATATCATATATAAACATAAAGAATAATTTTTGGTTATTAATAATTCCATAAACAGAGTGGGTCCATAAACTATATGCTGATAAATATCGATTTTAATTGTAAGTTTTTTTTGGTTTCCCTTGTACTTTCTAGAATCGCACATACGCTACCAATTAGTATTATAGTACAATAGTATAAGTATTCCACTGTAGGGTGCTCAGGTTACTTAACAGCACACACGAGGCCAATGTAGGGGCGCCATTCACTAGGCTACACACACAATAAAAAATATATCATTTTACGAAAGGGACTCTCGAGTCCTATAAGCATATACTCTTTTAGCATAATCCTATCTGTCTACAAGGATATAATTTTGAGAATATAAACTTTAAACACAATATTGCAAATCCAATAATTCCAAATTCTACCCTATTGTGATCTTCATTTCTGAGTAACCTTTAAGTAGAAATGAACTCCGATCAAAAGGGGTTTTCATGGAACTACGCATTCGACTTGGGGAATATCAGTTGGATGAATTCCTTCAGACATTTTAGTCATATAAAGAAAATTGTGAAAAAATATTTTTGATTCTACAACTAAAAGTTTAAGATTATAATTATTTTTGATTAAGTGATATATTTCGACTTATAAGTTGTCAACATTATGTAGTATTTTGCGTATGTAACTTTTTTAACACTTTGATATGCCCTTATTGTAGCTAGGTCTTTTGGCAGGTATTCTAATTTTAAACTATAATGTTTATATACATATGTATTATTTTTATACCCAATTCTACCACCTTTATTACTTGGAATTATCAGGTACAATTGAAATAAAGACTTAAAAAACTGAAACATTTAAAAAACTTATACATAAGGCAAGTTACACCACATTTAAACCTATATCATTGAATAAACTTTATATTTCATACAAATATTACTTTCTTTGAGAAAGTTATAAAAACCAAACATGATTTTAATTAGGCCTATTGTTATTTTGACCAATGTATACACCAAAAAAGGGTAGCAAAGTTTTCTTTCAATAGCCAAGCTTTTAATACTGATGTTCATATTTTATAATTAGAAGAACGATTTACTGTATTTTTGTGGTCACAATAAAATAAAAGGAGGATTTACTTTTGCAGACTTTTTTGCAAGCACTTTACCATCAAAAGTGCCTCAATGGATTTGATAGCGTAAATTATTATTTCTTCAATGTGGTTCTATGTTGCTCTTGGTAGTATAAAATATAAAATATACAGTAGACCTCCCAAAATGAAACCACTTTTTTAGTTCTTTTACATAGTCTCAGCGATTCTGGTTCATTTTTTGATGCTGAAAACGAATATCTAATTTTAAAATCTCTAGCAATGTTAGAAGTTGGACGTCACTGGTGTCAAAGGTTTCGTTATGAAGCAAAACTTTTTGTTATTACTTATTTTGAAAAAATTAGTTTTACTAAATTTAACTATGATCAATTTATGACTTTGGATTTTTTTGCAAATTTTCGTCAAATAATATTGCCAATAAATGAACATAAGTGCTGACGCACCAACCATTTTTTAAATAACAGATCCTACTAGGGTTCTTTATAGTTTCAAGAAGGAAAAGAATAAGAGGGTACTCATGTTTATGTTTTATGTTATCTTTAAATACGTTTTTAAAACGACTAATGATCGTAGATTTTCCCCATCGAATCCCAATCTACTCCCTCTGAATCCCTCTCATCAGTATTGATACCAATTCTTTTAATTTTTGTTTTACTCAAAATGCAGTTTTTCAATGGAAATGTCATTATGGTAATCTCGTGAATTCGCCAATAGACATTTTGTTCAACTGACGATCATTTTTTGGGAATGATGGTCCATTCATCGTGATATAAGATTAAAATAATAATCATATATTCATACCCGAAAATTGAGGAGTTTTGATTAATGAATAATATGCGAAATAAGAGGAGTCCAATCATTGGCGCGTAAATCTCATTATTCCATGGCCTAATAAAAATAGTAATTTTGAATTATAATGTTCATTGTTCAATGTCTTGAGATTATGTTTTTTATCTACTACTTTCTAGTGTATTCTATATTTTTACACTGTATGTATTTTAGCTAATAAATAAACATCTTAGCCATTAAAAAATACTAGAAACATTGTTTAATGGATTACATGTCTTAGGAGAACAAACTTATTCTTCTTGTTCAACGTGATTGGTGGAGTTTTGATTAATTAATAATATGCGAAATAAGAGGAGTCCAATCAAAGGATCATCATGGTTTGAAGCACAAGAAAATAGACATGATTCACATTTCAAAGTGAAGCGTTTTTATAACCACGCTTCTTTTTTTTAATATGTATTTCATGACCTCTTATAAAATATTCATTGACAATGATGTAATATACGAGTTAGAAAGGAGTTAACAATAAAATAATGGTGGGGTATTAATAGATTCTTTAAAAAAACAGGTAAGTGCAGTAATATTATAAAAAGATATTAGACAGTTAATATAAAAAACAGGAATTTCTTAAAACAGGAATCATTTCAATTCTAACAGTGTTAATATCAATAATAAATATTTGAAACAAATTAAAAAGACCGAAAAGAGGTTCGGATAAGGCTTTAAAGAGATGATCAAGTTGATTTGATTAAGAAGGGGAGGGAGGAGGGGAATAATGTAAACAAATAAAAAGTAGTAAGATAAAGCTCACTTTGGAACGCGGACTTGGAGAAGGGCTTCCACCTCTCTGTATAACCACGCTTCTTTTGTTCCCACCAATCACGTTGAAGAAAAAGAAGAAGTTTGTTATCCTTAGACATGTAATCCATTAAACAATGTTTGTAGTATTTTAACTATAGTATAGTTATTCTTTCTGAGATAGAATAAGTACACAACATGGTTAAAATGGTTTTGTGCTCTAGGGGCGAATATATTCGTTTATTTGACTCAGTCTTGGTTCAAAGACGTTTATTCTTACTCTTTGATCATTTTCCAAAACAAACAGTAACTAGAGGCATATATACACTCAGAGAGTGCAAACCTCCGCCGTCATGAGCCTTCCGAGGCGGATTTTTCACGACTGGGAGGCGTAGAGAGACGGGGGAGGGTTCCCCTAGACGGAATTCCGAGAGGAACACGCCCCCGGCACCCAATTTCACAGTACAGCGACATCTATTGGCAGAGTAGGCTAACTTTGGAAAATTAGTAGTATTTAGCTCATTTGGCGCCTTAATTCTGCACTCAGAGATGCCAAAATTTAATCACTTCTTCCTTTTCGCACTTCCAACAACTCCACAAAATTTCATCCAAATCCGTTCAGTACTTTTTGAGTTATCCTGCTGACAAACCAACAAACCAACAAACTAACAAACCACAACCAACAAACTAACAAACGCCAGTGAAAACATACCTCCTTCGGCGGAGGTAAAAAGGTACTTTTTATTGCAACATTTATCATAAGTATCATCGTAATGATAGCGACAGGTTTCAACCCCAGAGGTAACAACGATTAAAGCTTCATTGAAAGCTAAAAAAGCACATATACTCCTTTCAATAGGATTTAAGAGTTCAAAAGGGCATAAGATGAAGTACACAATAAGCCCTTAAACTAAAATCACTATTTTGCATCATATTTATATGTTTAAAAATATCAGATTATTATAGGTTTTTAAAGATGTGATACCTCTAATATATTTATTTCAATAATTAAAGACTCCTTATGTGTGAATGAGTCCTCATCCTTCTATACCGTAATACATCAATATTTAAGATCTAGAATGCCATACATGTTATATCAACAATAATAAGTATTAAACAACCTTTTATTTAGCTTACTTGGTCAATTAAGCGATTAAATTATGTATAAATATATTTTTTTTTGTTGATGAAAAGTTCAAATGGATCACTATAATTCAAAGTGATGAACAAAAAATTAAACTTTAATACTAGAGAGATGTCCTGGATACAATTATGTACATCAATTCTTATAAGCTTTGCATGTTTGAAACAAATATTTGGATTTTAATTTACAGCTTGTGTGTTAGGAAAGGAAAATATGTATGAAGAGTATCGAAGTAAAAATATCATTTATATAAATTAACAATTGTTTATTATGATCGTCATATTTAGTATGACTTAAAATCATAATCATTACCCATATTCCAAATATCTCGCCGCTGCAACGATTTATGGGTATTGGAATATGGGCAATGTTATACTCTGAACGGGACAGAGCGACGAGCGTCGTAATCTGTAGAGGCCTGAGTGTATATATATATATTAGTAGATTTTATAAGGAAAAATCTACAAAAGATCTTAGCTCAGAGGAGGACAGTACAAGAGTTTTTTTTCTAAAGGGAAGGAAGAAGTAGAACCTACACGCATGAGCTTGTCGGTCAAACTAGCATATTCCTTCCTGAATATAATGCATATAATTGTATAATATAAATAATAGGGATGAGCTGTGTAAGGTCTCCTTATCAGGCCGCCACTGTATATTTTTCAATAGATTTTCCTTTAAATTTGTCTAAAGTCCTCATCCTTCTATAAGAAAATAAATTATTGCTTAAGATTAAGAAAAGTAATCAAATATTTTTTTTGGAAATATGATTGGCATTCTTTCAACATCTTAAAGTTATAATAAAATATTCAAAAAACTTTTACAGAACCAAAAAACAATCATATATATATCTAAATTGTTATGGCAGCAATAAAGTGAAAGTTATAATCTCAAATTACTTATTCAAAAACAAAAACAAAATATATTTTAACTTTATAAATATTTATTATGTATTATGTTTTTAATTTTAAAAATCATAGGCTATTGATGATTTTATAAAATTGGTGTAATAACGAGTATTGAACCAGACAATCTCTATGCATGGATAAAATTAAACTTGAAATTTGTTTCAACAAAGAACCAAATATCAATATGATATCTTTATAGTCGTTAAAAAAGTATTTGAAGGAACTTTACTCTAAAACTTTTAATGTCTTTTGATAGTATCCCATAATTCCATTAATCATTTTGTGCGACTACATAAAAAATATTCTCTTTTTGCATGTTCTTTGCTTTCAAAGAAAACTCTTTAAGAAAGTTTTGAGGAGAAATCAAATGAGGCAAAAACAGTTGTAATTGATTTTGTCACGCAGTGACAAAACAAGGAATCCAATCAGAAGAAGAAGAAATATATAAAATATAATGTTTAGAGTTTCTTTATTTTTAAAATGTAAAAGCTTCTAATATAATTATACATATATTATATTTTAATGAATATGAAAAAAATGTTATATATATATATACTCAAATAGTGTGAACCGGATTTTTTTCTATTCACAAGAAACAAATAAAGTGTAAAAGTAAATAGTATAAGTATAATATTATAGTATAATAGTTGTAGTATAATTGTAATGATTTAAATAATTAGCAAAATATAAAACATATTTTTTACTGGTATAAAAACACAATAAAAATGTATAATATATATTGAGAAAGGTGATAAAAAAGACGATATGTTAGAAATAAAACCGTATTAATAAAATATTGAAGCATAAAACCCCAGTTGTTGAAGTAGAAATCCCAGTGACCCTATTGAAGTTTTTCCTTGACGTCATCTGCCATGATAAGGGGGGGGGGGGGTTGTTATTTCTTAAAACACATTAAAAAGAAAAATGACTTACTAAGTAAAAAGATGAATGTACATTATTTCTTTGCATGAACTTATATCTATGTCTATGTATATGATTAAAAGATAGATATGTTTAATACACAATTACTTTATCTGAATGCCCAATTGAATACTTAAATCCTGTTGAAGAGCTTTTTTAGCTTTCAATGAACCTTAATCGTTGTTACCTCTGGAGTTTAACCTGTATGGAATTGTCTTCGCTATCATTATGATGAGACTTATGGTAAATGTTGTAATAAGAAGTATCGTTTTATCGGTTTGTTTGGGGGAATGATCAAAGAGTATAAATAAACGTCTTTGATCCTAGACTGAATCGAATCAACGAATACATTATATAATCATTTTAACCATGTTGCTTACTTATAATATCTCGGGAAGAATGACTGATGACAAATATTCATGAGAGCTCATTTGCTCAGAAAAGTGCTGCTCAAGTCATTTCATAATTAGATTGTTTCAATTTCGATAAATATTTGATGTAAAGCGGCCTTTGATCAATGAACTAAATGTATTATACAAAGGTGTCTTCACCTAATTGTATGCACATAATGATATGATATTAAGACTTCTTTAATATGAGTTGACAGCTTGATTAATGATCAATAGCCTTTGAAGTAGTGTTTTTTGTTGATAAATTGACAATATTTCTCCATAGATGACAAAATTAATATGCACAGTCGTGAAGGCACTTTTGTTAATGATAATATAGTTATATTTCACATCCAATTAATGCTATAGGTGCTATGATACGTTTCATATTATTTCTAAAAAATAGTCATTTATATCCCGTTAAATATATACTAACATATTTAAGAAAATCTTAAAATATTTATACCAAAAACTTGTTTGGTCCAATTTATTTAAAGATTGAGGTCCATCTCAATTTGTTGCATTATTTTTAATGTTCTTTTAGCAAATTAGAGTAGAAAGTCCATTTATATTTTAGTTTCGTTGCTCTGTGTTAATTGTGTGTATTTTTTCTGTGCTTAGAATGGTCAAACTTGGTCGTGTTAAGTGGTTTGAATGCAAATATCAGAGCTGAGGGCTCGATGCAATTATTGAGAGAGTCCGATGTGAAAAGCAAACACGAGTCCCGAGTCCGATATGACTTTAGTTAAAACAGATCCCTACATGAACTTAAGACGAAAAAAACGGAAAAAATTCCCAACTGATGATTCACTACCAAAAGGAAAATGGTAGCAAGATGGCTGCCAATGGCTTTTCAATATCCAAATCATGTGTTTCCAACTACCATAGTCTCTAAGTGAAAGTTCTTCCATACAAACCTACTAAGTACTCCTGTCTTTAAATACCCCAAGGAAAGCTCAGCTTCAATGGCTCGATGAGCAGAAATTCGGGACTGCAAAGCACTAAAGATGTATCCTCTTTATTACTTACTTATGAGTTATTCTATAATCCATAAACAGATTGAGGTTGACCAAGAAATAAGAGTAATGTGGAAAGCATCTGGCAGTGTCAGATCCTAACCTTATTCCAAACTGAAACGCCGAAAGTAACAAAGATTCTCAGGAAGTATCTAATGCCATATTTTTCTTTCACTGTATCTTCTTTGAAGAGGAAAATGTTGTCTTTTTCAGAAGGATAAAGTATTTTTTCCCCACTCCAAAAAGATTCCAAAATTGTGTTCCGACTACTTTGATTAATATTATTTTGCTTTGATTGTTTCCCATAATAAAAAGGGATTATTTCTTCATTACAATATTTTATAATATGAATACATGAATACCATTAACGAGTCCCTTATGTAAAACATACTTTTACTAAATAATGTATATATACATTAAAGAAAAGAGCTAAAATGTATATACATTATTAGGAAAAAGCACTCAACAAATATATTATTAAATAAGATATCAATACTGTTATGAAAAGCGTTAAAATGACAGATACATTATTAGGATAGAACACTTAACAAACGGGAAAGCGTCGATCTTAGCCTAAGATTCAAAGTTTTTTTAGGTTTTATAAAATAGTTTGGTATGTTTTGTACTATATTTTAATGAGTTACTTTCGATGTAGATATATGTAAACATTATAATATTGAAATTGCTTAAATAAAACCTATGATTTTTTTCACATGGGGTGATCCAACATTTTTAATTATCCCATACACGTGATCAAACAAAAATCGGAATGTGTCTCTCATTAAAAAAATGTTTGTCTCGATCCAATAGAAACTTACTGAAAGCTCGTCAGCAACTTCAGAGGAATTAAACAGACAAAAAAGTGATGAAAAATTATATGAATCCTATATATAATCCATATCAATGTATGCCAAAAAGCATTCCTTCTTTTTAGAACTTAAAAATCGTTATTTTAGGAAATAAATTAAGTATTTCCGGCAAACAAAATATCGGTGGCTAAGATAACTCCCTCATTTAATAAAAAACATCGTTAATTATCGGACATACGGTATATATATAATGTCTCAAAACATGGCTAGATGCTGCAATGCTTTTAAAAACACATATTCCCAACAAAAACAATAACTTTTTCCTCCAAGCTTTGCAGTATCAAACTTTAGAAAATATTTTAGTGTGAGTAAACAAGGACAAATGTTGTTGGAAGTTTTTACACATTTAATTAAAAGAGTCGCATTCATTATAACAATGCGTTTATTGAATTTCTTTTTGTTTGCTGAGGACGAAGAAGGCACTTGATATCAACACTTGAGGGTTGATTGATAGATATATTTTTGGAGACCACTACTTGAAAAAAAGTAAATAGAACTGCAAGATGTCAATGTTATTAGCTTATGCTTGCCTTTATTATATTTCTTACAAACTGACCGTAAAATTATCAATTTTTCATTTGGTAACAAATATTACACGTCTTATCGTCAATATGAATATTCATTAGACACAATAACATTCATTGTCTCCCATGAGTATCAGGAGTTGCTCTATTTATCATGGATATATGTAAAATAGTCCGTTCAAACGTTTCCCGAACTATGGCACATGATACAAATAGTATATTTTTTTAAAGATATCCGTATCTCATATGTTCACATAGCAAAAAGTGATGCTTTATTACACTGTAGCAGTTTATATCCTTCTCCCTATTCCTAAAGCGTTAAAGTAGCGCATGCAAGGAAAAAGTAAACAATAAAAATGGCTATTTTCTTTAGTGTTAGATGTTGTTAGTCCATAAAATTACGTCACAATCCTATTAAAACCGTTTTAAAGGGACTAAGTTTGATAATTCGAAATATATCAAATCACAACGACATTGTGCAAGATTCCAAATATAATAATAAAAGGCCTTTGTTATTATTTTCAAAGAGCTTGGCATCAAAGCAGCGCCCCTTACGGACTAAAGAAGAACTAAAATTTTGGCCAATTCCTTTTGGAAAAAAGGAAGAATTTTTTGTTATGCATGCGCTACTTTACTTTAACGCTTTACCTATTCCTATTTGTTCCTCTGCTCCTACCTGTTTCTCTGCTCGTATATGTTCCTCTATTTATTAAATTTTAATTTATTTAACAATGAGAGAGTGATATTTCATATAAATATATATTAATTTTGACATGAAAGTGAGAAATGCGGAAAATGATTATGTCATATCACTTGATGATAAAAATATGAAGTATTCCATTTGATGAGAAGATATATGAAGTATTACTCTCTCTCTCTCTTTAGCCTGTCTGTCGCAGTCTTTACTCCAACAATACTAACTAACAAAAACCTCGATATTCAACGCTATCATATGTTGCTACGGCACTTCAAATCCATTTTTCATGCAATAATGATATTTGTTATAAAAGTACTATAGTATATTAAACAACGCTATAATTTCATGTGATGAAATTAACAAGTATTAAATCATTATAAATATATACCCTCCAACAGTGGCAAAATGTATAAATTCCTTCTACTTTTTGTATTTGAAGCAGCAATTATCAATAACTATACCCCTGAAACGACTTGCCTATATTTCCGTCTCATCTTTTTAAGATTTATAAAAGTGTGGATTTGAAGATAATCTAACTTATTCATGATTTAAAAATGGTGTATAACGAATACCTGAATATCAGGGGGATTCTTATTTCACATTTTTCAAATTTAATAGTCCCTTAGGATTTGATCGAAGTGCATAGACATCATTTTGTGCAAGTTTGAACGAAATCGAATAACGTTTAGCGTCTACTCAACGGACCCAAACGTTATGTAGTAAACTTATGTAACAGTTTTTTGCCATTCAATCGCCTCACACGTCTTCAGTGCCAATTTTATTTTAAATTAACTGAGTGCAAAATGGAGATTAGATCTCAAAGATTCCAATTAGTTTTTTATATACCTACAAAAATACATGATAAAGGTTTGGAATAGTCATTTAGGATTTTTTTAATGACTATTTCAAAACTTAATTTCCGGTGTGTTGTTTTATGTATGTATATAAAACCCCAATTACTATATATTATTGATATTTTATCTACCATTTGCGTCTACTATTTCTATAACATTGAAAATAAAGAAAGGAGAGGCGATTGGATGGCGAAAAAAATACTACATAACTTTTAGGCCCCTTAAAACTTCCAGAAGATCAACTCTATGCACTAAGGGGGTAAAATCCAAAACATGAAATAAGAATCACTATACTGAATATGTATGATTTTAAAACCACTATCAATATATCATAGTTTATATATATTTAAATATTTATTCTATTGCTGTATTTTATTACTCATTAATTACACTGATGGCTCTTTGTGTAGATATGTGCTGTAATCAATATGTAAAATGTATTTGTATAATGTACGTTTATTTTGGCTAAATAAAATTGTTTGACTAACAAAATATGTCTTCATACTACAGGGCTACTACGCGCAAACTATATAAAAATAAAACATATTCATTCTAAAACGTATATCAATGAGGCAAAAATATTCACTCAAATGTTTGCCTTATACTTGCCTGAAGCTTTCATTTTTCCTAGCGCAAGCATCTTTGCTGTTTTTTACACCTTTGATCCGACAGAATTGCATCCAACTGGATATCAATAAGCATTATAGCATGTAAATTACTCTATCGAACCTAGTATCTTATCAATGAGGTAGACCAAAAATTACAATCCCCTTTCGGGATTTGAACCTGCCAACTTCGACATGGAGAGTCGAACACACTTAACGCACTGAGCTATCGCACTTCCTCTTAGTTGGATTGTTCTTTATCGAGCAGCTTGAGTCTGAACAACTTTATTGGACGAATAGTCTTTCAAAACTAGTCGTGAAACAGACACACTTAACAAATCATGTTATTGAATGATATGCGAACATTTATTCAGAGACTTCAAAATATAAACCGCCCTGAAGTATGCCAGAAACATCATTTTATTTGAAATCCAATCTACATTCACGAATATGAAAAGTTAAGCCTTGCAACATATGTATGTTTTAGAAAAAAATGTTATTTCGATTATGGCGAAATCAATATATTCCACATAATTACATTTATCATATGATTTTCTATTTAATTTTTGAAAATATGAAATATAACTATTACTTAATGCAGCTCGATAACGAGAATCTTAATATATATTTTACACCTCCTTTCTCTATATCTATCCATCTATGAATAGGATACAAATATCTGCTACCCTTTTATATAATAATCCCTTTGGCAATAAAGTTTGTTATATGCAACAAAAACCTGTATCTGTTTTGCTAAGTCATTCATTACATCAATAATTAATCCAATTAATTATTAACCTATATCTCCAAATGGGAAAAGAAGGGGCAGCTGGCAATCCATACATAGTCGTGTCTGACAAATTGGGTCAATGAATATAGACAGAAACTTATCACTATTTTAATATCTACCTCCGCACGTCATTCCCTGTGCTTCGGGACCCAATGGACTTACGCCGGCGAATTGATGAAGTTTTACCTGATGGCGCACAATGGAGCCTGAAATTTCTTCAACGACTAATCCGCCAATGTAATAACTATCAAATATTTTAAATGTATGAGCCAATGTTACTTATATATACTCTTTTTTTTATTTCTTTTGATACTGCGTTCTTTTAATCTGTTGTAATTTAACGTATTTTTTATTCTAATGATTGTTTTTTAACCGTTGTTTGACTTACGTTTAGAGTTTTAATTTTAAACTATAATGTTTATTTATGTATTTTTATATATAACTTCTCTAAGCAAAAAAAAAAAAACTTATCAAAGGAAAACATATAGAATCAACTTTTTTGAGGTCAAATTGGATGTCACCTGAATATTGATACAAACAATGATGGATCCATGAATTGCTTTAGTTTATGATAATAAAATTCTATGAAATTGAGCATTTGATCTCTACGGTTCATAGGATCCTTTATGCCTCGAGAGTAAACGGAGGGGGATTCCCTTTGGGTCTTCATCGTGTAGTCTCAAGAAACATAGAAGTCTTAAGCTCGGTATCAAACACTCTCAATTAAAATGCACGGACATCCTCAGCGATGTCCCAGCTCCCAAAGATGATACTGGGTTTGAGGGAGGAAATTGATGGAGTTTCAGACTTCTTAATTTTGCCCTGGACGCCTTCTAGTGTATTTGTTTATTATTATTACAACCTTATTTTTATCATTCTTAAATCCTTTTTTATATTTACAAGTTTCATGTTTAATCCATACGATTACACTATTTTATTGCATACTATTTTGTAATGTGAATTTTAATGAAATCTATAAAGAAAAAAACAGTTTATGATATTACTTAGTTTTGCTGTATCTGTTTGGATTTTTATTTATTAATAGAAATTCTATTCAACAGATATGATTTTTCCCAATATACGACATGTATAAAGAATGTATAAATTAGTGAACGATGAATATGCATTCCTTTGTTTCTTATTAGAGTTACATATATTTAGTTTATATCAACCCCCCGCCATTTCATAATGTATAAACTTAGGTTCCGAAATATTTTTCGTGTGACGTCACGTCTGGCAGAAAACATAAACAAATAACTTTTACTATATATAACATCACTACTCAAATTATCATTAGTGCATCGTACTCTTACAAAAATGGCTTCAATTAATATAAAAAAAGAAAAAAAGACAGTGTGCAGTTACTGTTTGTCCTTCATTGGATCCCAATGCTCACATGTATTGTACCACTCGTTTCCAACCAACATCAAAACAGAGAAAAGCTTGGACCATCGCATGCAAAAGAGGAGATTCGACATTTCAGCGCATCATCCTTTATGTGTAGTCTGCACTTCACTGAAGAAGACTATGAGAGAGATCTAATACATGAGCTTCTTAACCTTCCTATTAGAAAGAAACTCAAGAAAGGAGTAGTTCCGACACTTAATTTAAATGAAAAAAATTGAAACAAACTTGTCGGAATATACGTCCATGGAACCATCTTCCAAAAGGAATGATAGAATATTAAAACGAAATTATCGTCAGATTACTCAAGAATGCTTAGATAAATATGAATCTTCTGATTCTCGTTACCTCCTCCTTCAAAGCAACCTCCAAGTCCACAAGTATACTTCCAAGTTCATCAGAAGATAATTGTCATGACAAAAGAGTTTCTAAATCAATGTCTAAGGTGCCGTCAGTTCCATTGGAAGCTCTTAATAAATTGCTCAAATTCGTGTATTTCTCCAAATAAAATTAAAAACAAAACGCCTTCAAGAGCAAAAAGCTTGACATAAAAAAAGTTTAAGAGAGAAACAAAAAATGAAAAAGTGGATAATTAAATGCTCCAATAAATTATTTACTTTTTCCTAAATATGTATTTCTAATAACATTTATGTAATATATGATTACAAACAGTATTTTGTTTTGTAATAATTTGTAAATTATATTTTTTTTTAATATGTATTTCTAATAATATTATATAACTTATGATTATAACCATATTGTGTTTGTATAATTCATAAATTATATACTTTTTCTAAATATGTCTTTGTAATAATATATGATTATAAATAGTATTTTGTTATAATTTATTTCATGTTTTTTATGTGCTTTAACATATAATGATTGAAGAGTTGCTTTTTCATGAAATATCTGGATAATATCAGCAACTTTAAATCATCAAAATTTTATGATTACTCACAAAATTTAATATTTTTCCATTTTCTAATAGAATTGTGATAATAATTCTTCTATGATCTAATTAAAGGCTAAATTCGATTATATTTAACATATTTACTTATACAATATACCCTCTTTGCCATACGTGACGTCATGCTCATGAGGTAGGTTGCGTGGCGGTGTATTTTTTTACTTTCATTGGTTAAAATGGCTCTACCTTACTTTAACTACCTTGGTTTATAACATATGCAAAAACATATTATAATATTATTATTATGCTTTGTTTTGCAGCCTCTGTTGCCGCAACGAGCAAATATATTTCGATATTGGGGATCTTCCACATTTCAAAAAACATAAATATGCTAATAATGATAGGGGGTCAAATTTATTCCAAAACATACGTAGAAGTAGAAATTGCACAGCCCTCATTGCGTTCGATCATCCCACTGAAATCAAATTGGTATTTCAGCAAAGTTTCCTTCTCCTTTAAAACAGGTACAATAGACAAAATTAATTATCTCTGCGCCATCTGAAATATGAAAAATTAACAGTTATCTCTGCACATTTGACACGAAGGCACCTTAAGCTATCTCTAAAAGAAAACTAAACGCCCTGGTTCAATTTATGAGGGCCATTGTCTCCTCCGAAGGCACTTGCATGTAATGCATCCATCGCAAAGTCCACTGTGCAGAGCTTGTGGTGAAGCGGATGAAGATCCAATCCATTGGCTCGTGACTGCCCATGTTTTGAGTTGGAAAAGAATAATTCTCAAGAGGAACGAGGATCTGGAGACCAACCAATCTCCAATCAGTATAATTCATTGTTGTACAAGAATTGGAGATGGCTCATACCACGCCATCTTTGAATAATGGTCAGGACGGATCGACATAGATGACGGATTGGTCACTATTGCGAGGGCACCATAAGTTTAATTTCATTTTACATGTGCCCGTTTCTGTATTTATTGATTGTAAATACGGGAGTAGCAATAAAAAATATTTAAAAAAAAAAAAAAAAAAAAAAAAGCTATCTCTGAGACCGATGTGCACAATAAGTTTTTGTCGCCATAATCAATACTGGATGATGTCTTTGCTAAAATTCCTCTTGAGATTACATTTTGGTGTTGACAACAAATAACTTCTTTCCAAAAAAGATGACAATGACGTCATTATATTCTACGTTCCCGAAAAAGCAATTATTTTCATTCTTAATTGCCAATTATATGTTAGGGATCATGTAAAAGTAATTCATGTTTACTCATTGAAGGGTTTTACCCATTACCATGATCCAGATCCATTTTATTCAAAGAATGTACAGGATTACGTAGGTGGTCTTTGCTAACTCAAATATCCTCATCGTCCTCTTTCGAATTTGACCAGATGACCTCAAGAGCTTGCTCATTTTTCGGAAACATTTTTCAGCTTCCTGATGAAGTTCTTGTTAACGTCCAAGGCATTCATGATGTCGTTAATTGGCTATCCTCGATTATCATTTGTTTAATACAATACTCATATTTGGGGATTCATATCTCATATTTATTCAATGCATTAACCTGAAAATCACTGGGTAAGAGCAAATGCATCTGCAAAACATTTTTTTGATGTTTTAACATAAGACCTCCTGACATCAAAGAATATTATCTATAATTTAAAATGAGACTTCATTAATTTGGACGAACCCTATATGACTAGAAACAAAAGAGCAGATATTACATGAATCAATGTACGAAAACTTATGGCTTACTTGAATCTACTTCCCGAGACATGATTAAAACATCCAAATATCTCAAGTACTAAATTCAAGAGTCAACATACTTTTTATGCATATTACAGCTTTTTAAACCGTTCCTTGTCAAAGAAATATTTCATGTATTAATATTTTTTTTGATAAATTATTGACTAGAGCCTTTTTATTAACTTCAACAGGCACATCGATATAAAGTAGTATGACGTATATGATGTATGTCTCACTTAAACCTTTGATAATTTAAAAATCATCTATGGACATTGCTGGTCCAATAAACCGAATTGTTGGATACAATTTAAAGGTATAAATATGCAAGATTTTTTAGTCTCGATTTTGATTACTTTTCAATGTTCGACACATCGAATAAGATAAAACATATGTCGTACTTCCAAAATCTTTATCCAGCGATCGATAATAAATGGATTATTTCCCATCCATGTTGACATATGTATTTAAAAACCAACAAAAGAGTCCTCAGAAATACTCTCAATATATTTTAAAACCTATTTTTTACCATACACTAAAATGCAAAAATTATTGTTGCAATAGTATTATAATATATATATAATATATATATGATATATATATATATATATATATGTATATTAGGGCTGTTCTTATTTTTCAAATATTTGAAATGTTAGCCACATTGTGGATTTCTTTTTCTTGGTGATAAAAGAAGCGACATACAAAGTTTGAACAAAATCGGTCAACATTACGAGGTCGCTCAACGAGGTCAAAGTTGTGGACGTTACAGACTTTAATAATAATTATTAATTTAAAGGAAATCTAATTTACACCAGACGTATGTTTATTATTATTATATTCACGGCTCCAAAAAAATATACAATGTATAAAAGAAAAACGATGCTAATGCGTAAATTTTTACATAAATAAGCTTTCTAGCTAGATTTTTAGCAACGTAGTGGAACAAACAAACAAGCAGATAAAAGTCATGAGATACACTCAGCAATCAAATCTAAACATACAGATAATTAACAAATCATAAAAACAGTAAATTACACGAAAATTATCAATAAGAGTTATTGTAAAATTCAGTATTCTCTTGATTGTCTTCCTATGGCAGAGTGAGGATGAAGGATAAAATTTCACCTCCCTCGCCGCTAACGTCCATGTGGAATCCAAAAGTGAGGGAATCTTTAAGTCCAGAGCAGTATACTTGCTGCAGCAGAGATCATGATGGATCTCAAATCAGAGGCTTTGATGGGAACATTATGGTGATGCACCTCGCGATGAGACCTTTAGCGTTTAGAAGGGAGTTATTTGCTTCGACCTAGCTGACTTATCACCTTTGCCGAGACCAAACAGTACCGTAGCTTTGCAATATCTGACCGCACATTTTTTTTCTAGGCCCTGATATTGAGGGCTACACAATTTATTTACTATGTTGACCGCCTGACAGTCAACAAAAGCATGCAAAGTTGTATTGAACAAAAGCCCACAATCTTTGCAAGGTCGATCAAATCTTGTGAGGCCTGAAGAAATTTGAAATTGTGATGTAAATTGTTTGCAGTCTTTGATCCCACGCAGTGAACCCAAAATGCGATGAGTCCAACTATAGGGAGAACCAGAAGCTTAATAAAGGCTTGACAAAATTCCTCGCTCTTTACGGCAGCTATACAGAACGGAGCCGCCATTTTCATATGCCAAGGCATTAGTAAGCGATGTCTGGCTTCAGACCTAGCCAGAGCAAAATAAAATCTTCCATCCCTGAAAAGGTTCCGACTATCTATGTCATGAATGGTATAGGTATCAGTCCTGATTGCACTTTCTTCAAGAGTGCTTGGGCTACTCAAGTTCTTGAAAAAGTACTTTGTCAACCTTACCACGAATAATGTCAACCGTGAATCTTGATTAAAAAAACGTATGTTTGATGTTTTTATTAAAACAACGTTTTCAGTAAAAACAAAGAAAAATGGAGTGTGTAATGTTAGTATATTTCATAGCTTTTTTGTGTCAATTAACTTCACTCGCCTGTAGATTATCGATTATGAAAAAAAAATAATAATGTGTTTCTTAGATTTGCGTCAAGGTATCCTCTCAAAAATTTACTTTGTCTCTGACGCATTTATAATCAATTATATGCTGTTAGCTGGATAGAAAGATAAAGAAAAAGAGAAGCGAGAGAAACAAAATACTCTCTCCTTCTCTTTTTCTTTCTCTTTCTATCCAGGTAACAGTAACAGTAGTTACTAAGTGGCAATTGTATATTCTCATATCAAAAAGATCAATTTTTTGGGAGAATACGTGCAAAAAAGTATTGGCTTATTTCTCTTAAAGTATAGCGATTTTTAGAACACCAAACATATCAAATGAAAGCTTGGTACACCAGCTTATGTCGTCTCTTTTATCACCAAGAAACGAAAATCCACAATTTTGCTAACATTTCAAACATTTGAAAAATAAGAATAGCCCTAATGTATATACTATATATAATGTTTCAAAAGCATTAAGAAATGATATATAGATATGATAATTATGTATAATGTATATATATATATATATCAGGAAACGACGTACACTTTTTTCGCCGGACCCGGGCTGGCGGGACTTAATTTTTTAAGCCGGGCCGGGCCAACACAGGCCCGGGATTAATATATATTTTCTTCCTTCAAAATTTGAGAAGTGACGAATTCTTTTAGAAAAGACTTTCCTTAAATAAAGTGACGACGCATTTTTTAGAAGAGAATTTCCGAAAAAAAAGTTATCAGAAAAAGTGATGACTTAAAACAATATTATTTCGAAAATTCCTTTCTAAAAAAACGTTGAAGGATTATTTATATATATGTTTATATTTATATTTATTTTATTATATTTATTTGTGATTTTAGTATAATTGTATGCATGTATTCTGTTCAAGTACTGATAAAATTCGTGACGGAAAAGAAAAAAAACAGACTTTCCTTAAAAAAGTGACGACGCATTTTTTTAGAAGAGAATTTCCGAAAAAAAAGTTATCAGAAAAAGTAATGACTTAAAAAAAAAAATTATTTCGAAAATTCCTTTCTAAAAAAACGTCATCACTTTAGAATGTCACATTAAGTCCCCTCCGGTGTCTAAAAACACCGGGAAGCTAAAAAAACAACCGGGACCCGTTTCCTGATTTATATATATAATATGTTTCAAAAACACAAAAAATAATGCCCATCAAAATTCAAATATATTTTTATTTTTTGCAGTAGTATGTATTTTGTAGGTTGAAAATTTAATCTATTCACCTCTTGACAACATGCGTCATGGCAGAGTCTTCAAGGACAAACAGTTAACAACTGCAGTGTAAACAATAAAATAAACGGAATGAAGTGCAAAGCTATGAGATACATAATTTTTTTATTTGCTTTTAATATTCTGAATGAAGATAAGTTCGTGTATGCCTTTGAATTGCATACACATAAACAATCCTCCACTAATTCTGTGTTGATAATAAAACAGATAGTAATCAAAATATTTATGTAATAAAAAAGAGCTCTGCTTGCACAAACAGTTTCCTTGTTCGCTCCTTTTTTTAGACAGTGGAAAAGTTATTATATATTGCAAATGTGGTACATCAACTACAATTGGATTTTTATCAGGGCTTCGCCGGTAGGGTGTTTAGCCTGAATTTACATTATTTTTAAGAAATTTTTTTTAGTTTGTATTGCTATATTATTATTATTATAAGAGGATTCATACCAGTTGATACCAGTTAATTAATAAAATTATTTACTTTTTAAAGTAATCTTTATAAGTTTGTACTGATAATAATATAATTAGAGATAATATTGTGGCAATACTTGCCAGTGCAACAATAAATATATATTTATTAAATCAGAAAAATGATCCTTGGTCGACCCTGAATAAACAAACAAATGGGAGTGGGATATCATGTGTGTTAAGGTGTGTTTAACTCTACATGTTTGGGGCTCAGGTTCGAATACTCCCGAGAGGGGAAGGTCATTTTTGGTCCGCTACCTCATTGATAAGATCCGTGGTTCGAGTGACTAATTTGCATGCTAGTATGTTTATTTATATCCAGTCGGATGCAATTCTGTCGAACCAAATATGTAACAAAAAGTTACTAAATATCTATTGATTCTCTTATGAGTAGAAGTTGTTTTATTTAACTAATACTTAGATGAGTAGAGTAGTTGTTTATTCAAAGGATTCATTAAAGATAAATGTAGATGGATGTCCATGAGAAAGGACTCTAAGTGAACATAAGGATTCATGTGTTAACTTTTAATTGATGTTCACAATGTTTTATTTCATAATACCAATAACTTTTTTCACCATTATTTCCTCTTGTTACCTTCAGCGAATATAGATATATTAAAATGTTCATGTTTGTCATCAATAAAATAATTATCAACTAATTATTACGTAGAAAAGTCCCTAGAAAAATATTTGTAAACTCCTGGCTCATTTGTTTACGACGTACCTTTGATGCTATTACGAAAATTTATGTGACTTACATCTTCTTAATTTAGTGGCCACACTTTGGTTGACTTTTAGCTAGCAATAATTTAAAGGGTACGGTTACTTTGATCTCCTACCTGAGCTAGAAACAAAGAGAAACCACACTTCAACACGGCCATCGTGCTAACATTCCTCACAAACCTCTCTATTATTGTACTTATTATAGAAGGATCTGGATCCGCGAGTCCCGTTGAACATATTCATGAGCCGAGTCAGTGCTAGGAGCGACCACATTGATGAAGGAGCTCCCAAACGTCTCGTCTCCTCCTCGATCATTGAGGAGGAGGATGAGACGAGACGGGGCAAATATAATGACTGGAATCATGTCCACTCCCATTCGAGAAATTTGATCCAAGCAATGATGATCAATGTAACAATAACATAATAAGAACAAGGCAGGAGCACTCTGGATGACGAATACTTTTTTTCCTCCTTCTTCTTCTATAATAAGTACAATAATAGAGAGGTTTGTGAGGATGTTAGCACGATGGCCGTGTTGAAGTGTGGTTTCTCTTTGTTCTAGCTCAGGTAGGAGATCAAAGTAACCGTACCCATTTTAAATTATATTTTTTATATATTTTTTAAATAAATGAAAAAGCATACTATTATATATAATATATTAAAAAATAATAATAATGCGTGACATGAGAACAACAACAATTCAATTTGTCTTAATCGCTGTATATATATATATATATATATATTTACAATAACAGCCCAATATTTAAGACTATATCTACAACTCCAATAATGCATGGCCTTTAAATCTACTAGTGATCGAATTATGTTATTTAACGATCAAATTGCTACGAATAATAGGCATTTGAATCTTTGGAAATGTTTGAATGATGCAGATAACCGAAAAACATAATTTTTGTGGTTTGTAGTTGAGAGGCCACAAACGTTGTAGGAGATCCACCCAAGCATGAAACTTTATGATGAACAAAATGACAGGACAAGAGAGTACACAAAAAAAGATATTTCCTTAGTGGACGTCCATTTCTATTATAGACTGTACAAGTAATGGACAAAAAAATATATTTTTCTTCTAAGAGTAGTCATAATGAGTCTGTTTTTGGGTTTGTAGGAGCATTTGTATACATTAGTCAGCGTGAAAAGTAGAAAATAATTATTATAGACAAACACTATTCATTAGGTCCTACGGATTTTCTGATCAGATAACAATCGAGGGTTTCACACACTTACCGCCCAGTAGCCAATTATATTGATAGTTCATTCACAATGCCATGAATATCACTAACGCCGAAGCCCGAAAGTGAATAAATGTACCTTGACTTAAAGACGTTAAAATGACTTAAGGTGCAGTGACTACACCTGAGGAAGAAAAGTGCATATATGATCAATTATTTAGTCTCGTTACACTATAAATATTTAAAGCGATGTTTCGGCAGTTCTTTCTAACAACAACAATAATGACTAGCATTCATTTTCTTTATTCCAGGCGATCCTGGATGCGCCAGAGCCCGTGCCAAATTTAGGACCTTCTACATCGCATCCTCCTGGACTGGTAGAGGGCATTCGTAACAAGATCTCTACAGAGAAGAAGCGAAAGCTCTTTCGACTGACCAAATCCACAAGGAGCATTCCCTGCCAGTCCACATACTCCTTTGATGAAAGCCATGGACCCGAAGGACGTAAGTTTCAAAAAGGGTCAAAAGTCGAATCCGATAGGATTACTGCGGATTATAATCAGTTTCAGCAAATATGAATTCTTCAGATTTATTTTATAAAAGATCAGAGCTGTGAGTCCGTATAGAAAATAACGCGGATATCGGCACAATCCTAAGTAAACCGTGCTATTTTGGTATAAATCAATTGGTAGATATTTTTTTAAATTATAGAGTGGAAATACATTTTGATGGACAGATCAGATTCTATAATAAAGATTTTGCACTTCCTTGTCAATCTTCCTCAACAGTTCGTCACAAATGATGCCTTCAGTAACGGTATTTTGTAGTCGTTTGTAAACTGTGAAAACTGGTACCAATGGGTTCGTAGAATTTTTAAAACATAAATTCATTTTCTCCAAATCAATATTCTTTTAGAAAGCTTTGTTTATTTTAATGCAAATCTCAAATTAAGATAGGTCAATTCATAGAAATGCGAAAAACAGATATGAATAACATTATAGTTGTATTTTTTTTATCAAGGTTTTGCGCTATCTTTCCAACATTCTACTTTCTAATCGACATAAAATATGTAATCCGTAATTGTATTCGGTAGTTTTATAGATATTAAAATATATTGGCATCAGTAATAGAAATCTATCCCTGATAGAACCAATCTACCCAAATGAATTATCACAATCAGTAGTCCTAGATCTAAAAAAGTTATTTGTTCCGATAATCACGATTTCGTATTAATTAGAAAACGATTGTCCTCAATTTTTTTACCCTTTAGGATTTGTTACTTTTTTCGGATTAAAAACTTTTTATAGAGTGTAAAATGAAATAGACTAAAATTATATACAAGAAACTGAGTGGCACTATTCAGGGCGTTGCAAAGATGCATAAATGAGCATTTTAGCTCAATGCTCTCAAGAATAAACTTATATAAAATGACGCATCATTCATTGCATTTGTTCACAAACTCGTCATGTCTTTTTAAATCATTTGTATAGTTTTCATGTAACATCTTACATCTTGCTGGGATCTTATTTATTACATATATATTCACATAAAGCTTATCTATAAGTATCTATTGCGAGGGCACCACAAGTTCAATTATAATTTTTTACATGTGCCCGTACTGAATATATGTTTATACTTGTATATATATATATAATTTTGTGTAGCAATAAACTATAAAAAAAGTATTTATAAGAAAAAATGTAATACATACAAACAACAAATATCGAAACTTTATTACAAAAATAAATCCCTGATACTTATGACCATGGATTATTGGTTAGAATTAATACTACTCCATACGTACATGACACGTTTATAAATTTTTTTGACAACGACTGGGATTTGATCTACCTGTTCTTATTAAAGAAAATTCTTATCACACTGTGAAAAGTAATGAGAGGGAAATAATCAATGAGTGAATTGTTAGAATGGTTCAAATATATTAATCAACTAGGTGATTAAAATGCATCTAAATATATTAAAACGCTGTGGGTTCTTATTATCATTGCATTATTGTCTTAGTTTTTACTTAGTTATTTATCAAACATTCCTATTCACAATACAATGTTTTACAATTTGATTCTTTAACTATTTTTCTGGCTGAATAGTTGTTAGATGAATCAAATATTGTTTTTTTCTTCCTCATTGTCAATTTATAAAATATTAGTATTAAAAATATAAAATATCGATAACACTGGTCAGTTTATGGAAATAAATACAAGGAACCATGACGCCATAAAAAACATTCGCAAGCCATATTTTTATGAAATTATATTTAAGGTTATTAAGAACAAAAGCTTAATCTTTTATCCATATTTTTACAGGAAAGTTTTCTGAGGACCCTAGCCAAGATTGGCTTCCATGAGTGAAGATTCTCTCCATCCAACTAATAGACTTTTCTTAAACGCAATAAGATGAGATGTTTTCCACCTTCACAAGGTAAGAACGGTTTTATTTGTTTTTATTAATAGTGCAAACAGATGTGTTTGCCTGAACATTTCATACTTAGATAACGAATTATTTGTGAGTCATCTGGAGTCATTTAAACTACTAAATTAAGGAGTATAATAAAAACTTACTGATTTGATTTACATGAAGTCCAAAAATTATGGGATTGCCACTAATGTTGATGGTAGCCACCTATTACGTTTGTATTGACGTTGGAATCCAACACTTAAGTAACTATTAGTATATTTAAGGTTGACGTACGTTAACCTTCGTCAGATAACAAAAAAAAAAGTTTCATAGACTGTGAAGGAGTTTTTATTTAGTTTTTTTTTACATAGATGGATCCGTCGTTAAATATTCGTAAAGCCTCCCTAAACGACTTTGGACTTGTATTTGCTTATGATTATCCATTGATTCTTATTACTTGATACTTACAAATAAACCATGGAACAGTTCTAATGATTCTTACTCTTCATATCAACTTTTTTTTTGCCTTCATAGTTCGATAGAGTTGCATCCAACAGTATATATTTGACCATTATAACACTAACATTAGTAACTATAACCTAGGATCTTATGAATGAGGTAGACCAAAAATGACCATCTCGGATTCGAACCTGTGCCCTTGACATTGAGAGTTGAAAACGCCTGTACGCACACGGCTATCTCACTCCCTCCCTGATTTTATTTAAACGCAAACATATTGGAAAGAAAACATTAATCAAATGCCTATATCTATATGTCTAACTCTTTGAGTATACAGAAAATATTTTCTTGCAGAGAAAGTGTAGCTCAACAAACTGTTGATGATATTTTATGATGTTGCTTTTCATTTCAAAAGTTTTGTTTCATGAGATAGAAGAAATCAATAAAGAAATACCCGCATGATTTTAACGACCCCTCCTAACCGCAGATATCATTTTTTTATGCCGAGTTGTTAAATTAGCTCATGCAAATTGGTATAATGCATATTTCGATACAATTTCTTATATACAACTGTTAATTTAGGCAAAAAAATGTTTACAATATAAATTTCAATCACATATAACTTTAAGTCTATATCATTATTGTATTTTTATGGACCATTTAACATATTTTAAGGTTTCCCAATTGAAATGCATATCTTACGTCTCTTTGTGAACATCGATATTGCGAAAAACCCTATACAAGACGATCATAAAATAAATAGTCCAGCAAAAGAAAGCCAATATTTCTTTTATTGATCCACTTAGGGGGTTTCATTATAAATAATATTTTTAGGCTTGAAATTTTTTGAACAGTACTGCAATAAAAGAATGGGATCTTCCCGTCTTTGACGATCTTCTCACGAACGATTGAGTGAGAGTGATGGAGGTAATGGAAGCATGATCATGTCCTGAGACTAAATTTTCATTTATTTTTTTTTATCTCTTACTGCTATTGTGATTTCATACATTTTTTATGTTTTTTAAATTACTCTTTTTTTTTTCTCCACCGACTTATATTATAACTATATGCAAATTAGACACAATAGACCCCATCAAAAAAGAAAAGAAAAATACTTGACTCAGCAGCTGATGGAAGCCATATTAAGTCACTTTTATGACCAAATATATATTTCTTAATACTGATACAACTAAGAAGAAAAGGAAGGATTTACGTATGTCTCAGTCAAAGTTTAAATACCTAGCCTTTAGTAATGTAAAAAGAGAGGAATGATAATTTAACGTCGGTGACGTCATTTTAAGAGAGTAATATTCTATTAAACATAAAGTTGGTGACGTCACACGATATTTATTCTAGGATACAAATTACTATTCTCTATAAGACAACTTATATTTAGAGATGGAAAGTCGAGGGATATTTTGGGCGTGTGAAAGGGAGAACTCTGAAGGGTGCAATTGAGTTCAAGCTTCTTGTTATCACTATTCTCTTTCCTCCGAACGGAAGCAAAAACACGATTCAAATATAAATATATATCTTCTGTTCTGGCCGACTTGCCTGCTTCATAAATGAAATAAATATTCCTCAAGAGAGGAGAGAGAATAGTGATAACAAGGAGCTCAATTGCACCCTTCAGACATTCTTCCTTCACACGCCCAAATATCCCTCGACTTTCCATCCTAACTATATTGTTTTTCAGCAAGTGGGCATTCATTTGGGGTTTATCATACGTCATCAAAAACTCTTCAAACGAGTAAAGTGATATTCCTTTTGTTTGTATTCTCTTTGATATGCATTTATTTTATCGTCACGTGTTTTGATCTCTACCGGTTTTAGTATTGTTTTGTATTATGTTTAAATCCAACATGATTTATATTAGTGTAAACACTCCCCTTACTTTTTTCCCACTGATAATACCTCTATAATGCAATTATACATGATTTGTTTGCATGTAAATATAATTGCCATATACTCTTACATTTTATTGACTATCTCATTTAATTTAATTTAAAGGTACTATTTTTTTTTTTTAAACTTTATTTCTCAATTATAGTTTTACAATCTTGTTATGTTATATACATATATCAAGTTAGGGAAACAAACACTGGTAAATGAACGTAATAGGCTTAATGTACATGAACATAAAAATAAGAAGAACAACCAAACATGGCGTGCTTCAGGGGCTATGTTTCACGATAAAATTTAATATTGGGGTAAAACTTTCTGGGAGAGGATTTTTTGCACATCTAAATTTATATAGAATAAACTGCAATTTTGCAGTAAAATAATTTATTTCATTTTCGTGGGGCCTATATAAAAATAAACAAACTGTTTTGACCTTAAGGATAATTAAAAAGAGTAAAAAAAAAATGTTTTATTTGGTATAAAATTTTATCTATGGTTGGGCACTCGAATAAAAATGTTTTGATGTTTCTAAAGAATGCTTACAGAAAAAGCACATCCTTTCTTCTTGCGTTTTTCCATGCACACTGCCCAAAGACAGCGTGTTTGTGATAATTCTATATTTCAGCCAGAATAGCGTATGATTTAAGTCACTTGTGTTAAGATGTCTAATCACCGTCTCCGCTGGTGAAGGAATGTTGTATAAATCCTTTCGTATCTCTATTTGCTTTAAATACTGCTTGTCCTGCCTTTTTTTAAGTAAACCCATTCTCAGGGTCCTATTCTTCATCCCTCCCAGGAAGCCATAAAAACTATTTCTCGGACCAAATTCTCTCTTCCTAAAACTTATCGTATTTAAAATTCTCTCTCTTTCTAAACCTCACTAAGTGTAAAATTATTTCCTTTATTAAAAATTTCCCCCAGAAAGGATATATTCCTTCTTATAGATGTATCAGCAATGCAAACTAGTCTATCATTCCCCTGAACTGGCTCTTGCCATTTCATTTTTCTAATATTAAATGGGATATCTCTCTGTTGCCATCTTTGTTTTCCAGCCAGAAGAAACTAATCTCTTTGGACCTCTCAAGGACGTCAAGGGGACCTTTCCCTTTTTCATCTTCGATATCGCTACCTTTAAAATCGCTAAATCTTTGTTTTAAAAGCTCAGCCCACACCGAACCTTGCTCAAATACGTTTGAACCATGTGTAGGTCATGACCTTCCAGAAGGTTTTAAAGTGAAGCAATCCCAGTCCCCCTAAATTTTTGGGTGTGTAATTCGTTTCCATGTAATTATTCTGCTGCTACCCTTGGTAGTAAAAAGTCTTCGCACATGGCATCAATTTTTGTGCATAAATCATTGACAGGGGTGTTTGCTTTAAGATGTGAGTTACTTTGGGTAAAAATAAGAGAATTCCAAATTTGGATCCTCGAGGCAACATTTTTCTTTAAAAAGGATGCATACTTTGCTATTGCCCTACTGGTTATTTGTTCAATTGTTCTCAAGTTTTTTTGTACCCAAGTCCCCTCCAGGGAAATAAGGTTCCTAAGATTTTCATAAATTGAGCTGGCTTTATATCTTGTAAATTAAAATTTATATCAAAGTTTGCTAAGATGTTTGACTTATTAAAATTAATAAAAAGGCCCGAAGCTTCACTATTTTTTGCTAAAATACGAAGAGTTTCTTTAAACGAGCATTCTATTTTATTTTGTGTCCCTGACAGAAGAATTGTTATGTCATCAGCAAAAGCTTCTAGCTTAAAAAATTAAATATATATCCTCCTAATCCTGGAAAAAAATAATGAACTTTCGAAATTTTGAGCTATTGCCGAAACAATTAGCAATACTTTCCTACATTTATATTGAAAAGGTCAATTCATGTACTTATCTAAAGACTTCTATGAATTATTTTAAGCCTTGTTAATGTAAAAGTTTTTTGAGCAAGTCATTTGATTCGCTAGTAGCTTTAAACTATCCAGTCATTATTGTGTGCACGGTACACATTCGTATTCTTTCTTGACTTTGATTGTAGATAATTGAAAGACAAATACAGGCATTTAAGTGCATGTAATAAATGACCTTCATTTTATGGACTTATGTTGTCTACATTTGTATATAAATGTAGGAAAATGGAGCTATTTGATGTTGTCAAATATGCACTTCTTATTTAAAACATACTCTTGGCTACTTAAGTATCATGGCAAAAGATTTAAAAAAAGCATAGAAAAAATTTAAGTCTCCTTAACCATATTTATTTTCAAACTATTTTAAGAATTCAAATTTTTATTTTATAACATTGTATTGATTTTATAATTATATTTCTATATCAAACAATTACATAAATTGTATTGCTTGGTAGCTCTTTGATGGTTTCTTTAGTTTTATTAATTAGGATGCATTGAGTGAAAATTGTCATGACTTATGCAAAGGGCATTAATTGTATTTCACATTTTGGAAATAAAAATATTTGGATGCAATATAACTTATATATCTTTAATCACATTAAGATCTCTAAAATACTCAAAGTGACTCTAATTTGCAGTAATTTTTTTTAAACTTCAGTGAAATCATGAGGAAGGGCAGCTGTTGAGATTCTAAATAATTTTTATATAGTGTTTATTTATCTATCCAAAAATTATATATATATATTAATGTGTTTGGAGTAACTACCATAGCTTGACTCTTTGACCTTATTCATTTAGAGTAGTTGTACATAACAGTATATCTAAATAAACATTATATCTTGAAAATTAATATTCTAAACATAAGTCAAACGGAATTCATTACAATATATATCAAAGCCATAAAAATATCTACAAACAAAATTACATAAATAACAAAATCATAAAATAATATTAACTTATCTTCTATCAATATAGTAAGATTTAAATTCAGAACGACAAAACACCTTATCCTAAGCCATTTACTTGTGAATATTTATTTAATTTTTTTTATGAATCTGCAAAAGCCAGAGTTGAAAGTTCTTGAATCGTTATGAGGAGTAATATTTGATAATTTTTCCTCTATATTCCCACGATGAACCATCCATGTTTAAATTTTGATGCTGATGAGAAAGAATCGCTCGAAATGCTTTACTTGGATCGTTATCTCGTTGGCCATTTTTCTGCAATTCGGC